>ML782986.1:421422-481672 GCA_009831015.1 Picea engelmannii
CTAACTGGTTATAAATGACAACAATGGGTATTGAATAAATGTTGAATGCTAATTGATGAGTTTTTGTGCAAGAGGGAAGTTTTGGAAAAAGAGCCCCACACTCATTCACCCCCCCCTCTAAGTGTGGTAGGTGTGTCCAACAGCTATTTCGAAAATTGCAATGCAAAGGGGTTTAGAAAATGAATTTGGAGTTGTCACAAGGGGGAACCATCCGCTGGGGTGTAGAGACAGGGAATGTTTTTATTCTTTGGGTCAAAAAACTGTGTCCGCCTGTTGCCTTTGTCTTGTCCTTTCTATTTTGTAGAACTTTTTCTACTTCTGAGAAGCTTTTAGGATGTCCACCATGAATAAGTTCAAATCGATGTTTGTGCTCAGTGTAGGTTTGTTTTCTTGTCATCTGCTATGGCGACTAGGGGGAATTGAATTTGACAAGAAGAAGGTTGAAGGATACATATCGGGATTGATACGCAGTTCCGCGATTGTAGTTTTCTATTGTACCTTTTTTTTTCGTTTTATTCTTTTTTTCCCCTTTTCTTTGTTTTCATACAAATTGAAAGTAGCTAAGAAACAACTTCAAAATCACAGTTCAAAAGATGAAACAGATGAAACAAGTAATAAATGTTGAGTTGTATGAAATAGATACACTCCATTATGCATGGCAACATTGACGAGGTGTTGCATAACAATGAGATTTTTAGATTGGATGCATTCTTGTAAGCTGTAGGAGATTGCCTTTTCGATGCATTTTAGGTTCTACTGCATTTCTGTTATTCGTCAACCGACCTACGCAATGGATTGATAGATTATTTCTTGGGTTGTTTAAAAAATGGCAACGCTGAGGCATTGGAGTCATATGAATACGAACTGAAATCTGATTTTCTTCGGCAGTTGCATGGAATACATGATGTCGCTATGTATTTTTCAAAGATGTGGTTGTCTGCATCTCCAATTCTGCCTGCACATGAGAGGGGACTTTGGGGAGATACATTTTGTATACGATGGCTGTCTAAGTGGCTCAATATATCAATTGGAATATGGTCATTGACAAGAAAACCAAGATATCTACTATTCAACAAAACTGCATCTAACAATCCATATTGCATCTTGTTACATGATGCTAATGCTGTCAGTGGTCATTATGAAACACTACTGTACATACAATTTTCCATATGCAATCTTGGAGGACCTCATATTTACTTGTCCCTCAATTGCAAAGACCTTGAATCGCAATGGAAACGGATTATGCATCGCATAGACTGTCATGGTTTGCAGCTAACAACAATTGTTGTATCTTGCTATGGAGATAGTCTGTTCAATGCAATTTGTTGTTTTGTAGCAGCAGAGTTAGATGTGCAGTCGTTGCGTCTTTACATTGTACAGTCCTTTTGCAATGTAATTATAGGAGGAAGCCAACAGGCTTTTAGTTGCTTGCATCAACAACTTTCGCCATATCTCCTAGAAAATATGCCAGCAATTGCAAGTTGGCAAGAATACCTTGTAAACATGGCGCTGACATATGAAAAAGGAAATGTGTAGGGTTGCAGATTTTGTTTGCATTGGCTATCTATCATATTCAAAGTAAATATCCAAGTCTGGTTGGCCCTGCTAGATGACACTGTCCATTCCTAGTCTATTGATTCAAATTACGATCGAACAATTGACATCCTCTTGTTGAAAACAGATACCACACATATCCATTATCAACCTTTGCTTGGACATATCATTGGTTCAGGGTTCAATGTCCATGCCACCCAAACCGCATCGAATCTGCATATGCGTGGCATGCTTTTTAATGAGAATGAAACTCCTCCCAGTTGCGATAAGGCCATATAGGGCTTAAAAAAAAAACGTAGGCTAAGTTATCACAACTTGGAAAAAGTCATGCGTGAAATTCGTCCCAGTTGTGATGAGGCCATACAGGGCTTAAACAAAAAACGTAGATTAAGTTATCACAACCTGAAAAAGTTCATACGTAAGAGAGAAAAAAACATTGGTGGTATAGGAAATACTATCGTTTCAGTGTCCAGTGTCAATGGCAGCCAAACCACATTGAATGTGCATAAGCATCACATGCTATTTAATTAGAGTGAAATTCATCCTAGCTGCCATCAAGTCATCCTGCCCTTGAACAAGAAACATAGACTAAGTTACCACAACTTGAAAAAGGTCATGTGAGAGAAAAAACAATACATTGCTACGGTTCCTTTTAGAGAGAAACCGACATATCACAATCTAAAAAAAATTGTTCGTGCAGAACACAACAGAAATAGGTACGTTCGCATATCCCACAATAGTCATGCAACTGTCCGAGAGGAAAAAATCACATTTCGTGGCTAGAAGCAACATCGTGCACTACTACCAATGAAAACCAGCAAACGTTTTCTACCCATACTTCCCTGGGAAAGAAAGATGCAAGACAGACCTAAATGAAACAAATCAAAGACACTCCTTCCATTCCATGTGCAATTTGCGATCAATTGAATTTCGCAAAAAAAAGTAAGTCTTTCACGCTTGATTTGGAAGTAGAATACCTCCGCTTGACAACACATGATAAAACATTTTCCAGTGGCAAAATTTGTCTTCCATGCAAATGGTCGCTTGAAAATGGAAAACTGCCACAATTTGCAACCCCTGACCAAATAAGATGTAATACACCACTTCCAGATGTAAGTGCACTTACAAAACTTATAGAGAGACTTGTGTCTCTGGGAATTGCATTTGCACAAATAAGACCCTGGGGCTATAAACGGCCCCAGATGGGCTTAACAGGATCAATTATTAATGTGCCTGTTCAACTAGATGTTGTGCAAAAAGCCTTGCCACAATTCATTAGCGATACAATGACAATTATTGTGGCTCTCAAAAGACACTTGTGATACAAAAATGAGTATAAGACAGGCAAAGTGTGTGTGCATGCTGTTATGAAAGCATTAAAGGAATTATGTTCCAGGGCCCTGTACAAAGCACAAAACATTTGTATAAATGAGAACTGGAACAGTGTTCTTGGAGAAGAGGATGACAACTCTACAGAGACTCTCGAAAATGCTAGCGAATTTGATACAAGTGATGAATCGGAGAATGCAACACCTGTTGAGACATTGGTGCATGAATTCAATGATTCACAGTGCATTCGTGATTTGCAAGACAAGATTGTCGAAATTGCACCTATTGAGGGGAAATGTCCACTTGGAATATTCAAAGATAGATTCATTGAGGAAATGAACTTCCCAACACTCTTCTATGGAGATCCACGTCCCACTGACATTACAGAACAATTCAGTTATCATAAAATAGTTCGATGGGAGCTACTACATTCAAGCGGTGACTTCTCTTGTCACATAAAAAATGTGTTTTTCAAAACAATGTGCATAATAATAGAGCAAGTTATGTCTTGTATGTGGGTCCGAATAAGAAAAGGCCAGTTACAAGGAAAAAAGTTGTTGGCCAAGGATGTCAAGTACAAAGTAAACCTAGAAAAAATTATGAAATCTGATATTTGGTACATAGATTTCAAAAACATTCGTACCTCTCCTGACTATTTGCAACAAAACAAGAAAACTATTTTTGCAATGATCCGGCAATTGGGCCCGCCAACATTTTTCATCACATTTACAAGTGCAGATCATTGTTGGGATCCATTGGTGGTTGTCATATCTGACTTGCATAGGAACAAGAAACGTAAAAAACAAACCGAAACACTAGAAAATAATGACATTGACTACCTCGTAAGAAAAGACCCAGTGACATGTACTCGCTACTATAGACATAGAATAAATGCTTTAAGACAATTGATATGCCATGATGAATCACTTTTCGGAAAAATATCAGACTACTTTTTTGTGACTGAATTCCATAATAGGGGGAATGAACATGACCACACACTCTTGTGGATAGAGGGTGCACAAGTCTATGGAGCTGACAACAATTCACAGATCGAACAATTTGTGGACAAATACATAACATGCAACACAGATCATTTGGATCCATAACTTGCCAAAGTTCATAGACATTATCATACAAGAAGTTGTAGAAAACGAAAAAACTCGCATTGCAGATACAACTTTCCCAAGCCGCCAATGAGAGCAACAAGAATCATAGAGCCACTTAGTTTAGAGGACAATGTTGTTGTTGAGAAATCTAAATCCTCGCATTTCTAGAACAAGGAGAGTTTGACGAGTTGATGAGCTTCGATGACTTCTTGACAATGCTAAATCTATCAGAAGATGAGTACATCCAAGCCATACAATGTACGCTTAAACAACCAACAGTTTTCCTTAAACGAAAACTTTCCCATATTTGGAACAAAAGTTTCTCCAAGGACATGCCATTTATGTGGAATGCAAATACAGATGCACAGGACATCCTCAATGCATATGCTGCAACATCGTATTGTACCTTGTATATGACAAAGGTTGACAAATCTATGACAAGTGCATTCAGAAGAATACGCAAAGAACATGAAAGAAGTCATATTGATGCCATACAAATGATACATAAGCTTGACAATACATTGCTTAATCTTCAACAAATATTTGCTCAACCAGCAATCCACTAGCACTTTCCCTACCCCTCAATTGTAGTTCAAGAAAATGTGTCTTCATAAACACATCTCCACTTGAGAAATGCACATTTGTGCTTAAACCACCGTTTTTGCTAGAACAAGCTCCTAATAATTCAGAAGACATACTTTGTCGCTCTATTATTGATTATTACCTCCAACGTCCATCTCCTATTAGGCATATCTACTTAGTAGATTTCGTATCGCATTACAAAAAAAATGTTGCGCCCGTATCAAAAAGAAAAAAACCCTCTGTGATATGGTTTGTCAAATACAATAAACATTCTGACTATGAAAACTATTGTAGAGAAAAATGGTTTCTATACGTTCTGTTCGATGAAAACGAAGAGACATTAAAACATAACTTCTCTACATGGGAAGTTGTGTATGTTGCCTCTGAGACTATAGTGCAAATCAATGAAGCTAGATTTACTTACAATGTTAATCCAACATGGGGTGATCTAGAAATTGCAGTTAATGAGCTAGAAACCCCTGAAAATCTTGATGAGACATTCACAAATCGAAAAGCAACCAGAACTCCCTACGAGTCCTATGACTTGCGAGTGGATTTGCCTCGTCCTCAAGCAAGTTGCAGTGAAAAACGTATCAATCTTGGTTTTCAAGTCACAATACATCCTTTCCTTATTGAAAATAATGAATACCACATAATAAGACGTCTATTGAATCGAGAACAACAAACAATTCTAAAGGACATTGCGCTTAAAAAACACTTGAACATGGACACTCCTGTGCACTTGTTCCTTACAGGCGGAGCAGGAACATGCAATACATTCGCAGCGAAATCACTGTTCCAAATGCTTATACATATCTATGATTCAAACAATTCCTCTGATCCTATGAAACCAAAGGGCCTAATAGTTGCATACACAAGAAAAGCTGCATATAATGTAGGTGGAACAATCCACTCTGCATTTTTAATGCCTTTTAACAAGTCACAGTTTCTTCCACTTAACAAGGAAATGTTATATACGTTGTCTAAGCTTTATGATGAACTCCAACTTGTCTTTATAGATGAAGCATCTTTGATTAGAAGTCGCTTCTTGTATTCCATTGACAACCGACTAAGAAGCATAAAACATGTGCACACGAAATACTTTGGAAACATTGACATGATATTATGTGGGGATCTTTACCAAGCACAACCGATCCAAGATTCTTTGATATTTGAACAACCTACTGTTAACATGCAAACAATGACACATGACTTCTAGAGAGACGATATTAAATGCTTTGAATTGCATACTACAATGCGCCAAACAGATGAAACATTTATTGCAATTCTGAATAGAATGCAGACAAACAACCAAACATATGATGACTTAACATATATCAATTCGAGGTGCTTGTGACCTGCACCAACATACCCAACATTCTCTCACCTACTCTACACAAATAAGGATGTTGCAATGCATAACAGGTACATGCTATCGCGCATTCCTGATGATGATATCATCATAATTTCAATTGACCTGGAAGAAGACAACCATAGAAATGTGCCACATCATGAACATACAACCACTTTACCTTTGCAGCTTGTCCTGAAATTAGAAATGCTCGTTGATTCACAGGATGGATTGGTCAATGGTGCAGATGGAATGCTCAAAGGCTATACCAAAACAAAAAAAACTTTATGTCCTTTGGATTAAGTTCCATGAACCGCACATAGGCAAGGGACAAGCAAGTAAGTTGGCTTATCTATATAATTCAAACACTGCAAGCGATTGGACACCTATTTTGCGAATATCAAATCCAGTATCGACATCAACAAAGACAGGTCGACTGAAGATTCAAAAATAGTTTCCAATTAAACTTGCACGTGCACATATGGTCCACAAATCGCCAGGACTAACACTTGATAATGTTGCATTTCAGCCTGCTAGAATTTAGATACATGGACTTGTATACACAACATTTTCCCGTGTCAGAAGCATAGACTCCTTGTATTTACTAAGTCCTCTTACAAAAGATAACTTCACAGTCAAACAGAAAGTTGATATTGAAATGGAATGCCTCAGGACTACCGCAAAATGGCATCTGTAGTACGATTACCAATTCATACAAACAAAGTCATATGTATCAATTCTATCACTTAACACACGCAGCTTACATGCACAGATGGATGATATACTCAATGACTATGATACAATGCAATCCGATATTTTGTGCCTGCAGGAAACATACATGGCATTATGCATGCAAAACAAACAATTTTCAAATCACAATTGCATATCAAGTTACATTACACATGGGGTGATGATATTGGTGAAAAAACATGTACCAATTTTGGACCATATACATTTCAAAAAAAAGAATGTTGAGATGGTGCTTGCAAAAATATTTTTCCATGGAACAGAAAGCAATACTGAATCTGTATGTTGCTCCCCATGCAACATTCTCCAACATACTAAATGTTATTTCCAATGCATTAGACCATTTGCATCTGAACGGACCCATTGTGCTTGTAGGAGACTTCAATGTTGACATGATGAAAAATAATGTCAGAACAAAAGAATTGGAAAACTACATGTGCAAATACAGTCTCTACTTTCTTTTGAACAACACAAGCCATATGCAAAACACACTTATTGACCACGTGTGGTCAAATGTGCCCATTCCTCAATACAACATCTTTATCTTAGACACATATTGGTTTGATCACGATACAATTGGTATTGCACTTGAATTATGAGATATACATCAAACATATTACAAAGTCATATTTCTATGTTTCAAAGCATATCTGTATAGCTTGTTGCAAAAAAAAAAAAAAAAAAAACAAATTATCCAACTTCTTAGTTTTCCCTCGTTTGTACACATACTGGTCTGGTCACCGCACAGTTGGTGTTGCACTTGAATTATAAAATATACATCAGGCATATTGCAAAATCATATTTCTATGCTTCAAACCATATCTGTCTATCTTGTTCCAGAAAATCGAGATATCCAACGTCTTAGTTTCCCCTGGTTTGTAATTGCTTTTGGTCACAATTTTTTTTTTGCAAAAAAAATAAATAAATAAATAAACTAATAATATATATATATATAGACACACACAAGGAAACTTGAATGAAAAAAAAAAAGGTACATTCTTCTAACACTACTCTATTCCTCTTATTCTATTTTATTTAGTCTATGTACATAGTACTTGTTTTTTTCTTTACATGTCAACTTATGTTCATGTCCGTTTTCTTTTGTGCTTTTGTTCATAGAAACAAACAAGAAAACTAGACACCGCAAAGAACTCCTAACTAGGAATGTAGAAGAATCCATGCAAAGGTGTGTTTTTCTACCCGTGTTCCATATCCAATAGTTTTTCGTTTACTCTGTCTGTATTTGTTGAACTAGTTTGCATCTCTGTTTTGTTTTTTTTCCTCCTTGGGCATTCCATATCTCCTTGTACATTGGATTGTCTTCGTGTCAAATATATTTTATGTGTTGCTATCTTGAAATAAATAAATTTGTACTCCATCTTTTTTTTTTCATGTGTTCCTATGTAACAATTTTCTTTCATGTCGGTTCTTACCTCCCTTTCTTTTTCCAGTTCTATAGTTAGTTGTTCTCCCTTTCTTTCTTCCCCCCCATTATCCATTTTTTATTCTATACTTAGTCCCATGTCTATGCTCGCGGGTTCCCAGTACGGCGGAGTGGCAGATTCCATGTCCATCTATATCTCTACATCACGAGTTCATCCGACCGTTGTTCGTTTTGATAGTTCATGTCCATCTACAGTTCGGCCCGGACTCGAAGCTTGCGACTCATTTTTCCAAGCATATGTTGATATTTTTCCCAGTTCATCTCAACAGTTAGCCAATTTTATGGCTGCAGGTTCCCCCCCATTGCATTATCAAACTCCCATGCCTCGTGTTCGGATAACATCTTGCATCTAAAACTCAAGTTATCTACAATTCGACCCCGGGCTCCTCGAACTCCCAAGCCTCACTCTTTATTGACCTCACAATTTGTATATCCATCTATATCTTGACATCACGAGTCCGACCGAGCGCTTTCATTTCGTTAGCCAATTTTATGGTCGCGGGTTCCTGGCTATGCATTATCGAACTCTCATTCCCCATGTTCCGAGTATACATCTTCCATCCGAAACTTGGGTGATCCATGTCTATGCTCACGGGTTCTCAGGACGACGGAGTGGCAGATTTCATGTCCATCTATATCTCTACATCACAAGTTCGATCGACTGTCGTTCGTTTTCATAGTTCGTGAATTTTATGTCCGCAGGTTTCTGTGTGGGCGTCATCCAACTCTCATGCCCCCTGTGTGCAGTATACATCTTGTGCCCGAAACTTCGATGATCTACAATTCGACCCGGACTCGAAGCTTGCGACTCATTTTTCCCAGCATCTGTTGATATTTCAAAGAATATGTTGATATATTTCCCAGTTCGTCTCAACAGTTAGCCAATTTTATGACCGCGGGTTCCCCCCCAATGCATTATCGAACTCCCATGCCCCGTGTTCAAATAACATCTTGCATCCAAAACTCTGATTATCTATAATTCGACCCCGGACTCCTCCAACTCGCAAGCCTCACTCTTTATCGAACTCACAAATTGTATATCCATCTATATCTTGACATCACGAGTCTGACCGAGTGCTTTTGTTTCCTTAGCCAATTTTATGACCGCGGGTTCTCGGGTACGCGTTATCGAACTCTCATTCCCCGTGTTTCGAGTATACATCTTCCATCCAAAACTTGGGTGATCTACAATTCCAGCACAGACTCCCAAGTTAAAAAAAGTACCAAAGCATCTTTAATTCTCGTCTATGCTCGCCACGTTCGCCCCTTCCCAATAGACATTAATTATGATTAACTGGTAACAGTTCACAGATGTTCAAAAATATTGGCATTAATGAGCAGAAAGCTCGAGGTAATCTCCCATTAAAATGCATTTATGGGAAAATATTATGGAATCTGATTAGTTTTCTCTGTCAATCTTGAATTCGCAAAAAAATAATGGTTGTTTTGGTTTTTTTAAGACGTCATCGTAGCAAGAATTCAATATAGTGTTGGCCCGTTGTTATCTACGAAGATGTTCACATGATGTCACTCTTTAGTATTGTGCACATAATTTTAGAACCTTACAGGTTTGCATATCTGAGTCTCTGCATGCATATGAAAATGTTGCTCCACCATTCCAATTTGAACATAGTTTGCATTTGGCCCACAGAGAACAGCGATAAAATAAAATAATATGAAACTTGTTTAAGTAAATTTCAACAATTATCCTCTGACTTGAACCTGCCTCTGTCAAAATCCAGGTACATTACATAGTTGTCAATGTTTCCCACGCTTTTCAATAGTTTCTCTATTTCCCTGCCATCTTTGCACGCTTTCCCAATGCAAATTGATGACGCTTTTATTAGCTTTGAAAATATTGGCATTAAAAGGCGAAAAGGTCTTGGACATCTACCATTAAAACACATTGAACCAAGATTTACCGGAGATTGTATTATGATGTTGTAGCTTCCATTTTAAATACAATAAGGAGCAAAGGAAGGTTTTCATCACCTTATGGCTATAGCTCGGCATCATGTCTGTGGAGATACCCTGAATATTTTTGGGCATGAGGACCAGTGTTTTCAGTGGTCCATAGCTTATGACTACTACTCGTCCACTTCTACCCAGATGAAAGTTATCTCGACATCTGAAATTGCAACGACATAGTATCCCCGATTTTTCTTTTTTTTACTTTAAGGACTTGGTCACGTGCTGCGTCGAGAACTATATTCCGAAACAACGGATTGTCCATATGGTCGACCATTTCCAAATCTCCCTATCGCCTAAATTATTTCGAAATATGTTAACACTTTTTGACCCAACGCCTACTTTCAAGGGCGAGAATTGAAAGCAGTTCTTAAAGAAGCATGGCAATGAACTAGACCTCTTGCCGAAGTTATTACAGGACCCATCGCCCGCTCCCCGAGACATGGCCATATTATAGGTTAGTGCATGTAAAAACCTTTTTCCGCAAATTGCATTGATTTTCACGAGGACAATGAGACAAGCAAGTGAAATTGGCATCTCTCAGACGATTGTGTATATTTTATATTTTACGGTCAAGCAACAAACCATCTTCCATTGCCACAAGTTGATTTCCATTCAAAACTCTTCCCAATTATTGCAATACAAAAGGCAGAAGAAATTCTTTATGCCACCTTATTTAATTTTCATTGTGTCGAATTGTTATCCATTTCCTGGACTATCTATGTGTAGGAAGTTGAACTCTGAATTTGACCCATTAACATTCTCACGCCAAAAATTATGGATACACGACACTTGCTAGCTATTTTATAAGGTCTTCAATTATTTTGTTTCATTTTTTAAAGCATTGATATTTGGAAGGTATTTCCCCCGATTCTCTGGCCATCCCACAATTTTCCTGGATAGGACGGACACAGTAGAAGAAATGGATAACTACAATGTTATAAGGATTTTCGGGTTTAAACAAAATCCTTGCTTCCTTCCATGTTACATATCCGGTACAATGTTTTTTGCTGGAATAGTAAGGGAGTACATCTATTGGTTTCATTTTTTCCATGATAAAAGGAAAGGACAATTCATGTCTATGTCTTGGAAAGTCCAAGATTTCATGGTCAGGAACCACTTCAACAATTCTTTCACTTACACTCTCCTGAATGGACTCTGAACCAGTACCAAATATTCGCACAAGTAGAACTGAAAAGACTCGGGTGAAAAAAGTGCCCAATCCCCGACTGTCGCAACCAAGACCACAACATCTCGTGGCACTACTCCAACGGCTTACCGAAGTAACAAAGTCACACACAGTTCTTCAGGCGGAGGAGGAGATAAGAACCCTCCCTCCGGAAAAATTGAAAGTCGTCACAAGCTTCCCGCGGGCAAAAAACGAAAAACAATAGTCCAAGAACAGGAGGGACCGAGGGGAGAAATTGATATCTACGATCTCTCCCTCGAAGATATGGAACTAGAAATTGACATTGAAAAATTGTTCACTGACAATGATCACCTAGACATCACTGCTCCTCACAATCCTGGGATGGAAATACTTGGAATAGATACATTGGACGAAGAAGAGTCTTTTGCATTTTAGAGCGTTGCTTTTTACAGCGAATCAAAAATATTGATTATTGAAAACATGGATGTAAAGAATAAGAAAGGAAAATCTCGTTCAGAGTTCAACCTATGCAACATGCACCCTTCCCAGATATCTATGATGCACCGAGCAACTGGAGATGCTCTAGACAACTCTATTAGCAGCATTGAAACAAAGAACCTCATGTTAAAGACATGAATCAAAGAATTGGAGGCAACTCTAATGCCTCTTCCACTATTTGCTACTCCTTTGGCAATGGCCGGGTCCACCACACTTGCGCCAAAGTTAAAAGGATCAGCAAGCCTTCTTACATTGGCCCGAGACTACATGGAAAAAAATATAAACAAAAGAATGGAATTAATAATAGAAGCTTGGAAGATGTCAAAGAATATGGTCTCTTTTGGAACAAGAGCACATGCTTTTCATGAGTATCTGCAAGTAGATCTCAAGAACAAGCAAGGTTTTTATCTCAATGGAGTTTTACCATTTGGTTTTGAAGTTACCGGTATGACGGAATCCAAAAGAAGACAAGAGGATCTCCCTTCCCTGGATCAAATAGACCAACTAAACGCATGTTGGAAAGAAAAGGTAAAGAACCTGATTAGTATTGTTCAAGAATGTAGCCAGACCATACCTAAAAGAGACAAACTATTCAAGAAGCTAACTGAGATAGATCTAGCTGGAAACACCAATGAAGTCCAGGACCCGAAATTGATATTAAACTCGTTGTTTTTAACCAAACAAGCATTTGATGATCAATTTCATATCTATAAAAGACTGTCATTTGAAAATTTCTATGGCATTGTTGAATATGGTGAAGATGACGTGAAAACTTGGCTAGTCGATTATGCAATTAGAAACAAAAATATTCAAGAATCATTGCACAACTTGTCTATTGATCTAAGGGGCTTGGAAAGTGAACTCTTCAATATAAAAATCCAGTATGAAATGAACGCGGCGCCCATGAGGAGCTACATGGAAGAATGGTTGAAAAAAATTGTCAACCAGATTACCAACGAAGGTCAAAGCCGAGGAAAGCCATAAAAGGACATCAACGAAGAAATGAAAAGCCATGGAACATCATCATAGTAAGTTGATACTGATTACATTCTTCTGTCTTCATTCACTTATTCTAACAAAGCTTTAATCCAGATCTGACAATTTTCTCTTTCTTTTTGCTAGGTTTTGTTGTTTTCCATCGTCGAATTTGTTCTTTCTGCAAACTTCATTCTTGTACATCTTTGGTCTGTAGTCTGCGACAGCCCCAATCGGAGTCATTTTGGCAAACACATTTTTATTTCACAGAATATGTACTGAACTTTAGTTTTTTTTTGCAAATTCGAAGACAAATGTTTTTTGGGAAATATTCTCAAATGTATTTTGTGACGCAGTTTATCTAAATATAAATATTTGGGGTTGTTCTATGCCGATATTCAATGCTTGGTGTTGTTATTTGGAATTTGTATTTCTTCGTAAAATTAACTCATTTCGTTGTACATGTTCCTGTTCTATATAGTGCATGTATTGCAGATTCCTATATTTCAAAATATTCTTCGATATACAAAATGTAAAGTCATGTATTTTTTTCTTTGTTCCTTGTAGGTTTGAGAAAAACAAATTTGAGCCCAAAACACCATTCAAATTCTAACATGGTTTACATTTGGACCACAAATAATCTAGTAAGATACATTAATATGGATACATTTAAATAAACATAAACAAAATCCCTTTAAACTTGAATCTGACTTTCTCGGTCTCCTGGATTGTCTGCGGGTTGATCGGTTAGCAGACTGTCAAATCTTCATTTCCATCTATATCTTCACATCAGGAACCCGATTGACGACTGTCCCTTTCAACACTTGGCCAAATATCTCACTGCGGCGTCCCAAGTTATCCCTATCGCATTCTTATCCCGCGTGTTTTGTTATATACATCTTGCACCCAACACTTCCTTTATATACATTTTGCACCCAACAATTCCGTGATAAAAGATAAGTATAGAAGACGGAAAAGAAGGGTTAATATATTGACAGCTGTGATAGATATCCCATTTGCTCGCAAGATCTTTTTTGCATCTTTCTGGAGAAGTTATATATCCTTTGATATACAAAATGTAAAGTCATGAATTTTTTTCTTTGTTCCTTGTAGGTTTGAGCAAAAAAATTCGAGCCCAAAACACCATTCAAATTCGAACATGGTTTACATTTGGACCACAAATAATCTAGTAACATACACTAATATGGATACATTTTAAATAAACATAAAAAAAATCCCTTTAAACTTGAACCTGACTTTCTCGTTCTCCTGGATTGTCCGTGGGTTGATCGATTAGCAGACTGTCAAATCCTCATTTGCATCCTATATCTTCACATCGGGAACCCGACCAATGACCGTCCCTTTCAACACTTGGCCAAATATCGCACTGCGACGTCCCAACTTAGCGCTATTGCATTCTTATCCCGCGTGTTTCGTTATATACATATTGCACCCAACACTTTCATCATATACATTTTTGACCCAACAATTCTGTGACAAAAGATACAAGTAATATAGTCACATATGTGATAGATATCCCATTTGCTCGCTAGATCTTTTCTGCATGTTTCTGGAGAAGTTATATACTTATTGGAATTTGGCATGCACAGAAATATCCGTGGAAAGCGGTCGAACAGGCTTCAAAATAGGGTGGCTTGAGTATAGAAGAGGGAGAAGAAGGTCTGATATATTCAAATCTGCAATTGATAATCCATTTCCTACCAAGATCTTTTCTGTATGTTTCAACTGTGGAAAGCGGTTGGACGGGTTTCAAAATAGGGTGACAAGGGTTCCCATGGAGACGTAAGGCCTCGCCTGTCAAATTGTATATATCAGAACATTTCAGTGCAAAATGTGTAACACGAAGAGGGTATTCATGCCATCTTCAATTCAAATTCATACTTCTTTTACTGGTGACAATACGACCAAAAAATGTATTCAACAATGATTTACGGGAGCCCAACCGACCCCTAGGTTGGCGCTATTATATATCTTGCACCCAAAACTTGCGCCATCTACAGTTTGGCCCTATACATCTTGCACCCAAAACTTCTATGGTCTACAATTCATCCACATATTGAAACATAGTTTGCATTTTGACCACAAATAATCTATTAAGATACATTAATATAAATACATTGGTGGTATGGGACCTGACTTTTTTTGAACTCGTTGATTGGTCCTGTATCGTCACATCATGAGCCTAACCGACCGCAATTCCTTTCAACACTTAACCAATTATCTCTCCACGAGGTCGTGACTTAGCACTATCGAATTTTTATGGCCCCTTGTTCCATGATATACGTATTCAACAACAATTTATGGGAGTTCGACCGACCCCTGGGTTGGCTCTATTATATATCTTGCACCCAAAATTTATGTCATCTACAAGTGCACAATAAACATTTTGCACCTAGAACTTCTGTACTTTACAATTCGTCGCCACTTCACCCTATCGATTTCTTATGCCCCCTGTTCCGTGATATACATGTTGCACACCACACTTCTGTGATATACATTTTGCACCAAACACTTGCATCATATACAATTTGACTCCGGTTATAGAGCCCGCCTATACAGGCATCCGTGATCTGAAAAGTGGCCAAGCATCGAATGGTTGGCGGTCAGTCGGAGTCACAATATAAAAGCACGAGCGCAAATGTGAACCAGTGCGTCTGCCAATGCGGGCATTGGGACATATTCATAAAAAATGGCTAAGTAACAAGAAAGAGAGAGTAGAGCAGAAAAACGGTTGGACGGGCTTCAAAATAGGGTGACAAGGGTTCCCGAGAAGACGTAAGGCCCTGCCTGTCAAATTGTATATATATTCCGCTATTATAGATCTTGCACCCAAAACTTCCTTGGTCTACAATTCGTCCACATATTGGAACATGGTTTGCACCTCGCCCACAAAAAAATCTATTAAGATACATTAATATAAATACAATTTAAATAAATATATTTAAACTTTAACCTGATTTTTTTCGAACTCGTTGATTGGTCCTATATCCTCACATCATGAGCCCCACCGACCGCAGTTCCTTTCAACACTTAGCCAAATATTCCCCTGCAGGGTCGCGACTCAGTGCTATCGAATTTTTATGCCCCCTGTTCTGTGATATACATATTCAACAATTTACGGGAGTCTGACCGCCCTCGGGTTGATGCTATTATAAATATTGCACCCAAAACTTTCGTCATCTACAAGTGCACAATATACACCTTGCACCCAACGTACTCTACTATTTGTCGCGACTTCACACTATCGATTTCTTATGCCCCCTATTACGTGATATACATGTTGCACACCACACTTCCGTGATATACATTTTGCACCAAACACTTGCGTCATATACAATTCAACCCCGGTTATAGAGCCCGCCTATTCGGAAATCCGCGATCTGAAAATTGGCTAGGCATCGAATGGTTAGCGGTCAGTCAGAGTCACGATATAAAATCACAAGCACAAATGTGATCCGATCTGTCCGCCAACGTGCCCATTGGGACATTTTCAGAAAAATGGCTATGTAACGAGAAAGAGAGTAGAGAGGAAAAATGGTTAGACGGGCTTCAAAATAGGGTGACAAGGGCTCTCGAGGAGACATAAGGCCCCGCCTGTCAAATTGTATATATACTCTACCTCTACTCATGACAACTCAGTGATTCACTTATTGCTATTAACAACCAAAAAAATGTATTCAACAATGATTTACGGGAGCTCAACTGGCCCCCAGGTTGGCACTCTTATAGATATTGCACCCAAAACTCACGTCATCTACAGTTCCTTTGTATACATCTTGCACCAAAAAACTTTTTTGGTCTCCAATTCGTCCACATATTGGAACATGGTCTACATTTGGACCACAAATTATCTATTACGATACATAAATATAAATACAATTTAAATAAATATACTTAAACTTGAACCTAACTTTTTTCGAACTCATCGATTGGTCCTATATTGTCACATCATGAACCCAACCGACCACAGTTCCTTTCAACACTTAACCAATTATCTCTCCAAATTTTATGCCCCATGTTCTGTGATATACATGTTGCACACAACACTTCTGTGATATACATTTTGCATCAAACACTTCCCTCATTTACAATTCGACGCGCTATTATAGATCTTGCACCCAAAACTTGTGTCATCTATAGTGTCGTTGTATACATCTTGCACCAAAAAATTCCGTGGTCTACAATTCGTCAACATATTGGAACATGGTTTACACTTGGACCACAAATTATCTATTACAATACATTAATATAAATACAATTTAAATAAATATACTAAAACTTGAACTTGACTTTTTTCAAGCTCGTCTATTGGTCCTATATCATCACATCATGAGCACGACCAACCACAATTCCTTTCAACACTCACCCAATTATCTCTCCGCGGGGTCGCGCCTTAGCGCTAACAAGATTTTATGCCCCATGTTCCGTGATATACATGTTGCACATAACACTTTCGTGATAAACATTTTGCACCAAACACTTTGGTCATTTACAATTCGACCCCATTTTCCACAATTTACCTTGTAACCTGCTTGGCATGGACTACGCTTCCATGCTCTACAATTCGTTGCAACTTCACGCTATCGATTTCTTATGCGCCCTGTTCCGAGATATACATGTTGCGCACCACACTTCCGTGATATACATTTTGCACCAAACTCTTGCGTCATATACAATTCGACCCCAATTATAGAGCCCGCCTATCCGAAAATCCGCAATCTGAAAAGTGGCTAGGCATTGAATGGTTAGAGGTCAGTCAGAGTCACGATATAAAAGCACAAGCGCAAATGTGAACCGATTCGTCCACCAACATGCCCATTGGGACATTTTCGAAAAAACGGCTAAGTAACAAGAAAGAGAGTAGAGAGGAAAAACAGTCGAACTGGCTTCAAAATAGGGTGACAAGGGCTCCTGAGGAGACGTAAGGCCCCGCCTATCAAATTGTATATATATTTTTCTTCTACTCGTGACAACTCAATGATTCGCTTATTGCCATTAACAACCAAAAAAACGTATTCAACAGCGATTTGCGGGAGCTCGACCGACACCCGGGTTGACGTTATTATAGATATTGCACCCAAAACTTGTGTCATCTACAGTTTCGTTGTATACATATTGCACCAAAAGACTTCCGTGGTCTGCAATTCATCCACATATTGGAACATGGTCTACATTTGGACCACAAATTATCTATTACGATACATTAATATAAATACAAATTAAATAAATATACTTAAACTTGAACCTGACTTTTTTCGAACTCGTCGATTGGTCCTATATCATCACATCATGAGCCCGACCGACCACAGTTCCTTTCAACACTTAGCCAATTATCTCTCGCCGGGTTCGCGCCTCAGCACTAACGAAAGTTCATGCCCCATGTTCTGTGATATACATGTTGCACACAACACTTTCGTGATATACATTTTGCACCAAACACTTCTGCCATTTACAATTCAACATGCTATTATAGATCTTGCACCCAAAACTTGCGTCATCTATAGTTTTGTTGTATACATCTTGCACAAAAAAATTCCATGGTCTACAATTCGTCCACATATTGGAACATGGTCTACATTTGGAACACAAATTATCTATTACAATACATTAATATAAATGCAATTTAAATAAATATACTTAAACTTGAACCTAACTTTTTTCGAACTCGTCGATTGGTCCTATATCGTCACATCATGAGCCTGACCGACCGCAGGTCCTTTCAATAGTTATCCAATTATCTCTTTGCGAGGTCGCACCTTAGCGCTAAGAAAATTTTATGCCCCATGTTTCGTGATATACATGTTGCACACAACACTTCTGTGATATACATTTTGCACCAAACACTTCTGTCATTTACAATTCGGCCCCATTTTCCACAATTTACCTTGTAACCTGCTTGGCAGGGACTACGCTGCCACACAACACTTGTTTCTATTGGTAGTAATGTCACAAATCTATTGTTACTCTTGGTATTCAATATGATATTATTAGGATTTTATGAGAGTTTTAAATACCTTCCACTTAGTCACTGGTGAATCACTTTCTAGTCTCAATTTTTTTGTATGGTGTTACCACCAAGTTTTGATATGAATTTTAATTTGTTGTGGTTGGGAAAATGATATATTTTTCTCTTCTCTTATATATGCACATTGAATTAAACTTCTAACAATATCGAACATTGATTTAACTTCACAATGTCGATCTCACCTTGATATGGCTTGGTTCCACTTTCAATAGAAGTTGGGAAGATGCGATGCTAGAACTTGACCTCTCCTTCTTTAGCTCTTTAGGTTTCCCACAAGAGCCATCATCCGATTAGAGCTACCTAACTCCTTGAAAGGTTTGAAATTGATCTTCCAACCTTGTAAATCTCTTTTTGAGTCATCCTTTTGAATGATATTGTACTCATCCATCATGGTTAGGGTTTGAGACTTCTTTCTATACAACAATCTCTATATCTATAAACTAATATGATTTGTAAACTAGCATGGATATTCCATTACACAGTTTGTCACAACATATCTAAATGCAAATATTGTGAGGTTATACTCTATCATGCAAATGCTCCTAATTAAAATGTAATATTACAAACATACCACTCAAAATATTGTAATGAATTAAGGATATAAGAGAAAAGCTATAGTAGTAAAAATTAGAACACCATAACACATGTTGTTCCCATGGGAAACTTGAGGCGGGAAAACCTAGCAAGAAAATGAGGATCACTCTTTTCTTCTCATATATAGAAGGCAAGATACAAATGAAAATTATACAACGTGGTTGTGCATGGTTGTTACTATGATGGGAACACAGCGATGGGAACACAACCTCTTCCTTTCCTTCTAGCTCAACATTTAACATGTCATGATGATAATCATTTAGATTTAGGGTTAGGGTTTTTGCATGCCCTAAATTCGGATTAGGGTTAAGGTTTTGGATCTTATATATCTTGTAGAAAGTTCACACATGACTAACTCCATCTTATATATCTTTTTTAAATTCCACATATGACTAGCTAAGTTCACACATGACTAGCTCCACATAACTACAAAAAATGTGTAATCCATCGAATAAACTTTTAAAATTATTTGTCCCTAAGTTGGACTCAAAAAAGCTATGATTGTAATTTTCCTTTTTAGATCACTTCCCACTCTTCTCGTTTAATATACTTCCATTTTTCTTCATAAAAATATCACAGTGGTAAGAATTAAAAGATAATTCCTATGGTGTTATTTTGAATCGATACATTGATTTCATTGCAAGATATGCATGAATCCCCTTTTTTACTTAACATGAATGATGTATCCATAAAATCTATGATCTAATTCACAATGTTTCATTGTAAGAAATGCAATGTGCTCGGGCAAGTGTATCCATTCACAAGTTTCATTCAATAGTGGGTGTAAAATGTAATTCTCTTTATATTGAAACATAAACCCAAAAAAATAAAAAAAAATTATGATCAGAAGTATTTTCCTTTTTCTAATCGAATTTTAGTTATAATTAAACAAATTTGTAGTTGACATCAAACCAATACAAAAGAATCAACCCAATGTTTTAAATACGACAATTAAAATCACATTGTTATAACAATTATATATCTTTTATGAATTAATATAAATTATTTTGATTGTTTGTAGAGAGTATGCTTATTGCTAGGTATTTTTAAAAAAAATTAAAAGAGTTTTTTATCAATAGTATTCAATATGTTTTTTATATGTCTTTTTAAGAATGTTTGTTACTAAATTATATATCTAACAACTATGCATCTTGTAATGCAATTTTATGACATAAATATTTGTGTATAAATTTTTTTTTATCTCATATATGACATAAATACTTATGTATAAAAAATGCAATTGTTTTTATGACATAAATATTTATGTATAAAAAAAATTGTATCTCATATATGACATAAACACTTATGTATACAAAAATTATTTTCCCACATTGTTTGAGAAGATGAGTTAACATAACAACATATAATCTCCAACACATCACGATCCTTATGCCAATGAAGATAACCATAAGGGAATGATACCTTATATTAACATAATGGTTGATTGGTTGCAAAATGAATTTGTTTATCCCCTCCATTTATTCTAAAATAAAAAATAAAAATGAAAATGTGCTTACCAATGGTGGCATGCATTTATTGGCCCTAGCATGTCTCTCTCTTAAGTTTTGCATGCCTATAACCTGACTCATGTCTTGCTTAAGTTTTACATGTTTGTAATCTTTGAAACTGATCCCCATTAGCTCAAAAACCATTGTGATCCTTGTACACATTGAAACTTTGTTTCGAAAATGTTCATTTTGTAGACTTAAGAAACTAACTCTTACCTCCTTGGAGAAGTGATCCACATGTGGAAGGAATATATTGAATTCAAATTGTTCTAGATACCCGGACATGCATTTCAGAAGATCTTCCTCAAAATGTTGAAGGAAATTGTTACTTGCATGCTAACCTCTTATGCCAATAATTGTCCTTATCGAGGAGCATGACCTTTACTTGCATGCTAACCTCTTATGCCAATAATTGTCCTTATCGAGGAGCATGACCTGTAGCAATTAATCTCACAAATATATAAACATTGATAGGTAAGTTTGAGCTTTGGTTACAAAGTAATTGAGATTCAAATTTTCTCTTCTCTAAGGTATGATGAAAACTCTCTATCAAATATGGGTTTGTTATGTCTCTATATGTCAGTTCTTCCCTAACCTTAGTCATCTTCTCTTCATATATGGCTAGGCAATCCTCAAAACCAATCATCAACTTTTCACTAGTAAAGGATGTTGTCAAACTTTTTTTAAAATAATTTTTTGGCCTATATTTCTTTGTATTGTTCTTTCTAAAGACAAATGCATATACTAAGTGTTTTGGAGTTGTTGAGATCCAAGCATGTATATTAATTCAACTTTATAGGAGAAGAGGAAGTCCTTGCTATGTTGCATTATATTATTTCAAATGCACAAGATGACTCATCTCATAAACAATATAACTTAAACTGTGTCATCCCTTGCTTTGAATCTCATGACCTTCCATCACATTTAGTATAGTGACAAATGTGTTTTACTCTATGGAAGGCTACATTTTCTCAATGATTGTACATAAAATGGCATAGATCTTGTCAAAAGCATTGATGGAGTTATATCCACTTGAATCTAATGTGCATTTGGAGATCATTAACGAGTCACTTAGTTTACTCATCATGATGTGGTTGACTCAAATAGTCTTTCTACTTTGGTTGAACTCTTTCCCAACTATGATTTTCACAATTAGAGTAGTCTTCCACTACTTTTGGCTGAACGTGTATACACAATTTTTCTTATAATATACTAATTTGTCTATTTTCCCACCACCAAAATCTCACACCTTGAATTTCTTTGAAGCTTATGCTTGCAACATCTATAAGTTTAATTGTTATATAGCAAGTGAAATTGAATAGTTATATAGAAAGTGAAATTTAAGGTTAAAGAGCTACAATTTATTCATGTTACACTAGATGCATGATGTTCATCATAAATGCAAGAAGTTGGGAAAAAATCTGTAAAGTACTTGAGATAGCATTGTTACTGCCAACCTAGACGAAACAAAATAAATGCCCCTATTATTCTGCAATGATCTGGCCATATCTTCAAATTTTCACTTCCACTTTGGATTACACCAAAGTTGTTACTCAACCACTATACAAAATACATTAAAAATCAATTTGTAGATTTCTTCTTCATTCTTTTTATTTATTTATTTATTTTGCAATTGTTGTTAAACATTTATAGGACTTACATAAAAATAAATAAATCAAATAACAATTTTAATCAAGAAATAAAAATAAAAATGACTCAAAAGTTTAAATATGGACAACCTCCATTCTTATTAAATTCTAAGAAATTTATTTTTTTTAGAATTCCTAATACATATTTTCAAAAAGTTTCCCAACAAAATTTTTGACCTCACATTGCAAGCACACTTTTGAACTTAGCAAATTCAACTAAGCAAAATTGCCATTTTTGACAATTTGGTTCAAATTCCCTTTCAATATAGAGAGGAAAACATGATAAGTACTTGAATCTCTCCTAGCTTGAAGAGATAAAAGTGATCAAGAGGTTGAAATATGGTCACTTTTTTATTTTCAATCAATTTTGAGAACTTTATTTTTGGCATAATTTTCTATGTATCCTTTAGGGAAATTTTTGAAAGAGAAAGTAGCTCACCTTACCTTGTAAGCACATTGTTGAATTCAAAAAAAATGAACTTAGTGAAGAGAATATTTTTGATATTTTGTTTTTTTCTTTAAATTTTTACTTTTGGCAGATTTTTTTAAGTTATCCTAATATCATTGTATTACTGTAAGAGAAAAAAAATTACAAAACAGAGTGTATTACTGTAAGAGAAAAAAATTACAAAAAATTACTGTAAAGATCAATTGTTTTGGAATACAGAGTGACCCGTGCTCTGTGTGAACCTGGCTCTGGAAACCACGAGCTATTGCTTGCATCCACGTCTTCGTCACTTATGAAATGTCTAAGCACCTTAGCATCTGCCTCTGCGAGGTATAATTCAAATTGGATCTCCGGGTGTGTATGTGCCTCATACACCGCTATTGGTGGGGGGCTGGCGAGATGCCAGGTGTGGGTGGATTCCATTGCCCTCACTCTTGTCATATCACGTCTCCCTGTCACCCGATCCAGGTGAGCAGCTCTTCCTGGACCAGATCTGCTTGCGCAAGGGTCTTGCAATCCTTCGAAAATGGGGAGGTTGAATGGGAAACCTAGAACCATATGTTTTGTGAAAATATTTCAGGGCCCCTGCATTGGGATCCATGGCTACTTTCCAAATGCAAACTCTTAGATATCTTAACAATCTAGGATCCATTTTGCAGTTTCCTGAGCATATTTATGATTATTAGGGAGTCTCCTTCTACAATGTGTTTGTGGTAATTCTTTCTTTCTGCTATGTGTAGCCCTTGCTCAAGAGCTTGGATTTCAGCCGCATTATTGGTGTCAATGTCAATGAAA
This sequence comes from Picea engelmannii, assembly GCA_009831015.1. Lineage (NCBI taxonomy): Eukaryota > Viridiplantae > Streptophyta > Pinopsida > Pinales > Pinaceae > Picea > Picea engelmannii. The sequence continues at coordinate 445,167 of ML782986.1, forward strand.
TCAGAGTAAATCCAAAGAAGATTCTCTTGTTCATTGTGAAAGCTACCTCCCATACCTGTTGGTCCTAAATTTCCTTTAGAGGCACCATCAAATTTATCTTCAGGAAACGAGGAGGAGGGAGCATCTAGGAGTCAGGAGCTTTTACACACCTAAGTGTCGCACTACTAAATGTCACACTTAAGTAAGTTAAGTGTCGTAAGTGTCGCACCATCAAGTGTTGCACCTAAGTGTCGGATATAAGTGTCACAATTTTGTCACCATGAGAAAATGTATGCCATAATTCCTAGACAAGTTGGAAGGGAAACATATCAGTTGGAGGTCGAAATACTACCCTTTTCCTTGAGATTTTTGCCTTCTTTGAGCTTCATCATGTTGAAGTTTTGAGTAGCTTCGGAAGATATTGTTATTGTATTTGATCAAGTCAAATCCCTAAAAAAATAATGCTAAATCATATTTGTAAATTTGGCCCCATTGATTCATTACAAAAGGCAAATACAAATTAGAAAGTGACACTTGTACAAGTCGTCCATGACCAAGTTAAAAGGAGGGTGGTTTATCCACTATATAAAGGAGGCTAGGCGCCTCACTTAGCATACACAACACAAGCTCTCTCAAGGACAAGTTCGCTATCCTTATAAGGAGACGCGACAATAGAATAAGGGTGTGTTCGTGGAGACTTTTGGATATCTCTTGAAGGTTCTATTTGAGATAAGTGGTGTGCTACCCTACTGCAGCTAGGGTTTTTGGTTTATCTTGTATATATTATATCTGGGTATATCTCTCTTGAAGAGAGCATTGTATTGACATTGTACTTGGTTGATGAATCTATATTGAAGAAGTTTTGATGGGTTTTCTTCCCCAAGAGGGTTTCCCAGGATAAATCTTGTGTATACTGTGAATGTCTTTCTTTCAGTGATTCTCATGCATGCAGTTATTGTTCTAATAATTAAAATTTAAAGAACTATGAATGCACTCAATTGCTTAAGCAAAATCTCAACATGGTATCAAAGCCACCCTGAAAGAAGCCATTTTCACAGTCTAGAAGAACTCGCTAGGTAAGATAAGACCATAGAAAGGCTCGCTTAATCCTACACACCTTTTCCCTGGATCAATTTTGCAATTATGAAAATTAGGGTTTCCTCATTAAACCCTAGGTGATGACGTCACCCACTTTATGAAGGACATTGGTCAAGATAAATTCATCAAGGAGGTCACCTAAGGAGAGCACATATTTCCCCTGGATCAGATCTCCAAAATTGAAAAATTGAAAAATTAGGGTTTCCTCATGAAACCCTAGGTCAAGGGGTCCGGGCATCTAAAGGATTAAGTTGGAGCAGATATTTGAAGAAAGGAGGTCGCCTTGGAATAACACACTCACTGGTAAGGTCAAAACTCATTTTTACAATTTTTTTATTTTTGTCATATTTTCTAGATCCCAGGGAAAAATGACTTCCAACACTAAGCTTGATGAGAAGCTTGAGGGTGTTGATAACTTTCAAGCATGGAAATATAGAGTAATGCTCATTCTAGAAGAAAATAATTTAGAAGGATTCATTGAAGAATAAGTTCAAGATCCAGAGGGAGATGAGGCTAAAGCAAAGCACAAAAAGAACCCGGTTAAAACAAAGAGGATTATTGTGGATTCTATCAAGGATCACTTAATCCCTCATGTCTCATCATTTAAGACTCCAAAGAAGATATTTGATGTGTTATCCTGGCTATATGAAGGCAATAATATCAACTGGAAGATGACATTGAGGACACAGCTAAAGAATGTGAAGATGCAGAATTCAGAAACCATTCAACAATACTTTACAAGGGTGTCTCAAATCAAAGAACAATTTGAAGCCATTGGAGACAAAGTTGAAGAAGCTCAGTTAGTAATGACTACATTGAATGGTCTCCCAAATTCTTGGGAATCATTTATTCAGGGAATCTTTTCAAGAAGAAAGCTAACAAAGTTTAGAAGGCTATGGGAAGATTGCACTCAAGAAGAAGTTAGATTGGCAGCAAGAGAAGAAAAGTTGGGTGATGATGAAAATCAAGCACTAGCAGCACATACAAGAAAAGGAAAGAGAAGAAAAGAGGTTCATCCCCACGAGAAGTTTCAAAGGTCACAAAAGACACAAAATACTCAAAAATATCATTTAAGTTACAAATGTTATAGCTTCCAGAATATGGGACACATTGCAAGAGATTGTCCTCACATAAAAGATCAGATCAGAGAAGGAAAGTATAAAAGAAATCATGCTCATGTCGCAGAAAACGATGAACCTATTAAGAAGAAAACAAAAGAAGATGATTCAAGTGAAGAATATGTATTGATATCATTGTTGATATTATGGTAGCTGCAGGAGGTATTTACCTCCACGTGTAAACCTGACAAGAATAGAATACTCTGGGAAGCAAGAAGAAACCCTAATGAGTTGGCTAATAACCCTAGTAGACTTGTCGGCTCAAGAAGATAATTTATATTAGGTTATTAGCCTCCAAGAGAAGAAGTCAGCCAGAAGAAATAATAATATACTGAACAGACAGATACCTATAATGAGAATTTGGCCCAGGCAGTTAGCCAGAATTAGTATAAATACAGGAGGTCATTTCTCATTCTGGTAGGCAGTCTCAGAACTGCAGAGCAACAACTTGTGTGCACTGCAGTGCCCAGTCTTGTGCGCGGGTTTGAGGAGAGATTCCATTGCAGCTGTTGTAGCTAGCAAATCACGTTTGGCTTGGACTATCCCTTGGTTAGGTTTTGGACTATCTAATCAGCTCTTGTTGGTGCACTATCCTTGGGGAAAGGTGAGCTACCCTTTGTTTGGCTATCTAGCCTAAGGTTTGCTTCTAGATTGATTCTCTGTCAAGGTTAAGGTGCTTGGAGGGTGGCTTCGGCCTATGGTTGGGTGACAATAGTATTGTCTATGGTAAAACGAGCACAATCTTTCATATTCTAACAGGTTATGGGCCCACACCTCCTTCATTCAGTCTAACCACTGGAAGGAAGCATAGCCATAAGGATATTGAGCTTGTTGAAGAACTGTCACTAGGGTTTCTAGCAGGAGCAGTCACCAAAGCACTGCAGCTAGGGTTACTAGCAGGTGCAGTTGCAGAAACCATAATCCTCCTGTTGAGGCACCTTGAGTAAATGTATTGACCTAATCTCCGGATAGATCAGTGCGCCCTAGCCTAGCGCATCTCCTGATACTCTCAGCAAGCCAAGACTTTAAGTTTGATTTTTTGGTCAAATCTAGGGTTGACCAAGTCAAAGCAGCCATGACTTACTCCATGAAGTCAAAAAACAAGTTAGATGGAGCTTCTAACTTCAGAGCGTGGAAGACAAGGATTGACCTCATCTTTGCCAAGAATAAAGTGTTGTATATCGTGAAAGGAAAGATCGTGAAGCTAGAGTTTGAAAAAGGAAAAGAGAAGGAACCGCAGAACGTTGCAGTTATGGAGAAGTTCAAAGACGGTGACATCAATGCCATGAGTATCATAGTGGATTCCATAAAAGACCACTTGATACCCTACATCTCCCACCTTGACTTATCGAAGAAGATGTATGATTCCCTAACAAACCTCTTCTCAGTCAGAAACATTGGACAAGTAATGAGTCTAAAGAATGAGCTCTGTGACATGAAGATGAATGATGATGATATAATAACATCATACTTTGTGAGGATCTCCCAGTTAAGAGATCAACTACAAGCTATTGAAGAGATCATTTCAAAGAAGGAATTGGTAAACATAGTACTCAATGGTCTTCCCAAGACGTGGGATGCATTTGCCGCAAGCATGAACACAAGGAAGGAGTATCCTACATTTAAAGAACTTTGGACTTGTTGTGCTCAAGAAGAATCAAGGATCAGTGCAAAAGAGAAAACCCAAAAGAGGTACGATGATCAAGCCTTCACAACAAGATTCAAGAATTTCAAGAACAAAAGGAAGTTTGGTTCAAGGAGGAAGCCAAAATCAAGAGAAAGATATTTCAGAAGTACAATGCTTCAACTGTCGAAAGTATGGTCACTACAAGAATCATTGTCCCGAGCTAAAGGAAAGGAAGGGGACACACAAAGCATCAGTTGCAGAAGAAAAGGAACCCACAAAGAAGACCAAGCAGGATGAAAGAGATTTCTTCTTCTGAAGGTAACAATACTCTTCTTAGTTCCTGTACATATCTTGTTTGTATAATCTCTATACATATCTTGTATATCTATCTCTTAGAAGATAATATGTTCCAAGAAGAACTACACCTATGAAAGAACAACAAGATAAGGATTTCTATCATTGTACAAGTCAGACAATACACATGAAAGGATGAAATACATCATGTGGAAGATATTACAAGAGACTTAGAAGAAGCAAGATAGAAAGAAGTCAACAACCAAGAGGAAATTGAAGAAAGGCCTATAACAATGTGTAGAAGAGAATAAGAATGTCGATGGAAGCGTGGACTCTTCTAGATGAAGGGAGTCGATTATATATCACCAAAAAGAAGAGCATGCATTCATACATGAAGCAAGGATTAGGAGGGAGCTAATCCTATGATCCATTGAAGATGATGAAGTATATATCCATGGAAACAAACATGAAGAGTAGTACGTGTTCAGTTCAACCTTAGAAGAATACCTCTTCGAAGAGAATCTTTAAAGTATCCCTGGTTGTCCATCCACATCCGTGATCCTATGATGAAAGAAAGAAATGGAATATTTAGGGCATGGAATCAACTCCATGGACCCAAGAGCTAAAGAAAAACATCAGGAAGAACATGAAGATTCCAAGAGAGAAAGAGAATCCAGAATAACCAATCATTGTATTAAGAATCAAAAGATTACCATCCTAATATGAACTCACTAAGAACAATCAACTGAAAGTTGTGGTGAAGAGCAGTGTATATATGCAAGCATTGCAAGATCCAGAACTAGGGGTTCTCCCAGATGGAGGGAGAAGACTATGATGATTACTCATTCCGATAAACCAAACATACCTCTACATGAGTCATTATATCATCTATGGGTTGGAGTTCTACATCAGATGAATGCAAAGAATGTTTTCCAGAGAAATTGAATAAAGAGCGTATGAAGAGCGACCTCAAGACTTTGAGGCATACCAGAAAGAGACTCTTGTATGCAGATGGAAGAAGACAATTTCCAGTGCACAACAGAAGCGTGGTGAAGATTCTCTATAACAGAGATATTATATCAAAATGATTACTTAGAAGATCAGGATGATAGATTTCCAATCCATGACAAAGATCTCATGATGACAGAAGAAGTGCCACATGGATATGTTCTAGTTTTCCAAACAATGATATACTTTATTGATCAGAGCTACATGAAGCCTTCAAAGAAGACCATTGTTCCAGACCGAAGTACACTTGAAATCAAGCATTACATTATCTATGATGAAATACAGAAAGGAGAAAGTGGTTCTCCAATACATATCTCCACAGATGAGCAGATGAGCATACATTTTGATGAAACTTTTGTTCAAGATGAAAGAGTTTGCGTACTCAAGTTGGAGCTCGTGGAGACAACTTCCTTATTGAAAAATGAAGAGATGAATCCTAGGTTTGGAGGGAGCACTGATGTATTATTGATTGATGGACAATCATTTTTCAGTTCGAAGAAATGGTCCAAGAAAAGTAGATTCTTTCCATTTTGGAAAGTGGATTGAGATTTCTGACGAACAACGATTTCCCATTGTGTTTAACATGGGAAATGGTCCAGATTGTTGATGTACCATAGACAACGACTTCCCATTGTGGTTAACATGGGGAGTGGTCTAGGGAAGTCTCTTTTCTTGAGCGTTACTCAAGAAGACTGGCAACAATTTCTCATTGTGGTTAACATGAGGAATGGTTTGTTTTGGAGGTTGGTACAGGACAGTCTTTTCCTCTTGTGGTTAACAGAGGAAATGGTCTGGACAATCATTCCTTAGGGTGTATTCATTCTCTCTAGGTTGCACTTTGTTTAGTGTCGGAGGAATGGCCCAAGGTGGGGAATGGTCCAGGCTCAACAATCAGGGATAGGCATTCCTTAGGGCAGATTCATTTTCTCCAGGTTACACTTTATTTAGTGTCGGAGGAATGGCCCAGGGTGAGGAATGGTACATGTTCATAAATCAAAACAATCATTCTTCCTTGTTTGAGAAGAATAAGGCAGATAGCCTATCGTTGATGTTCTACTCTGAGGGCAGATATTCTTTCAGATCTCACAGATGTGAGTGAAATATTGGCCCAGATGATTTAGTTTATATCATAACATTGTTTCTGTGTAGGTTGATATCAGATGATTGTTATGAAGACTGTATGACAGTAGATGTGTACTATTGTGGTGGATGTGTTCCACTGTTTGTGACTATACGTTACTGATCAAGTACTTGTGTGTTACTTGGTGTGGTAGTGTACCGTTGGATTGTAGTTATGTACTACTATGGATAGACACAGTTGTGTTCTATTTTGTTTTGATTGCCTTGAAGACTATCAACAGTATTGGAAATGATTATTAGTTAGATGGATAATCAAAGGACAGAGATTTCCCAGATGGAGAATGGTTCAGAACATTTACTCTTCTAGGACATATGTCCATATTAGAAGAATGGCTCTTGTATCACTTTGTGGTGTGAGTGACTTTTCTAGCATCATGTCTGATTACTCAGATGGAGTATGGTTTCGAGAGATGATGCAGCTGATGACACCGATGGTGATAATGATGCTCATGATCTAGTCATGAGATAGTCTAGACGACTATGTTGATGCTACCGGGTGAATGGTATGTTTTGTGCTCAATACCATTACCTGTAATACCTCCCTAGCTAGGAGGGAGTGTTGATATTATGGTAGATGCGGGAGGTATTTACCTCCACGTGTAAACCTGACAAGAATAGAATACTCAGGGAAGCAAGAAGAAACCCTAATGAGTTGGCTAATAACCCTAGTAGACTTGTCAACTCAAGAAGATAATTTATATTAGGTTATTAGCCTCCAAGAGAAGAAGTTGACCAGAAGAAATAATAATATACTGAACAGATAGATACCAAGAATGAGAAGTCGGCCCAGACAGTTAGCCAGAATTAGTATAAATATAGGAGGCCAGTTCTCATTATGGCAGGGAGTCTCAGAATTGTAGAGCAACAACTTGTGTGCACTGCAGTGCCCAGTCTTGTGCGCGGGTTTGAGGAGAGCTTCCATTGCAGTTGCTGCAACTAGCAGATCATGTTTAGCTTGGACTATCTCTTGGTTAGGGTTTGTACTATTTGATCATCTCTTGTTGGTGCGCTATCCTTGGGGAAAGGTGTGCTACCCTTTGTTTGGCTATCTAGCCTAGGGTTTGCTTCCGGAGTGATTCTCTGTCAATGTTAAGGTGCTCGGAGGGTGGCTTCAACCTATGGTTGGGTGACAATAGTATTTTTAATGGTAAAACGAGCACAATCTTTCATATTCCAACAATCATCCATTACAGGGATAGTCACTCATGGTAGTGATACATGGCTTATTGATAGTGGTGCCTCTATGCACATGACCGGTTACAAGGATTCTCTTTCAAATTTGGTTCAGAAGGATTCACCTCATAAGGTGAAGCTCGATGATGACTATCAATATCCCATTAAAGGGGCAGGACAAGCCTCCTATAGGTTGGATTCCATAAAGCCTATGAAGATGAAAGATGTTTTGTATGTACCTAGTTTGAAGAAGAATCTCCTTTCTATCTCAGCATTGGATGAGAAAGGATTCAAAGTTACTTTCGTCGATGGTGAAGTTCTTATGTGGTCAAGAGGAAGGTCTATTGATGATGCTATTGTGGTTGGTGTTCAAGAAGGAGGTCTATACAAATTAAAGGGGCACTCGGATTCACATTAGTTCACAATACAGTAAATCTGAGTGAGTTGTGGTAGATAAGACTTGCTCACATACATTACAAAGCATTATCAATCGTGAGAAAGATCGTGACAGGTTTACCATAGATTCAAGTGAATCATGATGGTATATGCAAGGGATTGCACAAGGAAAGAACGTGAAGAGTCTGTTTCCAAGCAATGACAATAAATCCAAAGGTGTTTTGGACATCGTGCACTCAGACGTGTGTGGACCGATGAAATCCACTTCACTTAGCGGGTATGTATATTATGTTTCATTTATTGATGATTTCTCACACAAAACTTGAATTTATTTCTTGAAAACAAAAAGCGAAGTATTCAACAAGTTCAAGGAATTCAAATCCCTTGTAAAAAATGTTTTTGAAAAGAAGATAAAGATCTTGAGGTCAGACAATGGAGGAGAGTTCACATCGAATGACTTCAAATCATTCTACAGAAAAGTTGGGATTAAGAGGGAGCTCACTACTCCCTACAATCCTCAACAGAATGGTGTGGTAGAAAGAAAGAATCAGACGATAATGGAAGCAGTAAAGGCTATGATTCATGATCAAGATTTACTGATGCATCTATGGGAAGAAGTAGCTAAGATCGTTGTATATGTGCAAAACAAAAGTCCCCACAGTATACTTGGGAACAAGACACCATAAGAAATGTTTACAAGAGAAAAGTCAGAGGTCAACCACCTAAGGATATTTGGTTTTCCAGTATATGTGCATGTTCCCAAGGATGAGAGATCAAAGTTGGATTCTTCGAGAAAGAAGGGTATATTTGTTGGATATAGTGAGACATCGAAGGCGTATAGAGTCTACATCCTTGGTCACAGGAATATTGAGACTAGCAGAGATGTTACCTTCGATGAGGATGTGATCTTCAGTAGATTGAGGAAAAATCATACAGATGAGGTCCATGATGAGGAGCCTGAATCTCCTAGAGTTGCAGATACAGATACATGTAATGACATTGTACCATAAGAGTATGTTCCAAAAGATCATGATATGACAGAACCACAGAGACCTGTAGATCCACCCCGAGAGATGATTACAAACAAGAGAATACCAGCTTGGGCTCAAGAGATTATTCATGATGCAGAGAAGTATGGTGCTCCAGACAGAACTTTAAGAGAAAGTCAGAAACCACGAACATATTCTAGTTACATGACATTGTTAACTGACATCATTAATGAAGAGCCTACTTGTTATGAATAGGCTGTTGAGAGTAAAGTATGGAAGGATTCCATGATTGAGGAGTACCAATCCATTATGAAGAATGATGTTTGGGATGTGGTTTCGAGACCAAAAGAGAAGACAGTGGTGAGTTCCAAGTGGATCTACAAGACAAAGCATTCAACAGATGGAAGTATCGAGAAATATAAGGCAAGGTTTGTGGCTCGTGGTTTCTCCCAGAAACAACGAATATATTATGAGGATACATTTTCTCCTATGGCGAGATACACTTCGATTAGAGATATACTTGTGATAATTGCAGTAATGAAATGGAAGGTACATTAGATGGACGTGAAGACAACTTTTCTGAATGGTGTAGTAGAAGAGGAAGTGTACGTGGATCATCCATAAGGTTTCAAGACACATGATAGGAAGACACATGTGTGCAGGTTGAAGAAATCCTTGTATGGATTGAAGCAAGAACTCAAGGCATTGTATGACATAATTGACATTTTTATGATAAGCTTGGGTTTTACCAAGAGTAAAGTAGATTCCAACCTTTACTACAAGGTTGTGGATGGTGGACGAGTGATATTATTGTTATATGTGGATGACATGTTTCTAACGAGAGACGAGAAGCTCATTGATGAGAGTAAGAGGAATCTTGCTACAAAGTTCTAGATGAAAGACATGGGTATGATGCATTATTTATTAGGTTTAGAGGTATGGCAGAAACCGGATGAGATTTTCCTTAACCAAGGAAAATATACTGTAGAAATCTTGAAGAGATTCGGGATGATGGATTGTAAAGTCACGCCTACACCGATGGTGACAAACATGAAGTTATTGAGTGATACATCTTCAGAGATAGTGGATGCCACCATTTATAGACATATGATTGGCTCGTTGATGTATTTAACGAACACAAGGCAGGATATATGTTTTTCGGTGAACACACTGAGTCAGTATATGGTTGAACCTAGCTGTGTTCACTTGATTTCGGCAAAACATGTGTTGAGGTACCTGAAAGGTACAGTTGAATATATACTCAGATATGCCTTGGATCGTGAGATAAGGCTGCAAGGCTATGTTGATTTAGATTGGGCAGATAGCGTCGTGGACTGGAAGGGTACATGAGGATGTTGCTTTATTTTGGGATCATCTATAATATCATGGCTCAACATGAAGTAGACTAGTGTGGCACTCAGTACGGTCGAGGCAGAATACATAGAATCATGTTGAGCTGGTAGCGAAGTTGTGTGGCTTTGGAAGCTGCTTGCAGGGTTGTTTGATCTTGAGTTGAAGGTGACTTGTATCTTCTGTGACAACTAGAGTTGCATAAAGTTGTACGAGAAACCAATGTTTCATGACAAGTCAAAGCATATCGAGATCAAGTACCATTATATCCGAGACATGGTACAAAAGGGAGCAGTGAAGCTCCAATTTTTTGCTACAGATGAGCAAGTAGCAGATGTGTTGACAAAGCCTCTGTCAAAGGTGAAGATTGAGTACTTCAGGGACAAGTTTGGCGTGGTCCAGAAAGATTTCCCTCGTAAGAGGGAGTGATGAGTTACATATGTGATTCCAGAGGCAGTAGCATGCAGAGTGTGGAAGCAACAGGCAGTCATTCACAGGAATGTTACTAAATGTGGCACAAGTCGACAGGATCCTAAAAGAATAATGCTAAATCATATTTGTAAAGTCAACCCCATTGATCCTTTAAAAAAGTTAAATACAAATTAGAAAATGACAATTGTACAAGTCTACCCTGACCACATTAAAAGGAGAGTGTTTTATCCACTATATAAAGGAGGCTAGGCACCTCACTTAGCATACACAACACAAGCTCTCTCAAGGACAAGTTCGCTAGCCTTAGAAGGAGACGCAGCAGCAAAAGAAGTGTGTGTTCATGGAGACTTTTGGATATCTCTTGAAGGTTCTATTTGAGATAAGTGGTGCGCTACCCTACTACAACTAGGGTTTTTGGTTTATCTTGTATATCTTATATTCTGGTATATCTCTCTTGAAGAGAGCACTGTATTGACATTGTACTTGGTTGATGAATCTATATTGAAGAAGTACTATTAGCTTTTCTTCCCCAAGAGGGTTTCCCAAAATAAATCTTGTGTATACAGTGAATGTCTTTCTTTCAATGATTCTCATGCATGCAACTATTGTTCTAATAATTAAAAGTTAAATAACTTTGAATACACACAACGGCTTAAGATAAATCTCAACACATCACCCCTCTGCCCATATACAAGGAGGTTTAAACCCTGATCATCGCTCCCGAAGAAATTCTCAGGGAGGGATAATCCCTTGTTCATTTCCCTCTACACAATTATGGGGGGGTGATGAAGTAGTTGCAACCATCATGCCTTGTTTTGTGAGGTTGTTTCCAAAACTTTTTAGTTCATTAGGGGATTGTTTTGAGCTATCTTCTATTCAAAGCAAGGTAAATATTCTTAGTTCAACCAAATCCTCAATTGACCACATCCTCTCCTCAAAACTATCGTATGGTTGTGATGCCTATATTCCTATATAATGAAGACCATGCTTGAGTGAAAGGGGGGAGAATTGAGAGTATCATACTTATGACTTTCTGAGATTCAAGGGGCTGAAAATGAGACCTTGTAAATTTTGTTTCAACATCAAGATTGAGATTGTAAGTGGTTCTCTATTGTTTGTTTTCCATTAATACATAACTTGGCCTATTCCATTCATGCCTATGTGTTCACTATATGCATGTATATTGTTGTTTAATTCATCACAAACAAATTTGTTTCTACTTAACAATATAGCATGGAAGAAGGAGGTTTTGTTTTGTTTCATGCATGACTTTTCTTGTGTTGAGAAGCTTGGACATCAAGATCAAAGGCTAGAGAATCCTGGACAACCGAAGTAAAAGATGTAAGTCTTCCATCCTTGTCTTCTCATTTTGATTGTTGACTTGTAGAATAGGTCTAGAGGTAAAGTAGTACACCATTTGTTTCCTTCTGTCTTGGATCAAAGAGGGGCCTTGATCCAAGGGGGGTTTCACCTGTTCGCGGGGGGGATTTTACCACAACAAAATATTGGCGACTCCACTAGGGAAGGTTCTCTTTAGTCTTTCCTTGGTGTTTTTTAGCCTTTTGAGTCTTGTTTGTTATTTGATCTTTTTCTATTTTGATGTTTTTTTTTTAATTTCTCCCCTTCCCTCATTGCCATAGGGAAGTTCACTGAGTCTGCAAACACCTAAATTTTTATCAGATTTGAGTAAAATTTTGTTTTTCTCACCACTTTCAGGAATTCATCCCTCCCTCATAAGGGAGTACAGGGTAATAATTCCTTGATCATATCCCCCCCTTAGTGTCTTAGGGAGCGATAATCCTTGTTCATCGCCCTGTATGCATGGTTACAGGAGCGATCATCCTTGTTCTGAGTGAATTTGGAGCTTGTTTTTCCTCCTTCATGTTAGTGCTTAGTCTTAGACCTTTACATTAGAATCATCCATGCTTGATTATAGATTTGATTGTGTAAAGTTTTGTGATTATCACATGTTTTGTTACCTCTTTTGAGTTTGCATTTCCTTCAAATTGTGAAATGTTCATGATTCCCTAGGTTAACTTGATCCTCTGGTTCAATCCATTTCACCAGTAGTTTGATCCTCGTTAGTTGTATGTGTTCAAACTTTTGTCTCTTTGATTCCAAAACCTTCTAAGTGTTTTACTTGATTGATTTGGAATCCTTTTCTTTGATTTGGAGGTTTCTTATGTTGCACTAGGCCTTGTTTTTCTGAGTCTCTTGTTCTTCTCCTCTTGGGAAAACTTATGAGCTCTTTTGAACTTATTGCAACTTTGCATTTTACCTTTGCCACTTGAATTTTGAGGTTCCATTAAGTTATTTTCCTTTACTTTGCATTTTGGATTCTCGTTTGAACAAGTGTTGAAAGCGTCTTTGTGTTTGAATTCTTTTGATTCTTGAGTGCTTTTTTTCTTCATCTTCTTTAGCTTTGAGATCCTTTGTGAGTGTCATTTTTCATTCTGATTGAAAGCGAAAGAAAAGAAGAGTCTATTTTGAGTTTTCATGCAATTTGAAAAGAAGAAAACAAAAATTTTGCATCCTACTTTCATAATTGGAGTGTTTTGGATATACATTTTAAGGAGCTTGTCTTGCATTTGTTTTGGGATTTCAAGGATATTAATTTAGCATTTTTTAAAGGAAAAACAAAAGTTGCATGGTATTGGGAATTTATTTGCATTATGAAGAAAACAAACTCCTCTCTTTTCCTCAGATAGAATTCATTGATACAAAATCTTTTGCATTTCATTCTTTCTGCATGGTTTTGGGGTCGAGTCACAACACCATCAGTTTCATCTTCATGCACCCTATTGAGTAACAAACAACCATTAAAAGGAACGAGGTACATAATCTAAAATCAATTAGACTTTATTTTCTTTGATAACAAACCAACAAGTCTAGGAGTTTAGGGCCTTGATAATAGGGTGGAGAGTTAACTCTTCAAGGGCACAAGAATGAGACTGTAGAATACTAGAGAGAGAAAAAAATATAGTAGTACCAATTAGCATTAATCTGGAAATATCCTCTCACACAGAAGTCAAACATGAGGTCAAGTGAAGCGATCGATTAATATTTCCCCTCTTTCATTTGCCTAGTGGGTCTATTGCAAGTTTGGGCCTTTGAAGAGTGGCAAGTCCTTGGGGTGACACCACTTCTTCTTATTTTTTGGGTCGCGGATTTGTGTCCAACATTCCCATACCGATCCTCTCTAGGAAACTCTCCGGGGAGAAACTGGGTTTCTTAAAAGGTAGACATATACTGGATGTTGTCTGAACAACACAAGAATGCCTCCACAATATTAAAATGAAAAAGATGAAGGCTCTTTTTCTTAAACTTGACCTGAAGAAGGCTTATGATTATGTTAACTGGGATTTTCTTATATTGATCCTTCTCCATACTGGTTTTGGCATGTTGCTTACAAACTAGAATATGTGTTGTGTTACAACTGCTACTTACTTTGTATTGATCAATGGTGGTCCTACCCCTTTTTTCCAGATTGGGCATGGACTCGGGAAAGGGTGCCCTTTATTGCCTCTGCTTTTTATTTTACTAATGGAAGGCCTTTGTCTTCTTCTTAAAAAGGCTCAAATAGATGGGGACATTACAGGTGTTAAGATTTCACGCTCCCAGAAGATCCTCAATATTTTTTTGTGGATGATGTTCTCATTATGACCAAAGATATTTTAAGTGATTGGAAGACCATAGATTCCTTATTGTCTATTTTTTGTCGAGATTTTGGTCTCTGTATAAATATTCACAAGTCTACTTTCCATTTTTTGAGTTTACCAGAGGACGACTTAACGTCGTTGAGTTCTCTCTTTCCTTGTAAGTTTGTGGATCTCTTGGAGGGTTTCAAGTACCTGGGATTTTTTCTCAAACCTACAAATAATAGAGTTGAAGATTGGCGTTGGATTATCCACAAGTATGAGAAGCGAATCGAGCTTTGGTACCACCGTTGGCTTTCCTTGGGAGGACGATATATTTTGGTCAAGTCTTTGTTAGAAATTATGCCAGTCTACTGGTTGAGAGTAGCTATTATATCGACCTTGGTCCTTAGCAGGATTAGACAGTTGATGTTCAAATTCTTGTGGTCAGGGAGTGGGGAAAAGCATCGGATCCATCTCTATAACTAGGATACTATAGCCAAACCAAAACCTCAAGGGGGTTGGGGGATTAAGAATCTACCCATGTTCAATAAAGCTCTAGTTGCAAATAAGTTTTGGTGCTACTTGATGAAAGATGGCCTTTGGCATAGAGTGTTATTGGATAAGTATCTCCCTTCTCTCTCTATTGTGGCCTAGTTGAGATCCACTTCGAAGTTGTCACACAATGTTTCGATCTTTTGGTGTAGCATGGTTAAGTTGGTGGAGGTTATCACCCATTGGTTGGCTTGGAACCCGGGGTCGGGGCACTCAATTCATATTGGTGAGGATATGATCGCAGGCCTTAATACCAACTCCTAGTTATCTTCCTCCTTGATTGCAGCTCCTAAGTGGAAAGGTATACTTTTCTTATACCAGGCTAAAGGTTTAGACAAGACTCGAGTCATTTTGTCTTAGTGGAAAACAAGTGAAGTGTTGGGTTTTTTCGACACAGAGGCTGTGGAATGTGATCGTTTATGCAGAGCTTTAATAGCTTTAGGCATTGGATTGAGTAACATACTAGATACACTTATTTGGACTAGGGGTGATCGATCGGATTTCATTTTTGCAAAAAATGCATATGTGTCTCCATCTAGTAATTTCTGGTTATACAATAACAGTTGGTGGCATCGAAGACTTTGGTCTTGGGATCTTCGGACAAAGTTAATTTTTTTTACGTGGCTCTTGATAGAAGATAGGATTCCAACCTGGGATAATCTTCAATGAAGGGGATGGTCTAGGCCAAGCATTTGTGTCCTATGCTCACAGGAGACATAAACGACCTTACACCTTATGAACCACTATAGCTTCACTCGGCAGGTTTAGTTACATGTGACTCATTCTCTTAACTTAATCTTTAGATGGAGGGGAGCCACTCTTTAGGCTTGTTTTCTTGATTGGTCAAACTCTTATACATCCTTTTCTCATTTTCCAGCTATATTTTGTTGGAATATCTAGCTGGAGTGCAACAGGGTACTCTTTGATTCTTGTCGTCCCTCCACAAATCTGATTTTTCAAAGGATACTTGGCAGGATAGACTTTCCTCGGGCTAGAAGCCATTCGACACGATTATATCGCCTTCCTCCAGTGCTTGATGGGGGGACAACAGTTGGGTGGTTTGATGGAGTTGCTCAAGATCATGAGATGAAAAGTGGTGTTGGAGGTGTTATTAGGATAGATGAACATACTTAATTCAAATGGACTCTAAATTGTGGATCGAGTACAAACAATAGAGTCGAGCTTTTGGGGGGCTAGGCGCTTCTTACAGTAGCAACTCGACTTCATATTCAGAATCTCCAAGTTTTCGGAGACTCAAGAATCATCATCGACTGGTTAAATCAAGAGGGGAACTACAGATTCTCAATTTACATTGTTGGAAAGAGAGGGTTAAAGAATTGGTGAAATGTTTAAGGTCTCTTTGTTTCACCCATATCTTCAGAGAGTTCAATCAACAAACAAATACTCTTTCAAAAATGCTCTGGACTTACAAGAGGGTAATATTTTTTAATCCCAGGTGGTCGATGGACACCTAGGTCCCATTTGTCACTCAAGCTCTGGTAAAGTTTTTTTTGACAGTTAAATGTCGACTATTAGCCTCTTTTTGATCTTTGGTGTCTAGTTTTGAGACTGTGCAGGTACTCTGGTTTCTTTCCCTGTTTTGGAGAAGATGGGGTTATTTTTCCCTTTTTGATGTACATTTACGCCTTTTCTTCTTGCTTTGGTCTGTATTGTATTTTCCCATGTTAGGAGGTGGAGAGGAACATATATCTCAATTTGATATGGGCTCTCGATTGTAAATTTTATATATTAATATAAGTGTAATTTTATGTAAAAAAAAAGTATATCAATTAAATCAATTGCAATTGTTTTCTCTAATCCATGGGTAATCATTATTTCTCTGGGTAATAAGTTTTTTTAGTTTAAAGTGGGAGTAATAGTTTTAATAGTGGAAAGGTAAATTTTGTAATTTTCATAAAACATGGGTGTGATAGAGTTAAATTGATAAATGTTTTTAAAGTGGGAGTAATAGTTTTAATAGTGGAAAGGTAAATTTTGTAATTTTCATAAAACATGGGTGTGATAGAGTTAAATTGATAAATGTTTTTTTAGAATGTGCTTTCTTTAACTTCTTGATGTTTATTAAATTATATTTTTTCTTAAAATATGCTTTTCATGACTTTTTATGTTTATTAAATCATAGAATTTTCCTTGAAATTTGATAATAACGATGAAATTTAAATCTAAACTTCACCTAAATATCTCTACAAATAATCAATTAATGTAAATCTAAAAAATAAAAATAATTTAAAATTTGTAACTGACTCCCCTGCTCATAGTGTGTCAACGTCCCCAGCCCATAGTGTCTTGATATTTTGTTGGGGTTAAAAAAGAGTTGCCTCCAATAACAGAGGCTCCTTTATTAGAAGGACATTTTACAAGGAAATTGCAATTTAAGATGATATTTTGTTGGGGTTAAAAAAAGAGTCGCCTCCAATAAATGTAACTGGGGCTCCTTCCTTAGAAGGACACTTTACAAGGAAACTGCAATTTAAGATGATATTTTGTTGGGGTTAAAAAAGAGTCGCCTCCAATAAATGTAACAGGGGCTCCTTTATTAGAAGGACAATTTACAAGGAAACCGCATTTTAAGATGACATTGCCTCGCCCATATCAGTTTAGATCATGGGGTTGAGGTGTAAACTTTTTTCCAGAATTACACTTTTCTGGGATCCCTTTTCAATCTAAATTAGTTTATTTATTTATCTGTATTAAATATTTTTTCTATTTTTATTTTATTTATTAATATAACAAATAAAATATAAAATTCCCGCGATCCTTTCGATAAAATTAATTACTTATTTTTTATTTTTAATCAAATTTCTAGCAACTTTCCTATGTATCCTCCTGGATCTTACGAGCAGACCGAGTCCAACTCTTATTATAGCTTGTGAATCGTCTAAAACAAGCCATTTAGTTTGTGAATAACAAAGCAGCCGAACCGCCCATAGATCAAACATTGAAGAATGTGCGGATCCTACTCTTCGTGCGACCGTTTCAAGTCGTGGTGGCCGCTCGGAGGTCCCACGTTCGAATCCGCCCACCTGCCCGCCCATAGAAAAACAATAAACCGGTGGGGCGAGCGCGCAGTTGAAATTTCAAACCCAGATGCTACCCTACCCACAGCGTCATCCTCAGAATCTTCTTCTTTCTCCTTATTTATTTATCACTTGCTTTTCTTTCACTGTAGTATTGATTACTGATAAACATTGGAACGATTATTATTGTAATGGCGACTTTAGTGCTCTTGGTATCGCAGTTGCTCAGGAGAAGCAGACAATGCGCAGATCCTGTTCTTGCAGGCGTTTCAACTCATGGTGGCCGCTTGGAGTTCCCGCTTTCGAATCCTGTAACATTGTCGAGTGCGAGCAGAGACGAAAGAAGGGAAGAAGAGGAGGAAGAGGTGAAGTTTAAGACAGATATATCAGAGGTATTGCGATTCAGGGTTTCACTTCCTGGCATTTTCCTGTAGGACGCGAACCCCGTTCTCAACACCTGCCCGCTTCACCCGAGTTGCACAAATGAATATTGATGTTTGGTGACATGTATGTATTTTATGACGTGGCTGTATTGCTTACGTGGAGCATGGACATTTCTGACCTGTACAGTTGGTTTTCTTATTTGTTAATTTATTTGTATAAATATTGTATTGAGTTTTATGGTGGGAAGGAAAAAAATATGATGGATGTTATATTAGAATGGAATTGGAAAGGGTAGTTTGTTTAGCTATTTGTTTTAAATCTGGCGAGAAATTGTTAGATTTGTAGATTTAAGTGATTATTTGTGTAAAATCCATTTCTGCATTAGAAATGGATGGATTCTGAACAAAAAATAGTGATTCGTGTAAATTTATATCCACGGGTTCCAATGAAAAAGCTGTTTCTTAGAACAGCTTGCCAACGTGTTTCTCTTAATGCAATTATTTTTTAATATAAAAGATTATATATTCTTTCTGAATATTAAATTTAAAGGATTTCCTTAAGGAATTGTGCCAATTTTTTTTATAGAGTAACAAAATTATTATTCACAATAAAAAATTAATTATAAACCAATATCAATAAAAGATCAAGGTTCTAAAAATGATATAAAAAATTCAATCTAAACATCTTGACCCTATTATCTTTGATGTTAATATTAATATTGATCCTAAAAGGATTTTGAGAGCTGATCAAGATGGTGCTAGTAGGTTTCTAGAGGGTGGCTAGGGTTTGGCCCTAACGGTATGTAGTGCATACTCTGGTCCCTTTAGCCCATTCTTTGAGCTGGTCTCACACTTCCTTCCTATCCCCAATGTAGGTTGCATCTTTTGTGTAGGCTCCTTCGTGTTCAGCGTCCTTAAGCATGGTAGTGGCTCCCTCTTTGACTCTTCCAAAGGAGTCTATGGTTCCCAACTTGCCCATAAGTGATCATCCTCCAAATGATGCAAGTTCACTCCCTTATCTCAACAACTCTTGGTATTTCCTCCCACAATGTGGTGATAAAAGGGGATCCTACTAGAAAGTAGATCCCTAGGATCCACATGGTTCACTAAGCTTTGGCCCCATCCATAGTTGTTGGAAAGGAGCAATAGAGTAGTCATCTTTTTACAAAGATAATAGTGGGCTTATTTGGAAATTTAATGGCCTCTGGCCAAAACTTATAAACCTTCACCAATGGATCTCTTACAACTGGAAACTATAATTCCAAGACGAAGCTTATATCTACCCTTATGCAAAAGGCTTCTTCATTGTGGAGTTCAACTTAGTAGAGGATAGAGATCAGATCCTTAATTCTATCCCTCGGTTCTAGGGAAAATATGGTCTCTGCGTGAAGTCCTGGACTTTAACCTTCCACCCAACTTCAACTTTCTTCTCCATGACTCCCATCTAGGTTAGGCTTTGTAATTTGCTACTACATTTTTGGGGTTATGAGTCACTTTGTGGTATCCAAAATGCTTAGGTAATTTTGATTTAGAAATGAAGAGGCAAAGCATAGTTGCACTAAACATATGTGCACATCTTGTCGACATCGACTTTGAAAAAGATTTCAAACATAAATCAAGTTTGTCACCAAAGATTACATCCAAACTCAACAGTTGGATTATGAACAAGTTACCTTTCATTAAAAGGCATGCTTTGAAATAAGGCATGTTGGCACCCACTATAAAAAGATCTCGAAGGTTGGGTGATCAAGAAAATATCACCAAAAACCTACATTATGGGATGACACAATGAAAGACATCAAATTTTGATCAGTAAGGACCCTCCATCACACACTCATCCCTATGCCTTACAAACAAGTCAACTGGTGTGCTCCCCAATTGATCATGTCACCTTCTCATGAAGTCAAGAATATTTCCCGTCCATCTCTACCTTGGGATCTTGTGATACATTCCCCTCCTTTGACAAGGACATCGGATCCTCCTTTCCAAGGAAAACTAAAGAATTCCCAAATCATCCCCCAAATCGGGGTGAGCTTGGATGATCGGGTAGAGGAAGAAGGAGCAATTCAAGGGGTCTTGGAACCCTCATAGATGAACATGATCAAGATCACACAAAAGCGGAGTAGCAAGAACTGGTTACACCTATTCAAGACCCAAAGGAGGAATGGACAATTGTTGTGAAGAATAAAAATGCATTGCACCTCAACAACCAATGATGACAAGAAATCATCATCGAAACTTATTTTATACATGTATTGTTTCTATATTGTCTTATGATCTTAGTTCATTTTCATTTATCCATGTACCCTAGATTTTGATCAATCTATTATGAAAAAAATAAAGTTAAGGATTTGGCAGATTCCCAATGTTTTTATAACTTGGAAGCTCTCCCAGTATCCTGATCATTTCCATCACCTGTAACTCTTCTCTATATGGTTTGGCTATAACTTTTAATATAAAATCTAAAATTTTAATGTGAAAAAAAGCAATCCAAATAACATACAAGCTAGAAAAAAAAACTAGTTGAAAGAAAGAAAGAATAGTGTATTTAGGATCTAATGGTTTTAATTAGCATGTAAAAATCTCTTAACAAGGGTGTGAAATGCAACTTTAAAAAAACATTAATTTAGAAGAAATCCTGAACAAAACTTTGTAATTTCATTATCAATGCTAACAACAATTATCAAGCTACAAAAATGTGTGCTTATATGATTGATTGAAGGTGAAAACATTATATTTGCCAAATTTTATAATTAAGTAAGTGACTCTTGATTCCAATGTCCAATAATAGCTCTAGAGAGCATGGTGGTTTTTTAATTTGTGTGCCTTTGACCAATATATCAATTAATTAATGTAGGACTAAATGAAGTTGTAACGATGACCATTATATCAATAAAAATATATTATAATAATCAAATTTATGAAAAGAACGAGTGCTAGCCTGCAAACCCTAGCATGTTCGTCAACCAATTTCCTCCATGGCCTCAGCCTCCAATGGGAGCACCCTGCCTCCTCCTCCATACATCACCACCTTGTGCACCTTGCTCTCTTCCCTCGACAAATCTGTCAATCTTCCCCCTTCTGGATTCATGAAGAAGCTAGATGAAATTCCCAAAGTCTCAGTCCACCCTTTGATTTCATGTGGTTTGGATCTTCGACTTTCTGAAAATGGTATGATTGGGAAGTTCACCAACATTTGGCCATCCCCACGGGCCATGTCTCTCTGGGTCGATAAAAACTGGAAACCCATGATAAAGGGTCAGATCTCTTCATCCTTCTGTTGGAGAGGGTTTTTTGCATTCATGTTTGAAGAGAAAGATTATAGAGATATCATCTTCCATAGTGGACCTTACTTCATGGGCTCTCGTGGTATGTATCTTAATCATTGGATGCTTGACTTCATCTTGGAAAAATACATTCCCTTGGAAATCCCTGCTTGGATTCACTTGCCATTATTGCTCCTGCACTGCTGGAATGATGACACTATTCGCAATATTGGAAACACCTTGGGAATGTACATTTATTGAGTTGAGCCACAAGATGGAATGCAGGCTTGTGCCTGCATTTTTGTTTATGTAGGCTTGTAGGCCTTGACCCATCCTCATAGAGGCTCCATTATCCCCTCAACAAACAACGTCACCAAACGATCCTCTGAAATGTCTGACACCATCACAACAACCCTATGAAAATCAGATATATAGGCCTCTGGGAAACCTGTCTTTTTGAGTTGAGCCAACTCTCTGAAATGAAGCTCATAGTCCTTCCTGTCAAATCTCTCGTTGAGTCTCTGTGTGAAGTCCAGGTAGGAGGTAACCTCGACATGTTCCAAGGTGACTAACCCATGGTACCACCACTCATGGGCCTCGCATCCAGGTGCAAGGTGGCCAACTTAATGGCATCTATCTCTATCATCTGGTGTAGCTAGAAGTAAGTGTCGAGCTTTTGCACCCATGATCTAGTGGAGCATTTAGAGCCCTCGTCAAAGTTGGGAATAGTGACTTTCCCAATGGTACGCTGCAACTCAAAATTTTGTGTCATGGCCCTCATGGGGCCTCTCAGTCGGTTTCTTCTCTTCATATTGCAGAGCTCCGTGAAGAACATGGCTGAGTGGAAATCATCTCCTAGTCTTCTGTACTCTTCTAAATATACCCTATAGGGCTCATCTTGCTCAACCTATATCAATGGACCTGCAACCTCATTCCCCCAAAATTGAGGCACAATGGGTCTGGGGGATTTGGTGTACAAGTGTGGGTCTGCATGGAAGTGCGTGAGTGGTTGCCCTCTCCATTGTTTGAATCCCCATCACCATTCTGGTTCTACTTCGTTGTGACCTCCAATGAATTATTAGCAAACTGCCCCATAAGGTCCATCATGGCCTTTTGACCCTTGGCCAAGTCATTCAAGATATTGAACAAACTATTGATCATGTTATCATCTTCTTCCCCCATATTTCCTTTTCCCTTAGGTGTGATAAATGGTGCTGCCTCTCTTATCCCTTCTTCTCTAACCACTTTTTCTTCTTCCCATTCAGCGGGATCTGGGGTTCTTCCCCTATGTCTCCGATGGGTAATGTTATACTCGTCTTCTGGTCTCATAAATATGATTATAAATTCCCCTTAGAGCCCACAACTGCAGAGGAACATGCTTTGATACCACTGTAATATCCCAACTAGATATCTCTTTATGTTTTTGGCAATTTTATGAGTTTAAGGATGGTTTGTCCCTGATATATTTCTTCAAATAGTTTATACCCAAATTGTTGTAAGTGCAATCTTAATGTTTCTTTGTAATGAGACATCTTCTGACAATTTAGAGGCAATATCCAATAACAACCAATACTGAAATATATCACTGCAAATATAAAGTCAAGAGGAGTTGTTTCTTGTTTACTTAATATTTTGAAGGTCGGACATAGATTGTCACAGTGTTGATATAAAAACACTTCCAACAATTTTTTTACAACAACAACAAGCAATTACAAGAGAGTCCAATGAAAAGATATAACCTGGAGTAACAATAGGTCCACATTGTGTAGAATAGACCTGCCTATTAGAGATGCGACCCTCTGAGAATTGCCTTCAGATATACATGTTTATGCAGCAACCAATATATAGTGAATACCAATCTTATATGCTGAATATGATTGATGGCTCTGGCCCCAAACAAAAATGTTGATTCCCTCAAAATAATGACAAGCTTCCACACTTAGAAATGAGAGGAAATGCGCCCAGTTCTGAAATAAATATCAGTCTTCAATCAACAACGATATTTTTTGTGTATAGGTTCATAGATGCGCCCAGATTGGAGTTAATGCGCCACCCAATGGATGTTAGGGGCCTTCACTAATACACACAAGATCCCACTCCCAAATCTCTCCACCAATGTAAGTAGGTTGCGCCATGACAGAGGAGGATACACCCAAAAATGGTGTGGTTCGACCACAACAACAAACTCGCCCAGATTCCAAAAGATATAATCAACCACAAGAGGGGCGAACTTACCACACTACAACTCGGTCCTCCCACTTTAACATTCGCCCAGATATGGTTGAATGTGCCCAGGATGAGGATATTCATCCCCCACGCAGAGATACCAGCCTCCTTGAAGCAAGTCGACCACTATGCTTCCCAACTCAGCCGCCACATAAGGAAATTTGGCCTCCTTCTCAAAAATCGACTGCAAGGAGATGAAAATAGGTAGCAATAAGTCCAATGACGAAATCGGAGATGATCCCGTCCTCGACTATGACTAGGGTGTATCGTTGCAACACCGAAACCATAGATGAAAGCAAGGGTTTCCAAGAAAACCCTAGAAAACTCTCTAAGAGCTCTCCAAATCTATTTTCTCAATGAGAAAAAACAAGAATGAGGGGCGCCTCCTCTTTTCTCCTCTTTTATTTCTTCATTGAGTTATTTCCCGCTCACTTTTCTTTTTAATTTTCTTTTAAAGTCACTTTATGCTTGCACACTTTATAATTCTTAAGTGAATTTATTTTGCCTAAGACCCATGTCTCCCTTTTTCCCTTTTCACTTTATAAAGTCATTTCCTAGGCAAAAGTTGAGTTCCCTAGGTAAATTTTATGACTTAGCCTATGGGAACCAATTTAGGCTAGCAGAACCATTCCTTATGCTTCCTAGGCCAACGGGGACATTACATATTTTCACATGTAATGGACATCAACTAGGCTAGGGAACGTTACATATTGGTATCAGAGTTGTTGGTTCAAACATTGGACTCGTATGGGCCAAGAACTAGGGGACAAATTCGTTGTTACAGATTTTGATCTGTGACAAATTTGGGGGAAAACAAAGAAAATTAGAGCAAAATCCCCAAATTCATGAGAAAATTTGGGTGTAAATTCCTTGGAGTTGTTATCCCCGGTTTCTAGGGATAACTAGGAGATCATGTTTCGAGGCCCACAGGTCCTAGACATGGAGTACCGAGAGCAGGATTGACCTGAGCATGGCCCTGGAGGGCCCATCTTTCTTCTCTTTCATTAGATTCGTCTTGTAGCAGTAGCAACATCCATCACCTTTGGCTTGGACTTGTATCAGAGAAGGCTCTCGCTCCATGAGGTAATTAGTCTAGGTATCATGGTATGTGTCACTTTTGATCATTATAACCTTTAGATATATGCATCTTACTCCTTTTATTTCTGACAACTGCTTGGATCTTACATTGACCCATTGACCATGGTTGGAGGGATTGACAAGGTGTCCTAGCAAGCCTGTACCCATAGGTTTTGGTTTGCCACTGGGGGGATTTTTGAAGAGTCATCGTTCGCTCCCATCATATCATCACTTTTTCATCTTATCTCCCGCTCATCTTTCCCATTCCCCTAGTCTAGGCATTAGGATGATTTGTTTGTGGGGTTGCACCTTATCTCGTGGGAAGAAGGGGCTAAAGGCCTAGAAGGTAAAAGCAGCTGGTAAAAGATAAAAGCCATTAAAATAAAACCTAGAGATGCCTCACCCAGGGATTCCCGAGAAAGCAATAAAAAGCCTCTCAGCCAGAAACAATAGGGACCCTAAGAAAAATAACTAAACAAGACCTAGCCAAGAGGATAGGGGGTCTCATCATGAGCCAACCTATTATGTTCCTGGGTACCTAGCAGCATGGCATTGCCATTATCTGGTTACCACACCAGGGCAGTGACCTTTGGTTGCATGGCCAGGGGAAAGGGGGTCTCATCACAAGCCAACCTTATCATCTCTGTGAAAGTGCTTGTGGGTAACATTGTCAGCTCTGGTCACCACGCCAAGGCAGTGTCCTCTAGTTAGTCCTTGAAATAAAAAAGAAAAAGAAAAGAAAGAATAAAGGCAATAAAGGGCTTGAAAAAATTTGCATCTATGACGGGTACATCTCACCTTCTACAAAGGCACCCACAGGTAATATCATGCATCCCTATCTTTCACTCTACCCATATGTCTGGACATCCCTTATCCACATCACCTCGTTCTACATGGTTTGGATGATACCCCTTGGAGACTTTCCTTTCCTAGTGGATATTAGCCCAATAGGGTGTCTTGTCCTTTTCTTCAGCTTTGTATTTTAGGTCTTTGTAATATCTTTGAGCTATTGGATGATATATCAGGGTTTTTATGAATATGTCTGATAATATTAATGATGAGATGTGATTAACATTGCTATGATCCCTATGACTAATGAGCCCATGGAGGGAAAAGTTTTTGATGTGCAGGACCATGCCCAGTGGACAGGTACCACGTGGACCAGTACACATGGGGAGATGATTAGTTCAGACCTCCATGGGGTTGAAGAGCCCATCAGATGGTTGTTGGGACCCCATCAGGGGCAGAGACAGGACAGTGCTTGATTGAGCTTTTGCACCTGAGAAGAAGAAGGATGTTCCATCAGGGATACTTTGGCTGAGCCCAGCCTAGGGGGGTTGACCCACTTCCAGTGGAACGTTTCCCTTTGATGGCCCATGACGTCACCTAGGAGCCATTGACGTACAGTTGGACAGGGCAGTTGGCACATGTGGCATGATTGGAAGGCCTAAAGAGGGCCAACGTTTTGTCATTTGATGCTGCATTTTTCCCTAAAAGGGCTAACGTCTCCCTCAGTGGGGCTTGATGTCTTGCTTTTGCTCAGATAGGGTTTCAATTTGACAATTTAATGTAAAAACAGTATGATTTTGGTTTGTAGCCTTGTCGGCTATTTTTAATGACCTAAATTTAATTAAAGGTCATGATATAATATATATTGAGGAGTTTTCCCCTCATTTTGACATAACACACAACTCACTCTCTTGTGAGGTCTGATTTTTGCGCCCTAGTTGGGGTATTTCATCTTTTAAGTCAGGTGCACTTGTTGAAGGAAGGATTTTCTTGGCATTTTTGGCATTTCTCTCGAAAGAAGGTTTACAACTAGGGTTTGCATTGTTATCTCTTCATGATATGTAAGTGTATTTTCTGCAAAACTTCTTAATTGAATGGTTGTAGGCTTGTATTCTTGCATTTATTATAAATTTGTTGATTTAAAACCCTAGGTGACAAGCACAAAAGTAGGTCCTTGTTTCATGTCCCCTAAAAGAGAAATATTTAGCCATTGAATAAGGAAGGAAGAGCCTAGCCTTTGCTACACTCTTTTCACTTTTTCCCTTTTGCTAGCTGTGATTTTTAAAGGTTAAAAGGGAGGGGACGTCCTAGGCCTAGGTTATCTACACCTAGGGTCGTCCATCTTCTAGGGCTTGGTGATAGAGCCTTGCCATTGCAACACTCTCCCTCACCTCACTCTCTTGTTTTAACTTATCTTTTATGCTAGTTGTTTTGCCAAGTTTGACCTAAGGAAGGAGGAAAGAGCACGAGGCCTTGCTTAAGCAACACCAGAATGAGCCTCTTTCCCCTAGGGTTTTGATTCTAGGGCCCTGCCATTGCAACACTCTAGAACCCTTCCCTCTTGTCCTTAGCCTTTTATCCTTTCAACTCTGCGTCCTCTTCTTAATTGACTCCATCTACCCCTAGGAACTGATCTTAGATCCACACCATTGAAGTGATAGTGCTCAAACAACTTCTTAAAACTTTTAAATTTGAAACCCTAACTAACTAGCTAACTCTAACTAGGCTGACGTCATACTTGGTTATTCCATCTTGACGCAACACCTTTTATTGATAAGCAATTAGATGATGGTTAAGAGCATCTATTGAGTAAAGGAGTGATTAAATACATTGTTGGCTACATCATCTCAATAGTTATTGATGAACTGATATTTTTCCATTGCTATATTGATAAAACATTGATCTCATTAATATCTGTTGTTTTACATTGCTTACATATTGATATCAGATAGTTACATGAAGTACTAACCCATTTAATTATAGCCTGCATATATATTGTTTTGCTATTGTCTTGTTCCGGGCAGGTGTTCTCATTTGGGGCTACACTTCATTATTGGCTGATTAGCCAGACTATCTGACCTCGGTGGTAACCTGTGAGGAGGAACTTTTACTTTGACCTTTATACTTTGGCCTCTTCAAAACCCCAGGTTATCGGGGACGTCTCCCCTAGGCTAACCTCCCTGAATAGAAAGAACCTCCCCATTGTGGTGACATTGGGTGGGGTGGGTTCCTGTTACGCCAGTTTGGCCTCTATCTTCTAGCCATTTGACCTAGCTACAAACTGTGCGATAACAAGAGCTATTGACAAGATGATACGGGGCATCAATTTGTAGAGTTTTAGAGATAAATTCGACTTGGAAGGTCAAAACGCATGTTTTAATGGCTATTGTAGAATTGGGCGAAGTTTGATGGATCAACGATTGAGATCGTGTTTGATTTTGAAATCAATGACCTAGATTCATTATAAATAGATTTAAAAACTTATAAGGTTTTTGGAGTTTGGTATGGTTTAGCATATTGACGATCGAGATTCATTCTTGGTGGTTGGGAAAATGAAACAAATCGATGGTCTGGATTCGTTTTTGGTCATTTATAAGTTGGATATAATGAATGGTCAAGATCATCTTAGATGGAAGGCCGATGACCCAAATTGATCTAGGATTTGGTCGAAAATTTCTAAGTGTTGGAGTTCGCCAAAAAAATTCTCCGATGACTGATGGTCGAGTCGAAAAAGTTGGCGAAGTTTTTTGTTCACCAACACAAATTTGTTGACGATCGATGATTAGATCGACAAGTTTGGCGAAGAGTTTGGTTTGGCCAAAGGAAATGTTTGATCACCGATGATCGATGATTGGGGAAAGGAGAAATAAAAAAAGTGTTTCAATCGATCAAGAGAATGTTGTGATCATCAATGGCTGATGATTAGGGATCGACAGAATTGGCGAGGTGTTCAGTTCATCCGAGAGAAGTTTTCGATCATCAGTGAAGCAAGGAGGGTGATGATGTGTCATGCCACATCAACATCCACATGTCATGCCATGTTATCCAAAGTACCATGTCAACTCCTATATTTCATGCCACATAAAAATCCACATGTCATGCTATGTCAGCATAGTTTCCATGTCAGCCAAGAAAAGGCCAATGGCCAATGGTCAAGTCATCCGAATTGGAGAAGTGTATTCGTATGCCAAAAGGAAGGTACAATGGTCATTGTTCGGGTCGATTGATTTAGTGATGTCTTGCAAAATCTGTTTTCAAAGGAAATCCTTGATGGATGATGGTCTAGTAAGAAAAATTGGCAGGTTGTTTCACATGTTTAAAGTAAAATGATGATCGTCGATCACCGATAGAGTTCATATCAACGACTAAGATTTCTCTTGATTTCGAGATCAATGGTTGAGATTAAAATATTGTTATAACAGTAAGAAAGTCAATTTTGTATGAAATTTTCATATTTTTGAAGGTATTAAACTTGCAGGGAGATTTTTAGGCCCTTAAACTTGGAGAGAGCTTTCTGATAATCTATTTCAGGGGTAAAACATAACTCACATGTGAAAGTTACAGTCGAAACAATGCAAGGTAAAATTTTGGTAGCACTTTACTTACAGAGGGAATAACTCCTTGCTCAGAAGTTTGTTTGAGGCATAGGAGCAGCCCATGGAAAGCTTATGAATCATAGAAGACATTCATGGAGATAGAATTGGGATATGGGTACATGGATAAAATGAGAAAAATGGGAAAACAATATAAAATTCCTTAGACCATAACTTTCAGCTTGGAGCTTGGATTTGAGAAAACAAATAGTTGTTGGAAAATTCTTGAGGAGGAGAAGACATATATCCACCTATAATTTTGAATTGGGCACTAAAATTTTCTCAAAAGGTAATAAAGTAAATTTTGCAGTAGTAAAAACAGAGCAATGAGTGGAAAATTGAAAATTGTCAATGTTGTAACATTTCACTCAGAACTTAGAATGAGGCATCAATATAGCCGATGGAAATTTATTTCAAAGAGGAATGTGTTTAAGGAATTAAATTTTGACTTAGTGCATTGTGTTCTTCATAAATTGAGATGAAGAATAACCTGTAATCTAGTTAATGAAATGTTTTATAGTATGCATGTGCTAACAATAATTATTACATGTACATTTCTTGCATAATTAAAGGTACATGAAAAAAACTTTGGTTATTATATGAGGATTGGAGTTATGAAATATGCTCAGGGATATTACAACCATGAGGAGGAGGTCAAAGGTCTACATTTCAACATGGAAAATGCTGAGACAGAGTCCAATGGAAGAAGAGGTAGGCAAGAGCCTGTAACTATGAGAATCCTACATAGAGAAGTGCAGAGCTATAGGGAAGATACTGAAAAGATTATGAAATCTTATGGAGAGATACTTCAGAGATTGAATATGTTGCAAAGGGAAGTTAATAAAGAGTCTAGCACCAAGCAAGCAACTAGCGCTAGATAAGTGACAACATCTAAATCCCAAAGTAGAAGGGATGATCATGGGAATGATAGGAAGTTAAGAAACATGAGCAAACACCATCATTCTCCAAGGAAATCCTCTAGAAGAAATCATGCAATTTCAAGTCTAGGAAGTAGCCCAAGTGTGTCTCCTATCATGAGGTAGAGGAAAAGGTTCAAGGAAAGAATCTTGCAGGTTGAACTCAGGAAACTCAAGCCACCAAATTTCAATGGTGAGCATAGGAAAGGAGAAGATGCCAAGGCCTAGCTATTGGAAGTGAAGAAATATTTCCAGCTGCATGATTACCCCTCAAAGGTAGAAGCTAGAATTTCAACCTACCACTTGCAAGGAAAGGCAACCATGTGGCAAGATCAGCTTAAGCAAGCCAAGCACCTTGATGAGAATAAAATCTCATGGAGGAATCTCAAAGGATATTTCCAAGAGAAATATTTTTCTAAGCATTATTATGAGAGGAAGATGAAGGAGTTATTTGAACTCAAGTTGGGAAGCATGACAATGGATGAATATGATAAGAGGTTCTTTGAATTGTTGAAGTATGTTAAATTCATAAAGGATAAGAAGGTATAAATCCAAAGGTTTCTGAGTGGGTTACCTTCTTTCTACAATGAAAAGATACAATATGATAACCCTAAGACTTTGGAGGAAGACATAAGGAGAGCAAAGCATATTTATGAGTAGAGAAGAGGAAGTCCAGTCTTCCAAAAAGTTTGGAATGACAAGATGAAAGGAAAGAGGGATCAACGGAAGAAAGGTTTTAAGACACCCTTTTTCAAAAACAATTCCCAAGCAAATCAACAATGTTAGTCAACCCAAAATGAGCACACGACTATAGATTCATTTGGGAAAATGCCAAGGAAACAACCTATACAATGTTGGGGTTGTGAGGGAAATGACTTATATGGGTACTTCCCTCATGAAGTAAAAAGAATGAGGAATTTCCACAACATTCAAAAGGATGAAACAATTGAACACATGGGAGGAAACATGCCAAGAATTTATGCAACCTTGGACAACAAGCAAGAAGAATATCGATCTCCCATGATTAAAATGGAAGGTAAGATTGATAACCAGAACATAGAAATTTTAATTGATTCTGGAGCTAGCCATAGTTATATAAACTCTAACATTGTTGAAATATTTCACTTGCAAAGGAATGCAACACATACTTCTCCCTTGGTAGGTCATCTAGTATACCTGAAGACTTATAGACAAATTTGGGAGAGGTTCACTTGGAAGGGTCTCAATACTGATGTATTGAAGTTTGTACGGGAATACCACGTTTGTCAGCAAAACAAGGTGGAACATACCCACCCAACATGATTGCTCCAACCGCTTCCCATTCCTGAACAAAAATGGGAAAGCATTTCGATGGATTTTATCACAGGGATGCCTCTGGTTCAGGGGAAAGATTGTATCTACATTGTGGTTGAAAGGATTACTAAATTCACCCATTTCTTCACCACATCATCCAAATACTCAATAGCGCACGTAGCGGAATTGTTCTTCAGAGAGGTATTTCAATTGCATGGAATGCCCAAGACAATTGTCAGTGATCGAGACAACAGATTCATGGGGGGCTTCTGGCAGGAGTTGTTCAGACTTGTAGGGACATAATTAACACCTAGTACCATTTATCACCCTCAGACTGATCGACAAACCGAAATTGTGAACAACTGGCTCGAGGGGTATTTGAGAAATTATGTATCGGGGCAACAAAAGGCGTGGATCAAATGGCTTCACTTGGGCGAGCATTTCTATAACACCAGTTATCATATGTCGATTAGGATGACACCTTTCAAACCTTTGTATGCTTATGACGCCACCACCTTTGTCGATCGAGCATTTGGGGACAACCGAGCACCCAAAGCCAAAGATTGGATTCAAGAGAGTC
Source organism: Picea engelmannii (assembly GCA_009831015.1). Classification (NCBI taxonomy): domain Eukaryota; kingdom Viridiplantae; phylum Streptophyta; class Pinopsida; order Pinales; family Pinaceae; genus Picea; species Picea engelmannii. The sequence continues at coordinate 477,123 of ML782986.1, forward strand.
AAGACATTTTGTGAACTCTCAAAGATAACCTGCAAATGGAACATAATGAACAAAAGATGTATGTTGATAAGCATGGAGTGGAGTGCATTTTCAAGGTGGGAGAATTGGTATACCTCCGCTCGCAGCCATACATGCAATCATCCTTGAAAATGAAAGGGGCGGAGAAATTGAAGCCATAATTCTATAGTCCCTACAGGATTTTGAGGCGAGTCGGGGAGGTAGATTATGAGTTAGAGCTTCTAGAGGGGTGTAAGCTACACTATGTCTTTCATGTTTCATGCCTCAAGAAGGCAGTGGGACAACATGTTGTCATTTCTACAGAGTTTCCACCATTGGATGAGGAGAGGCAGTTGATTCTAATTTCGGAGGAGGTGTTGGAGATCAAGGAACGTAAATTAAGGAACAAGAGCATTAAAGAGTACCTGATCAAATGGAAAAATCTACCTATCGATGACGTTACTTGGGAAAGAGAGAAGATATTGCAACATCCTGGATTACAATTGCTTGAGGACAAGCAATCTCAGGAGGGGAGGACTGTAATGTCCCCGCTAACCTAGGAAGCATAAGGAATGGTTCTGCTAGCCTAAATTGGTTCTTGTAGGCTAAGTCAGAAAAGTTACCTAGGGAACTCAACTTTTGCCTAGGAAATGGCTTTATAAAGTGAAAAAGGGAAAAAGGGGGACATGGGTCTTAGGAAAAATAAAGTCACTTAAAAATTATAAAGTGTGCAAGCATAAAGTGAATTTAAAAGAAAAGTGAGCGGGAAATAACTCAATGAAGAAATAAAAGAGGAGAAAAGAGGAGGCGCCCCTCATTCTTGATTTTTCTCATTGAGAAAATAGATTTGGAGAGCTCTTAGAGCTCTTTCTAGGGTTTTCTTGGAAACCCTTGCTTTCATCTTTGGTTTCGATGTTGCAACGATACACCCTATTCAGATTCGAGGATGAGATCATCTCAAATTTCGTCATTGGAATTATTGCTACCTATTTTCATCTCCTTGCAGTCGATTTCTGAGAAGGAGGCCAGATTTCGTTGTGTGGCGGCTGAGTTGGGAAGCATAGTGGTCGACATGCTTCAAGGAGGTTGATATCTCTATGTGGGGGTTGAATATCCTCATCTTGGGTGCGGTCAACCATATCTGGGCAAATTTTCATGTGGGAGGACCAATTTGTAGTGCGATAAGTGCGCCCCTCTTGTGGTTGCTAATATATTTTGGAATTTGGGTGAGTTTGCTGGTGTGGTCAAACCACACCATTTCTGGGTGTATCCTCCTTTGTTGAGGCACATCCTACTTACATTGGTGGAGCGATTTGGGAGTGGGAGCTTGTGTGTATCAGTGCAAGCCCCTAACATCCATTGGGTGGCACATTAACTCCAATCTGGGTGCATCTATGAACCTATACACAGAAAATATTGTTGTTGATTAAAGACTGCTATTTATTTCAGAACTAGGTGCATTTCTTCTCATTTCTAAGTGTGGAAGCTTGTCATTATTTGTGGGGAATCAACATTTATGTTTGGGGCCAGAGCCATCACTCATATTCAACGTATAAGATTGGTATTCACTCTATATTGGTTGTTGCATAAACATATATATCTGAAGGCAATTCTCATAGGTTCGCATCTCTAATAGGCGGGCCTATTCTACACAGCATGGACCTATTCTTACTCAAGATTATATATTTTCATTGCACTCTCTTGTAATTTCTTGCTGCTATTGTAAAACAATTGCTGGAAATGTTTTTATATCAACACTGTGACAATCTATGTATGACCTTCACAATATTAATTAAACAAGCAACAACTCCTCTTGACTTTATATTTGCAGTGATATATTTTAATATTGGTTGCTATTGGATATTGCCTCTAAATTGTTAGAAGTTGTCTCATTACAAAGAAACATTAAGATTGCACTTACAACAGTTTGGGTATAAATTATTTGAAGAAATATATCAGGGACAAACCATCCTTAAACTCAGAAAATTTGCCAAAAACATAAAGAGATATCTAGTTGGGATATTACAAAATACTCATAAAAATAAATTTTTCTACTAACAAATCATGTAGCTTACTAGCTACTGGAAAACATGCATTTTTAACCATTGTTGATGCCATGAACTAGATGCATCTAAAAAATTCTAAAATAAACATAAAATGCATCTAATAAACTCAAATACATCAACATATAAATTGTTCTCAAACACAAAGTCAATACACAACAATTAAACTCGTAATGCAACATAGGTAACCAATAATATCTCTACTTGGAAACTCAAGGGATCTCACTACTAGGAAAACTATTAGGAAAAACAACAATAATCACTTGTTACAATGCAACTCTCACAGGAGTTCACTTTTGAGGCCTGACAACCTTGCTCTTCAGTATTTTTCTCCAAATACTCTCCACAATTTTCCCTCCATGGTTTCTCCAACTCCAATGCTCTTTTTCCTTGCTCTTTGTTTGTTGTTCATGCAAAACATGTCTGTACACAAACTATTGTAGTTGCCCATATGAATTCCCCCCCTTTGGATTGCATACTTGACTTACACTCTTCCCCAAGTTGATTGTACTCAACTCCCATGCTCCCAATAACTATGGGATGTGACTTCTCACACCCACCCTCTTACATGTATTCAATGATTGTCTTCGGGGACACTCAATAAAAAATTAGAAGGTTCATATACCAATAGAAAGTTTAGTGAGTGGGTTGAATTAATAGACATGGGTAATTCCCCCGTGGACCCCTCTCTTAGACATTCTCTTAGATCCTCCCCTCTCTTTTGGATTAATTTAGCCCCCATCTATGTCGATGTCCCCCAACAATTGACATCACATTTTATTATTAAAATTCAAAACTACAATTTGCATATGCATTGCTTAGTCCTGGCCACATTTCATAACTACATTATGCATTAATTAAACTAGGGATTATAGCAGGGATGTTACAAAAGGTGTCCTAGACTTGTTCACAAAATCCTCTGGGGGTCTTGTTAGTTGTGCCAAAATTCAACTTTATGTCTGAAACATTAGTGTTAGAACCCTCATAGAAATGGCTAGGATCCTCCAATTCCCCTCTGAAGCGAACTGACACTCCTTCAAATACTCGGGTATTCCCATATGTCTACACTCCCCTTCCCTTGAATCGTGGTATCATATCCTTTCCAAAAGTAAGGAAAATTTTCATCAATGGGGAGTGCAGTGGTTCAACCTTGCTAATCATATTTTCCTTATAAATTCCATCCTTTTGGACTTACCTATCTTCCAATTCTTTTCTTTGCTTGCATTAGTGAGTGTCAAGAATGTTATTTCTCTAGAGTTAAATTTCTTCTTATGGTAGGGGGGTAAGTCTAATTATAAAAGATTTCATTTAATGAACTAGAATATCGTTCCAGCCCCAAAAGCTCATGGAGAACTGGGAGTAAAGGATCTAGTTTTGATTAACATATCCCTAGGATTCAAACTGTTGTGGTGACTCATTTCAGGTAAGAATGATTAGTGGAAAAAAGTCATTCAAATTAGAATGCATGGCATGCTCCATATGTGGACCACTCTTCTCCTCTCGACGTGAGGCAAATCGGAGGTGGCCAACTCCAAATTCTCCATTGATATAGCTCGACTACCAAACATAGTGCCACCCTTTCAAGAAGAGCCCCTGCCCTGGCAGACCTGCCCCCTTTCCCTTACCCTCGGCATGCAGAGGAAGGGAGAGCCAAGAAAACAGGAGTGGGAGGCCGAGTAGAGAACTATCGACAACCAATGAAGCCAAACTAACAAACAACGAGGGGCGAAAAAAACCAAATTCATTGGGCCTCCAACATATATCATCTTCATTGTAGTCCTTCCAATTATTAATTGTGCCTTTAACATGGTGACATGATGTAGACCGCTGTGGTGATTGCTTCTTGGTTGACTGTACCATGAAATATTGCCACGACTCTCCTTGCCTTCTAAAAAACTGAATGGTATCAGTTGGGATCTTTTCTTTTTGTAACCCTCACTACGTGCATTTTCCACAGTTTTTGATAATACAAAATCCACTAGTTCTTGTGAAAAAAAATTTGAATTTATGAAAATAATTTATCCTTCAATTTTGTATGGTTAGAACACTTTTGAAAATGTGTGATCTTACAAATACATTATATTGATTTCAATTGTCATTTGAACTAGAGCTAAAGTGTTGAGAAGAGAGCCGTTGATGGTTGAGAAACCTATCACGATCTTGAAAACAAATGTAGAAATGTTGAGCTCTAAGATATGAATGAAAAAAGTTCATTTTCAGCACTTTAGTTATCACAACTATTCTTTAAGATTATGAAGTTTGGGTTAACCACACCCCTTGTTAGACTTGAAATTAGATTGAGCAAATCCAAAAATGCTTCATAACCTATAATTTTAAAGTTAAATGGATTACTCATTACTCCATTACTCAAGTTAAACATAGAGAGTCTATGTGTTATCACTTCTAGTATGAAAAATAAACACCACATACTTAAAGTAGGTTGGGTTAGAGATTTCAACACTTGGCTTAACTTTTGAAGCATAAAAGAAG
>ML782986.1:481772-513997 GCA_009831015.1 Picea engelmannii
TTTAACTTTAAAATTATAGGTTATGAAGCATTTTTGGATTTGCTCAATCTAATTTCAAGTCTAACAAGGGGTGTGGTTAACCCAAACTTCATAATCTTAAAGAATAGTTGTGATAACTAAAGTGTTGAAAATGAACTTTTTTTCTCCATATCTTAGAGCTCAACATTTCTACATTTGTTTTCAAGATCGTGATAGGTTTCTCAACCATCAACGGCTCTCTTCTCAACACTTTAGCTCTAATTCAAATGACAATTGAAATCAATATAATGTATTTGTAAGATCACACATTTTCAAAAGTGTTCTAACCATACAAAATTGAAGGATAAATTATTTTCATAAATTCAAATTTTTTTTCACAAGAACTAGTGGATTTGTATTAGCAAAAACTGTGGCAAATGCACGTAGTGAGGGTTACAAAAAGAAAAGATCCCAACTGATACCATTCAGTTTTTTAGAAGGCTCTGATATACATCTGAACCAAATTACAATTGAGTATATAAGGTGTTTAACAAGCAAATTTACAATGAAATACTTAACATAATATATTCGAATGCAAATTTCTAGGACAAAAAGGAAAAAAACACTGCATTTAAATTACCCTAGAGAGTGGGGACCCCTTTTGTCTCTACTCTCCATGTCAGCCCCAAAAGTATGGGAATTCAAATCTAGAAAAGAAAACTCATCCAAGGGAGAAGACGCGACATCAGATTTCCCAAAACCAGATGAGGACTGCATTACCTGAGGACGGTCTTGAAGGACTTTGATTTGTGTTATGGCCACTTGAATGCTCCATGAAATATAATGATTGAGGGGAAACATTAGGGAATAGGATGAAGGAACCATAACCGTTTATCACTAGATCCCCCAATTTCAGAGTAGTGATAATGTTTGCTTGATGGTCTAGTGGCTCGTGGTTCTCCCGATAAATGTGGAAAAACTCCACTTGAGGAATAGCCTAGAGAGTTTCCCAGATTCTTTGAATAATGGAGCATAACTATACCTCACGCAAAGAGGATCCCAGTATAAAATGGAAAATGGTGTTTTTAGAATTCCCCAAGATGATAAGACGATGCACATGTTGAGCTCCAACAAGAATGACCCCTTGCAATAGGGCATAGGCATATGCTTGATTGTTGGATGCTTGTCCCAAACAATAAGAGAATGAAATTTCCTTAGATCCTCAAGGGATAAAAAGAGCCCCACCCACTCCTGCCACCTTGATTTTTCTCTTTGATGCACCATCAAAGCATAGAGTGTAAGTAGTTTGGAATTGTTGCCACCATCGAAATTCAGAGGGAGAGAGCTGAAATTGTCGGTGTGTTCTAGGAAAAACAGAAAATGAAGAAGAGTTCGGTAGGAAAAACTGAACCAACCAAGATTCCTCCAAATGGTTCAGATTCTAGAGAAGAGAGAGCTTGAGATATTGAGTGATAAAAGATTCAGACATCATAGCTATGACCTTAGAAGGAACCTTTCCAAAAAGAGGAATTTCTCCCTTGAATATGGCTTTGTTCATTACCAACCAAATCTGCCAGTACATGAATTTGGGGAGGGCATTCCAAACCCTTTTAAAAATTGGCTTGTGCAAGAAGGAACCTAGGTAATGGGACTGCCAACGACCCAGAAGGTGACCCATGGAGTATGATCATCTAACTCTATGTCTGATCCCCTACAACGCAACTTGCCAAACTAACCTAGAGAAATCACATTCCAAAAAAAGGTGAGGAGAAGATGCATTAGAAAAACAACACATAATTCACATGGAGGGGCCTTGAATGCATGTTTTTCTCAAATTCTCCCAAGCAAGGATCGTCCCATGAGATAAAGTCCAACAGAATATGTTTATTTTTGGGAGGTCATCCAGGTGCTAGATATTATTCCAAAATATTGACTTAGGAGAGATCGTTGATTAAATAAGTTGAAGCTTGTATCCATGGCGCATTGGATATACCTGACCTCTCCAACCTCTAAAGTCTGAAACGTCCAAGTGTCTCAGGGCGCCTCCTTGAAGCTTAAGCATTAAGGAATGGGCTAGGCCCTGTAGATACACAAGAACATCTCCAAAATCCCAGCCAAACCAAATTCCAAAAGCATTAGACCAAGAAGAGATATCATAAATTGAAAACTTGCCTTGCCTATCCAACCAATTTTCGAGCGGAAGGAGGACTGGATCATGATGCAGAGAAGGATTTTCCATGATGTTGTCTTGCCAAATATTGATTTTCTTTCCATTTATAGGAATCTGTGTCAGAAGGATTTGAAGGAGAAGGAGAAAATACCTTAGAAGTCTCCAAATTTGAGATCCCCTGTGTACCTCAAGATCCCTATCTAAGCACTGATCTCAATCCCCAAAGAAATATTTTTTGAGAATGAATTTTTTCCATCAATCATTGTTGCCCAAAATGAGTTTCCAAAACTATTTGGCTCTTAAGTCTCTGTTCATCAAAACTAGATCCCTTACTCCTAATCCTCTGTGAGCTTTTGGGCCCAAGACAATATTCCAATTTATTAAATGAAATATTTTATAATTAGACTTACCCCCCTACCATAAGAAGCACTTTAACTCTAGAGCAAGAGAATTCTTGACACTCACCGATGCAAGAAAAGAAAAGAATTGAAAGATAGGTAAGGTCGAAAGGATAGACTTTATAAGGACAAGATGACCGGCAAGGTTGAGCCACTACACTCCCCATTGATGAAATGTTTCCTTAATTTTGGAAAGGATATGATACCACAATTCAGCGAAAGGTGGTATTTGAAGGAGTTCCAGTTTGCTTCAAAGGGGAATTGGAGGATCCTATCCATTGTTGTGAGGGTTCTGACACTGATGTTCTAGGCATAAAGTTGATTTTTGTCACAACTAACAAGAACCCCAGAGGCGTTTTTGAAAAATTCTAGGACTTCTTTGAATCAGGAGACAATGACAATAGAGGCTCCCCCCAACAACAAGGTGTCATCCGCAAATCAAGAGTGATTTATATTCATAGTTCCTCTTACCATTATGATACCAAGAATATTACCAACCCTTATTTCAAAGTGAAATATTTTATTGAGGGCTTCTTCCATTAAAATGTACAAAAGAAGAGAGAGGGGGAACCCTTTCCTCAAACCTCTGGTGGCTTTGAAGAAGGGCATGGGGAAATCATTAACTAGAGGGGAAATCCACGAGCTACGGATGCAGGTCGAAACCCAACCAATATAGCCAACACCAAAACCAAACTTATGAAGGATCTAAAAGAGGAAGGTGTGGCTTACTCTATCGAAGGAATTCACCATATTGATATTGATGATCATCCCCTTTTCTCCCTATGACTTGCTTGAGTGGATGGATTCTTGAACTAGAATGATGTTGTCAATGATTTTCCTTTTCTTAACAAAGCCCCTTGGTTGGGAGATATGAGATTATGAAAAAGTATTTTGATCCTATTAGCAATGGTTTTTGTTATAATTTTGTATGAGACGTTGCAGATAGAAATTGGCCTAAACCTTGAAAATGAAGCAGTGTTTACCTCTTTCGRGATCAAATCAAGGAACACAGTTTGGTTTCTCCTCCCACATGTGCATATTTATGAACATATTGAACCATTATTACAAAATCTAACTTGATGATGTACCAACATCATATGAAAAATTAAGTGGTAAATACATCTGAGTTGGGGGCTTTGCTAGGGTCCAAATGTTGGATCACCTCCAAAATCTACGCTTCTATGATAGGTCGAACTAAAGATTCATTTTCCTCTGGGCTAACTGGGAGGGAATATGTGGTAGTAATTCATCTTTTTCATCCTCACCTATTATTCTTGTCTCTGTGTAGAGCTCTTCGAAATTCCTGAAGGTTGCCTCCTTTATATTATCATAAGAGAAGATAATCGTCCCCTCTGATGTCTTGATTTCTTTTACTTTGTTCTTCTAGAGACGAGCTTTTGATTGTCGATGAAAAGATGTTGTGTTCCTATCTCTTTCTTGCAACCAAAGGCTACTAGACTTGAGCCTCCACCGTTCTTCCTCCTTTCTAAGGCCATGTTGATACTTCTGAAAAACGGATTTCTCTTCTTATAGTAAGTCTTGAGAAACTTGTTCTTCTTCTAGCTTCCCCTAGATATCTTCTAATTGGTTATGAAGTTCCTTAAGTTCGACTTCTGAGGCTTTGAATATATACTTAGCCCATTATTTAAGAGTCATCTTGGTGGCTTTCAACTTCTACTCCTAAATGAACATGAGGACCTGAAAACCAATGGCTTCAGGAGCTCGATACTATCTCAAATAAGGAAGGGTCATTGAGCCAAAGAGGGTTGAAACARAAAGGGATAAATCCATAATAAAAAGAATCTAAGAAAATAAGGGCAATGGGATGATGATCAAACCCAACCCAAGGAAGGATGAGATAAGACAGAGAGAAAGAATCTTCCAGGAAGGATATATGAACGAAGAACCTATCCATCCTGTATCCCTGGTTTTATCACAGGCCATAAGGGTCAATGGTTAAGTTTAGTGTCATACTAGTTAGGGTTGATTATATAAGTGTAGAATATGATGATTACTTTGTCTTTAATCATGGTGGATATAATATGAATAATACATAATAAATAATAGTGAACATGGCATGAGGTTTTAACATGTAGCTCCCCACAAATTTGAATCTTTATAGGGAAAGCCTACAATGTTGTTGCTTCATTAATTTATTATTATCACAATTTATTATCAATTTTTTTTTTTTTTAATATTATTAATTTGGACATTCATTTGGAATGAACCTAAGACATAATAACTTTAAAATAACTTGTTTATTGCAATAATATAACTTCAAATATTAGATTCAGATAGATCAAGAAGAAAGTTATCTCTTACATTTCTGTACTGAAAAGATTATAATATTTGTTCCACATAACATTCATTCTATTTATCAACTTATCCAACTCATCACGTGTAAATTAAAGCATAGTCTAAACGTTCTACCTTTTGGCTCTTTTCCGACAATTTTTTCCATTTGATTTGAGTGGCTAAGTTTGTATAATCAGGATTTTTTTTTACTTAAATTTATTAAATATAAAGAATTTGAGGTTGAAGCTCTGATCTAGGGTTTCCACAACTGCAACGAGTGCGTCCATGGCCCCTTCAGATGGGGGGGGGAGACCCCCCCAAACTCGCCTCCTCCTCCTCATTTCTTCGCCTTTCAAGCTTTGATTTCTTCATATGAAAAATATGTTAAGCCTGCCCCCTCCAGGTTTGTTAAAAAAATGGACGAGATTCCAAAATTGGTTTCCATCCATATTCGGCTCGATCCTTCTCTCTTCGGTTGGCAGAAAATGAGCTCATTGGGAAGTTTATTGGTCTATGGCTCTCTCCCATAGCCATGCATCAATGGCTAGATATTAATTTGAAGAAGATGATCCAGGGACAAATGTCTGCGGCTTTTTGTGGTAAGGGATTCTTTGTTTTCCTTTTTGAAAAAAAATAAGATAGGGACTTAATCTTTCGTAGCGGTCTGTATTTCATGGGATCAAGAGGAATGTATCTCAACAAATGGACTCTGAATTTCAGTTCAGAAAATGACATTCCGTCAGCAGTCTCGATCTGGGTTAGACTCCCCTTCCTTCCTCTACATTGTTGGAACTATGAAACCTTAAGAAACATTGGAAACTCGCTGGGAAAATATATTGATCGTGTTGAACCACGAGAAGGGCTTCAAGCATGTGCCAGACGTTGTGTGGAAGTGGATCTGGAAAAAGGGTTACCAAAGGCAATTCAACTGACATTGGACAATTGGTCTTATATACAACAAGTTGATTATGAACAAATTCCATTCAAGTGCAAAGCATGTCAGAATATGGGCACTTTGCAAAAAACTTCCCACAAGCCAAATCTTCCAAGCCACGAGAGTTGAATCAAGAACAGTGGCAACAACCGAAAAGGTAAAAAACCAATGGTAAGGTTGCATCAATGACTCTCCCATATGGGCAGGGCGAAAAATCCTCAGCCCCTCGAGATCGCCCACTCAACTCCCCACGGAAAGGAGAATATAGTCAAAATCGGTTTGTTGGGCTAATAAATCTAGAAGAAAATATTGAATATAATAGGGAATCTTAAGAAAGGAATGAAAGAAGGCGACAAGAAGAAACAGAAACAGAAAATAGAAGAGAAAAAGCAAAAGAAATTCAAATTTCAAGCGGGGGAGATCCATCTCAATTCAAATCAATATCGTATCGATCCCAACTCTCCATGAGGAAGAACACCAAGAAAACTCTGAGAGCGACTCAGAATTTGAAGTCACCCAACCAACCATAGCTAAAAAAGAAGGAAGAAGATCCAACAGAAACAAAAGGGAAACAAAAGCAGATCGGGAGAAGGAATTAGGCATCCAAATAACACTAGAGGAAGCCTTAAGAAAAGAGAGCAAATCAGGTAAAAAAATTGCAACCCAATCCAAAGGAACAATCTCTCATCCCTCTAAGGGGGAGGGGGAGGACACTGGTAAATGATGAAAATTGTCTCCTGGAATTGTAGAGGTTTAGGGAGCAAGGAAAAAGAGAAGAAGTAAGAAAGCTAATCATAGTAGAAAATCCTCTAATTCTTCTACTCCAGGAGACAAAAATGAGGGAGCAAGAAACCCTCCAAGAAATGCAAAAATATTGGAAAATAGGGAAGGAAAATAAATAAGTTCAAGAGAAGCCTGAGGAGGACTATGCACGCTCTGGAATACAGAAGAATTAACACTAGAGGATCATCTTCAAACTCAGTTCTGGATGATGGTAACTCTCTCCAGGAAATCTACACGTATGATCTTCACAATTATCAATGTTTATATGCCAAAAAACTACTTGGAAAAAGATGAATGTTGGGGATCTCTTCTAGGTTTAGCAAATGGAAATCTCCCTCAAAATCTTATCATTGTGTGAGATTGTAATACTACAAGAGGCCTAAAAGAAAAACGAGGAGGATCCATAGTGAGATACCAATATAGGGAAAAAATGGTTGATCTTATCTCAGACTTGGACCTCTTCGATGTTCCTCCCACTAAAGGTCAATTCACTTGGAATAATAAAAGAGCAGAGCCAGGTCATATTCCTGCCAAGATTGATCGTTTTCTAACTAGCAACTCCTTTCTTTCTCTTCCTGAATCAACTACTTCTATGATTCTTCCTTGGTCGGGCTCGGATCATTGTCCTATCTCGTTGATCTTTGAACATCAGAAGAATTGGGGGCCCATTATGCTTTGGCTTAACCCCCTCTGGATGGATTGCCTGAAGTTTTTCCGTATTGTTTCGCGAACCTGGTGTCAATGGATCACTGGGTATCCCATGTTCATTTGGGAGAAGAAATTGAAGCTGGTAAAAGAGGCCCTCAAATATTGGACCAAAAACTCCTCGAGGCCGCATCAACTGAAGGTTATGGAAAAAAACAACAATTAGAAAAACTACAAGGGGATATTGAAACAAATGAAGTACAACAAAGACAAATAATGTTGGAAGAAAAGACGCACAAAGAATACATTCAAGCCTTAAATGAAGAAGACATCACTTGGATATTAAAATCTAGAAGCTTATGGTTGCAAGCGGGAGATCAAAATACAACGTTCTTTCATAGACAAACAAAGACAAGACAATGGATAAATCAAATATCATAAATAAAAACCCAGATGGGAGAATCCATGAAAGATTTTGATCAAATAAAGAAGCAAGCCACAAGGCACTTTTCTAAGTTATACACCTCAGAAGGAAATATAGATGAAGATATAAGTAACTCGCTCCTCTCTCACATTCCGATCAAAATCTATGAAGATGATAATCTCAAGCTTAATCAACAGATCGAAGAAGAGGAAATTGAAAAAGCAATCAATCAATTCCATCAGGATAAAGCTCCAGGCCCTGATGCATTTACTCTACACTTCTATAAGTGATCTTGGTCCATAATTAAATTTTATTTTATCAGAATTCTTAGATATGTCCATAAATCAAAAACACTGGGAGGGGCCACCAACTCCTTTATCTTAGTGTTAATCCTGAAAGAAAATGGAGCGACATCTTTTGACAGATTCAAACCTATCTCTCTTTGTAATGTCTCTTATAAAATTATGTCTAAAATTATTGCTAATTGGTTGATCCCTCTTCTTAGCTCTTTAATTCTCCCCAACCAAGGGGGCTTTGTGGTAGGAAAAAAAAATTAGGATAACTTTGTCCTGGTGCAGGGGGAAATTCATTCCAACAATTCTTGAGGAGAATCAGGTCTGGCAATTAAATTGGATATGGCAAATGCTTTTGATAGAGTAGATCATGACTTTCTCAACAAAGTGATGCAGAGGTTTGGGTACAATCAAGAGTTTCTTTCTTGGATTGGGTTCTGCATTTCTAACCCGTGGATTGATCCCCTCATAAATGGTAGACCAACGACCTTTTTTAAAGCTTCCAGGGGACTAAGGCATGGATTCCCTCTCTCTCCCCTCTTATATGCTCTCATGGCAGAATATCTCAACATAGGATTGGAATAGGAATGCACAAATGGAACAATACCAGGTCTCAAAATAGCTCAAGGTGTCAATAGAATTAATCACTCGCAATTTGTTGATGATACAATTTTACTAAGTGGAGCCTCTAAAGTCACGGCAAGAAGAATAAAAGAGGTCCTCGACAACTTTCTCTCAGCTTCTAGAGGCTAATTGAACAAGGCCAAAAGTCAAATCTATGTGTGGAATGTTTCAGCCCACTGCCTTATAGGTATTGCTCAAATCCTAGAATTTTCTATATCTAATGAATGGAAAACCTTTAAGTATCTTGGGCCGCCTTTGTGTTTAAAATCCCTCCCAGGAGAATATTGGCAATTAATTCTTTAGAAAATCAGAGAAAAAATGGACTCTTGGGGGACAAGGTGGCTCAATCATGTTGGGCGTGTAGTTCTAATCAATCCAGTCTTGTCCTCCCTGCCCCTATTCCAATTCTCTTTCCTTTTGGCTCCCAAGGGTGTAACAAAAGATATGGCCCAACTCATTCGCAAGTTTCTCTGGCAAGGAGGGAAGTCCAATACAAAAATATTTCATTTAGTAAACTGGAATATAGTCTTCTCTCCTAAAGACATAGAGGGCTTGGAATTAGAGACCCAGAATTGGTTAACACAACTATGGGTGCCAAGTTATTATGGAGATTGATAATGGGCTGAAAGGAATGGTGGAAATCAGCCATAATAAAAAAATACAATTTGGGAGTTAGAAAGAGATGTCTGGACTCAGTTCCAAAATGTCAATCTGGCACTCAAATTTGGAAATTGCTTCGAACCTAAATCCCCTTCTTCAAAGAAAACCTCTCATGGATTCCAGGAAATGGAAATTTGATCATGCTTTGGCAAGATTCCATCTCGAGATCCGCTCTCATAACTCGATCAAAAGAAATTTCAAATCTAAAAACATGGATGATCTCATATCACAAAATTACACTTTATGATATTTCAACCTGGAATGAAGATGGAACCTAGAAGGGATGGTGTTTAGGAGAATTCCCCCCTCACCTACAACGTCAAGCCCACCTGTTGATTTCAATCCTCAAAGGGTCATTCCCCCTTCATCATGACATCCAGGACAGTTGTGGCTGGGGATCTGTTGGTTACACAGTAAAAGAAGGATACAAAATTTTACTTTCCAACTCAAGGAATCTAATTCAATCAGACCAATGGAAGAACATTTGGAACTCGAACGCGCTTTCTAAAATTAATATCTTCAACTAGACTCAAGCTCAAGGAAAGATTCTAACGGGAGAAAATTTGATGAAAAGAGGATCCCATGGCCCCTTCACTTGTGTCCTCTGTCAAAGAAGTCATGGATCAAGCCAACACCTCTTTTGGGAGTGTAATTTTTCTAAGAAAGTCTAGGAAATAGTGTATAGAGAACTGATCCATTAGGAAAGATGGCCTATTGATACTACGTCTTATTTGGGGCATTGGGAAAAATTCTATCAAGGGTCCTTTCTTGGAAAGTCTACTTTTAAAAGGTTGTGGAAATCTTCGCCCAAATTTGTGAGCTCGCATATTTGGCTCTCTAGGAACATAATTATCTTTCATAATAAAAGGACACAACCTCAAAATGTAGCAAGTAAGGCAATAGCCCAAATGCCAGAGGTTTTAAACGCCAAAAGAATGAGTACAGTGGATCTGAATATGTGGAATAACTCAAAGAAAGCCTAGATTTTGAAATTCAACCTTCATCAATCACAGAGGCCCATTTCCTCGTAGCGATCATGTTGGCAGCTTCATTCTTCTTCCTTCATCTTTGAACAATGGATCTTAAGTCAACCAAGACATACTCTATGTTTTGATAGTGCATATAAAGGAAACCCATGGGAGGCAGGTGCGAGGGCGGTTCTCTTTGAACCCTAAGGAAAAAGAATTTTGAAATTCTATTGGAATCTAGGGAAGGAATCCAATAATAAAGCCGAAGCCTATGCCCTGCTTAAAGACATTCAACTGGCGAAACATCGACAAATTCAAACTCTGAATGTAGTATGAGATTCGAAGATGATCATCAGAACAATGATCCTGGGATCAAATCCTAAGAATTTGAGTCTAAAATTGGTCATAGATGGAATTTGTCTCTTATCAAGATCCTTGAAGGTCAATTACTTTCATGTCCTTCGAGTTAACAATGTGGAGGCTGACAAAATGGCCAATTTGGCCATAGGAAAGGCTCTTGGTCTTTTGGGAGTGGACGATGAAGAGAGAATACCCCACCCTTCCCCCCAACCCATGATGATCTTGGAATTCAACATCACTATGGGGCTCTGGTGCGCTCCCCTGAGCTCACTTCTCCCCATTCGCATCTCATCCTTTCGTTGTTTTTTCCCCATTGGTAACATGGAGAGCATGAAGAATAATATTCTTAGTGCGTTTAGGAACACAAACTCTTTGTATTCTGATGCAAGGCGAGGACAACTTGAATTGGATAGGGAATGCACAAGGTGTCATCGAATGAAAATCCAATTGGGAGAAATCAACTCCACGATGACCTTTGTGTTAGAAACTCTTTCTCAACATTGCCATCTTATAGAAAATCTACACGATGAAGTTTTTGCTCAACGAAGCCAAATTGAGGACCTGCAAGGTCGTCTGTAGCAGTGGGAAAACAACAATGGGCAGTCCACTATCCATGTTAGCAATTAGGAAGCTTCAAGAAACATTTCAGAAGTCACAGTGAACCAAGTCCCAGACCTCAATGATCTAGTTGGTGCAAACTGAGAGCAACACGATCCTCTAGATGTCAAAAAGGAACCGGGTAGTTGATGTTTTTAAACTTTAGAAGATTTTTTTGTCTTTCTATATGTATAAATGGTATTTACTACAGGTTGTATACTTCAAAACACATCAGTAACGTAAATGATAGGACAGATGGCAAGTATGTAGACACATTTTTTGTAAAAGCGAGACCAAATCTCAAAGAAGTTGAACTACAAGGCTTAGCATTGCCTCCCTTTTGTACCTCAGTTATCTTGACCACAACTTTTTAATACAAAATTTTCCGGTTCTTGTAAAAAAAATGTTTGTATAATTGGAGTGCCCCAGGGTTCTTGTAAAATTAAGGTGATTGTTGTATAATTATTCTAGAGTTTGAAACGTTTGTCCACTCAAAAAGTTGAGCATTTCAAAACACTCTACACAGTTCAAACTCCAGAATAATTATACAACAACTATGAAAAACTGTGAAAACATACATATCAAAATTAAGGTGATGTTAAATTAGTATTCTAGATATATTGTAATTTTAATAAATATTTTGGAATATATTTTTTATAAAACTTATTTTAAATTTATTTTATTTTTATGATAATATAATTTGATTATTATAATTTTTTATATATAAAGATTTTAAAAATTTATATTTAATTTATGGTGCTAGATATTTTATTTTTTAATTGGAATTCGGTTACTTAAATTTAGACAAAATGACTATTTTTTATTTTTTATTGTTTAAATTGTATTTCCAAATATATAATAATATAAAAAAGCAAATAGAATGTAGATGTAAATAGAATGTAGTGTGACTTTATAAGTTTTCATGGGAAATGAGCCCTGCTATATTTAAAATGGAATTCGATTCATTTTCAATTTTGGTCAATATATTGACAAATAAGAAAAATAATTGTACAGATCAGGAATGTCCCTGCTCCACGTAAGCAATAAAGCCACGTCATAAAATACATACATGTCAGCAAACATCAACATCCATTTGTGCAACTTGGGTGGAGCGGGCAGGCGTTGAGAACGGGGTTCGCGTCCTACGGAAAAATGTCAGGAAGTGAAACCCTGAATCGCAATACCTCTGATATATCTGTCTTAAACTTCGCATCTTCCTCTTCTTCTTCCCTTCTTTCGCCTCTGCTCACACTCGACAATGTTACAGGATTCGAAAGCGGGACCTCCAAGCGGCCACAATGAGTTGAAAGGCTTGCAAGAACAGGATCTGCGCATTGTCTGCTTCTCCGGAGCATCTGCGATACCAAGAGCACTAAAGTCGCCATTACAATAATAATCGTTCCAATGTTTATCAGTAATGAATACTACAGTGGAAGAAGAGCAAGTGATAAATAAATAAGAACAAAAAGAAGATTCTGAGGATGATGCTGTGGGTAGGGTAGCATCTGGGTTTGAGAATTTCAACTGCGCGCTCGCCCTACGGTTTTATTGTTTCTTCTATGTGCSGGCAGGTGGGCGGAATCGAACGCGGGATCTCCGAGCGGGCACCATGAGTTGAAACRTTCGCAAGAAGAATAGGATCTGCAAATCCTTCATTGTTTGATCTATGGGCGGGCGGTTTCGGCCGCTGTGTAATAAGAGTTGGACTTGGTCTCTTCTCGTAAGATCCAGAAGGAGGATAAAGAGGAAAGTTATTAAAGGGTGTTTAAAAAAATAATTAATTTTGATCCAAAGAAGTGTGGGAATCTTATAATTTTATTTGTTATATTAATAAATTAAAATAAATTACTTAATTAAATTTTTATTTTTATTTTTTTTAAGGGTAAGAGTATATATTGTAATTGAGGGTAGTATCAAGTTTCATGTGCGGGACTGAGATTAAATGTTATTAAAAAGTTATATGATCCTATTAGATATAATTTTAATGATGATTATAAAGGTCATTTATTTTCTTGTAGATACTATCTAGGTTGACAATCCAATTATGAGAGGTTTTACAAATTCACTCATTCCAAGGTGTTTTTGTTTTAATCCACTAATGAATTTCAGTATGAAGATCATGAGCATTGGTCATGATTTTGACATAATGCATTTTTTTCTTTTAAAATCATAATGTTGGAAAAATATTTTTAATCCACTAAATTAGCATCTATATAGGATCTTTGTTTTGTTTCAACTTCCTCTTATCAATGATTTCATTATCATGTGTAGTCTTATCTTTGAACTTTGCATGAATGTAAATTATAATTGTCAATATTATTATTCTATTATTATTCTGATTGTCTTCTTTTATGCTTCAAAAGTTAAGCCAAGTGTTGAAATCTCTAACCCAACCTACTTTAAGTATGTGGTGTTTATTTTTCATACTAGAAGTGATAACACATAGACTCTCTATGTTTAACTTGAGTAATGGAGTAATGAGTAATCCATTTAACTTTAAAATTATAGGTTATGAAGCATTTTTGGATTTGCTCAATCTAATTTCAAGTCTAACAAGGGGTGTGGTTAACCCAAACTTCATAATCTTAAAGAATAGTTGTGATAACTAAAGTGCTGAAAATGAACTTTTTTCATTCATATCTTAGAGCTCAACATTTCTACATTTGTTTTCAAGATCGTGATAGGTTTCTCAACCATCAACGGCTCTCTTCTCAACACTTTAGCTCTAGTTCAAATGACAATTGAAATCAATATAATGTATTTGTAAGATCACACATTTTCAAAAGTGTTCTAACCATACAAAATTGAAGGATAAATTATTTTCATAAATTCAAATTTTTTTTCACAAGAACTAGTGGATTTTGTATTATCAAAAACTGTGGAAAATGCACGTAGTGAGGGTTACAAAAAGAAAAGATCCCAACTGATACCATTCAGTTTTTTAGAAGGCAAGGAGAGTCGTGGCAATATTTCATGGTACAGTCAACCAAGAAGCAATCACCACAGCGGTCTACATCATGTCACCATGTTAAAGGCACAATTAATAATTGGAAGGACTACAATGAAGATGATATATGTTGGAGGCCCAATGAATTTGGTTTTTTTCGCCCCTCGTTGTTTGTTAGTTTGGCTTCATTGGTTGTCGATAGTTCTCTACTCGGCCTCCCACTCCTGTTTTCTTGGCTCTCCCTTCCTCTGCATGCCGAGGGTAAGGGAAAGGGGGCAGGTCTGCCAGGGCAGGGGCTCTTCTTGAAAGGGTGGCACTATGTTTGGTAGTCGAGCTATATCAATGGAGAATTTGGAGTTGGCCACCTCCGATTTGCCTCACGTCGAGAGGAGAAGAGTGGTCCACATATGGAGCATGCCATGCATTCTAATTTGAATGACTTTTTTCCACTAATCATTCTTACCTGAAATGAGTCACCACAACAGTTTGAATCCTAGGGATATGTTAATCAAAACTAGATCCTTTACTCCCAGTTCTCCATGAGCTTTTGGGGCTGGAACGATATTCTAGTTCATTAAATGAAATCTTTTATAATTAGACTTACCCCCCTACCATAAGAAGAAATTTAACTCTAGAGAAATAACATTCTTGACACTCACTAATGCAAGCAAAGAAAAGAATTGGAAGATAGGTAAGTCCAAAAGGATGGAATTTATAAGGAAAATATGATTAGCAAGGTTGAACCACTGCACTCCCCATTGATGAAAATTTTCCTTACTTTTGGAAAGGATATGATACCACGATTCAAGGGAAGGGGAGTGTAGACATATGGGAATACCCGAGTATTTGAAGGAGTGTCAGTTCGCTTCAGAGGGGAATTGGAGGATCCTAGCCATTTCTATGAGGGTTCTAACACTAATGTTTCAGACATAAAGTTGAATTTTGGCACAACTAACAAGACCCCCAGAGGATTTTGTGAACAAGTCTAGGACACCTTTTGTAACATCCCTGCTATAATCCCTAGTTTAATTAATGCATAATGTAGTTATGAAATGTGGCCAGGACTAAGCAATGCATATGCAAATTGTAGTTTTGAATTTTAATAATAAAATGTGATGTCAATTGTTGGGGGACATCGACATAGATGGGGGCTAAATTAATCCAAAAGAGAGGGGAGGATCTAAGAGAATGTCTAAGAGAGGGGTCCACGGGGGAATTACCCATGTCTATTAATTCAACCCACTCACTAAACTTTCTATTGGTATATGAACCTTCTAATTTTTTATTGAGTGTCCCCGAAGACAATCATTGAATACATGTAAGAGGGTGGGTGTGAGAAGTCACATCCCATAGTTATTGGGAGCATGGGAGTTGAGTACAATCAACTTGGGGAAGAGTGTAAGTCAAGTATGCAATCCAAAGGGGGGGAATTCATATGGGCAACTACAATAGTTTGTGTACAGACATGTTTTGCATGAACAACAAACAAAGAGCAAGGAAAAAGAGCATTGGAGTTGGAGAAACCATGGAGGGAAAATTGTGGAGAGTATTTGGAGAAAAATACTGAAGAGCAAGGTTGTCAGGCCTCAAAAGTGAACTCCTGTGAGAGTTGCATTGTAACAAGTGATTATTGTTGTTTTTCCTAATAGTTTTCCTAGTAGTGAGATCCCTTGAGTTTCCAAGTAGAGATATTATTGGTTACCTATGTTGCATTACGAGTTTAATTGTTGTGTATTGACTTTGTGTTTGAGAACAATTTATATGTTGATGTATTTGAGTTTATTAGATGCATTTTATGTTTATTTTAGAATTTTTTAGATGCATCTAGTTCATGGCATCAACAATGGTTAAAAATGCATGTTTTCCAGTAGCTAGTAAGCTACATGATTTGTTAGTAGAAAAATTTATTTTTATGAGTATTTTGTAATATCCCAACTAGATATCTCTTTATGTTTTTGGCAAATTTTCTGAGTTTAAGGATGGTTTGTCCCTGATATATTTCTTCAAATAATTTATACCCAAACTGTTGTAAGTGCAATCTTAATGTTTCTTTGTAATGAGACAACTTCTAACAATTTAGAGGCAATATCCAATAGCAACCAATATTAAAATATATCACTGCAAATATAAAGTCAAGAGGAGTTGTTGCTTGTTTAATTAATATTGTGAAGGTCATACATAGATTGTCACAGTGTTGATATAAAAACATTTCCAGCAATTGTTTTACAATAGCAGCAAGAAATTACAAGAGAGTGCAATGAAAATATATAATCTTGAGTAAGAATAGGTCCATGCTGTGTAGAATAGGCCCGCCTATTAGAGATGCGAACCTATGAGAATTGCCTTCAGATATATATGTTTATGCAACAACCAATATAGAGTGAATACCAATCTTATACGTTGAATATGAGTGATGGCTCTGGCCCCAAACATAAATGTTGATTCCCCACAAATAATGACAAGCTTCCACACTTAGAAATGAGAAGAAATGCACCTAGTTCTGAAATAAATAGCAGTCTTTAATCAACAACAATATTTTCTGTGTATAGGTTCATAGATGCACCCAGATTGGAGTTAATGTGCCACCCAATGGATGTTAGGGGCTTGCACTGATACACACAAGCTCCCACTCCCAAATCGCTCCACCAATGTAAGTAGGATGTGCCTCAACAAAGGAGGATACACCCAGAAATGGTGTGGTTTGACCACACCAGCAAACTCACCCAAATTCCAAAATATATTAGCAACCACAAGAGGGGCGCACTTATCGCACTACAAATTGGTCCTCCCACATGAAAATTTGCCCAGATATGGTTGACCGCACCCAAGATGAGGATATTCAACCCCCACATAGAGATATCAACCTCCTTGAAGCATGTCGACCACTATGCTTCCCAACTCAGCCGCCACACAACGAAATCTGGCCTCCTTCTCAGAAATCGACTGCAAGGAGATGAAAATAGGTAGCAATAATTCCAATGACGAAATTTGAGATGATCTCATCCTCGAATCTGAATAGGGTGTATCGTTGCAACATCGAAACCAAAGATGAAAGCAAGGGTTTCCAAGAAAACCCTAGAAAGAGCTCTAAGAGCTCTCCAAATCTATTTTCTCAATGAGAAAAATCAAGAATGAGGGGCGCCTCCTCTTTTCTCCTCTTTTATTTCTTCATTGAGTTATTTCCCGCTCACTTTTCTTTTAAATTCACTTTATGCTTGCACACTTTATAATTTTTAAGTGACTTTATTTTTCCTAAGACCCATGTCCCCCTTTTTCCCTTTTTCACTTTATAAAGCCATTTCCTAGGCAAAAGTTGAGTTCCCTAGGTAACTTTTCTGACTTAGCCTACAAGAACCAATTTAGGCTAGCAGAACCATTCCTTATGCTTCCTAGGTTAGCGGGGACATTACAGTCCTCCCCTCCTGAGATTGCTTGTCCTCAAGCAATTGTAATCCAGGATGTTGCAATATCTTCTCTCTTTCCCAAGTAACGTCATCGATAGGTAGATTTTTCCATTTGATCAGGTACTCTTTAATGCTCTTGTTCCTTAATTTACGTTCCTTGATCTCCAACACCTCCTCCGAAATTAGAATCAACTGCCTCTCCTCATCCAATGGTGGAAACTCTGTAGAAATGACAACATGTTGTCCCACTGCCTTCTTGAGGCATGAAACATGAAAGACATAGTGTAGCTTACACCCCTCTAGAAGCTCTAACTCATAATCTACCTCCCCGACTCGCCTCAAAATCCTGTAGGGACTATAGAATTATGGCTTCAATTTCTCCGCCCCTTTCATTTTCAAGGATGATTGCATGTATGGCTGCGAGCGGAGGTATACCAATTCTCCCACCTTGAAAATGCACTCCACTCCATGCTTATCAACATACATCTTTTGTTCATTATGTTCCATTTGCAGGTTATCTTTGAGAGTTCACAAAATGTCTTGACTCTCTTGAATCCAATCTTTGGCTTTGGGTGCTCGGTTGTCCCCAAATGCTCGATCGACAAAGGTGGTGGCGTCATAAGCATACAAAGGTTTGAAAGGTGTCATCCTAATCGACATATGATAACTGGTGTTATAGAAATGCTCGCCCAAGTGAAGCCATTTGATCCACGCCTTTTGTTGCCCCGATACATAATTTCTCAAATACCCCTCGAGCCAGTTGTTCACAATTTCGGTTTGTCGATCAGTCTGAGGGTGATAAATGGTACTAGGTGTTAATTATGTCCCTACAAGTCTGAACAACTCCTGCCAGAAGCCCCCCATGAATCTGTTGTCTCGATCACTGACAATTGTCTTGGGCATTCCATGCAATTGAAATACCTCTCTGAAGAACAATTCCGCTACGTGCGCTATTGAGTATTTGGATGATGTGGTGAAGAAATGGGTGAATTTAGTAATCCTTTCAACCACAATGTAGATACAATCTTTCCCCTGAACCAGAGGCATCCCTGTGATAAAATCCATCGAAATGCTTTCCCATTTTTGTTCAGGAATGGGAAGCGGTTGGAGCAATCATGTTGGGTGGGTATGTTCCACCTTGTTTTGCTGACAAACGTGGTATTCCCGTACAAACTTCAATACATCAGTATTGAGACCCTTCCAAGTGAACCTCTCCCAAATTTGTCTATAAGTCTTCAGGTATACTAGATGACCTACCAAGGGAGAAGTATGTGTTGCATTCCTTTGCAAGTGAAATATTTCAACAATGTTAGAGTTTATATAACTATGGCTAGCTCCAGAATCAATTAAAATTTCTATGTTCTGGTTATCAATCTTACCTTCCATTTTAATCATGGGAGATCGATATTCTTCTTGCTTGTTGTCCAAGGTTGCATAAATTCTTGGCATGTTTCCTCCCATGTGTTCAATTGTTTCATCCTTTTGAATGTTGTGGAAATTCCTCATTCTTTTTACTTCATGAGGGAAGTACCCATATAAGTCATTTCCCTCACAACCCCAACATTGTATAGGTTGTTTCCTTGGCATTTTCCCAAATGAATCTATAGTCGTGTGCTCATTTTGGGTTGACTAACATTGTTGATTTGCTTGGGAATTGTTTTTGAAAAAGGGTGTCTTAAAACCTTTCTTCCGTTGATCCCTCTTTCCTTTCATCTTGTCATTCCAAACTTTTTGGAAGACTGGACTTCCTCTTCTCTACTCATAAATATGCTTTGCTCTCCTTATGTCTTCCTCCAAAGTCTTAGGGTTATCATATTGTATCTTTTCATTGTAGAAAGAAGGTAACCCACTCAGAAACCTTTGGATTTATACCTTCTTATCCTTTATGAATTTAACATACTTCAACAATTCAAAGAACCTCTTATCATATTCATCCATTGTCATGCTTCCCAACTTGAGTTCAAATAACTCCTTCATCTTCCTCTCATAATAATGCTTAGAAAAATATTTCTCTTGGAAATATCCTTTGAGATTCCTCCATGAGATTTTATTCTCATCAAGGTGCTTGGCTTGCTTAAGCTGATCTTGCCACATGGTTGCCTTTCCTTGCAAGTGGTAGGTTGAAATTCTAGCTTCTACCTTTGAGGGGTAATCATGCAGCTGGAAATATTTCTTCACTTCCAATAGCTAGGCCTTGGCATCTTCTCCTTTCCTATGCTCACCATTGAAATTTGGTGGCTTGAGTTTCCTGAGTTCAACCTGCAAGATTCTTTCCTTGAACCTTTTCCTCTACCTCATGATAGGAGACACACTTGGGCTACTTCCTAGACTTGAAATTGCATGATTTCTTCTAGAGGATTTCCTTGGAGAATGATGGTGTTTGCTCATGTTTCTTAACTTCCTATCATTCCCATGATCATCCCTTCTACTTTGGGATTTAGATGTTGTCACTTATCTAGCGCTAGTTGCTTGCTTGGTGCTAGACTCTTTATTAACTTCCCTTTGCAACATATTCAATCTCTGAAGTATCTCTCCATAAGATTTCATAATCTTTTCAGTATCTTCCCTATAGCTCTGCACTTCTCTATGTAGGATTCTCATAGTTACAGGCTCTTGCCTACCTCTTCTTCCATTGGACTCTGTCTCAGCATTTTCCATGTTGAAATGTAGACCTTTGACCTCCTCCTCATGGTTGTAATATCCCTGAGCATATTTCATAACTCCAATCCTCATATAATAACCAAAGTTTTTTTCATGTACCTTTAATTATGCAAGAAATGTACATGTAATAATTATTGTTAGCACATGCATACTATAAAACATTTCATTAACTAGATTACAGGTTATTCTTCATCTCAATTTATGAAGAACACAATGCACTAAGTCAAAATTTAATTCCTTAAACACATTCCTCTTTGAAATAAATTTCCATCGGCTATATTGATGCCTCATTCTAAGTTCTGAGTGAAATGTTACAACATTGACAATTTTCAATTTTCCACTCATTGCTCTGTTTTTACTACTGCAAAATTTACTTTATTACCTTTTGAGAAAATTTTAGTGCCCAATTCAAAATTATAGGTGGATATATGTCTTCTCCTCCTCAAGAATTTTCCAACAACTATTTGTTTTCTCAAATCCAAGCTCCAAGCTGAAAGTTATGGTCTAAGGAATTTTATATTGTTTTCCCATTTTTCTCATTTTATCCATGTACCCATATCCCAATTCTATCTCCATGAATGTCTTCTATGATTCATAAGCTTTCCATGGGCTGCTCCTATGCCTCAAACAAACTTCTGAGCAAGGAGTTATTCCCTCTGTAAGTAAAGTGCTACCAAAATTTTACCTTGCATTGTTTCGACTGTAACTTTCACATGTGAGTTATGTTTTACCCCTGAAATAGATTATCAGAAAGCTCTCTCCAAGTTTAAGGGCCTAAAAATCTCCCTGCAAGTTTAATACCTTCAAAAATATGAAAATTTCATACAAAATTGACTTTCTTACTGTTATAACAATATTTTAATCTCAACCATTGATCTCGAAATCAAGAGAAATCTTAGTCGTTGATATGAACTCTATCGGTGATCGACGATCATCATTTTACTTTAAACATGTGAAACAACCTGCCAATTTTTCTTACTAGACCATCATCCATCAAGGATTTCCTTTGAAAACAGATTTTGCAAGACATCACTAAATCAATCGACCCGAACAATGACCATTGTACCTTCCTTTTGGCATACGAATACACTTCTCCAATTCGGATGACTTGACCATTGGCCATTGGCCTTTTCTTGGCTGACATGGAAACTATGCTGACATAGCATGACATGTGGATTTTTATGTGGCATGAAATATAGGAGTTGACATGGTACTTTGGATAACATGGCATGACATGTGGATGTTGATGTGGCATGACACATCATCACCCTCCTTGCTTCACTGATGATCGAAAACTTCTCTCGGATGAACTGAACACCTCGCCAATTCTGTCGATCCCTAATCATCAGCCATTGATGATCACAACATTCTCTTGATCGATTGAAACACTTTTTTTATTTCTCCTTTCCCCAATCATCGATCATCGGTGATCAAACATTTCCTTTGGCCAAACCAAACTCTTCGCCAAACTTGTCGATCTAATCATCGATCGTCAACAAATTTGTGTTGGTGAACAAAAAACTTCGCCAACTTTTTCGACTCGACCATCAGTCATCGGAGAATTTTTTTGGCGAACTCCAACACTTAGAAATTTTCGACCAAATCCTAGATCAATTTGGGTCATCGGCCTTCCATCTAAGATGATCTTGACCATTCATTATATCCAACTTATAAATGACCAAAAACGAATCCAGACCATCGATTTGTTTCATTTTCCCAACCACCAAGAATGAATCTCGATCGTCAATATGCTAAACCATACCAAACTCCAAAAACCTTATAAGTTTTTAAATCTATTTATAATGAATCTAGGTCATTGATTTCAAAATCAAACACGATCTCAATCGTTGATCCATCAAACTTCGCCCAATTCTACAATAGCCATTAAAACATGCGTTTTGACCTTCCAAGTCGAATTTATCTCTAAAACTCTACAAATTGATGCCCCGTATCATCTTGTCAATAGCTCTTGTTATCGCACAGTTTGTAGCTAGGTCAAATGGCTAGAAGATAGAGGCCAAACTGGCGTAACAGGAACCCACCCCACCCAATGTCACCACAATGGGGAGGTTCTTTCTATTCAGGGAGGTTAGCCTAGGGGAGACGTCCCCGATAACCTGGGGTTTTGAAGAGGCCAAAGTATAAAGGTCAAAGTAAAAGTTCCTCCTCACAGGTTACCACCGAGGTCAGATAGTCTGGCTAATCAGCCAATAATGAAGTGTAGCCCCAAATGAGAACACCTGCCCGGAACAAGACAATAGCAAAACAATATATATGCAGGCTATAATTAAATGGGTTAGTACTTCATGTAACTATCTGATATCAATATGTAAGCAATGTAAAACAACAGATATTAATGAGATCAATGTTTTATCAATATAGCAATGGAAAAATATCAGTTCATCAATAACTATTGAGATGATGTAGCCAACAATGTATTTAATCACTCCTTTACTCAATAGATGCTCTTAACCATCATCTAATTGCTTATCAATAAAAGGTGTTGCGTCAAGATGGAATAACCAAGTATGACGTCAGCCTAGTTAGAGTTAGCTAGTTAGTTAGGGTTTCAAATTTAAAAGTTTTAAGAAGTTGTTTGAGCACTATCACTTCAATGGTGTGGATCTAAGATCAGTTCCTAGGGGTAGATGGAGTCAATTAAGAAGAGGACGCAGAGTTGAAAGGATAAAAGGCTAAGGACAAGAGGGAAGGGTTCTAGAGTGTTGCAATGGCAGGGCCCTAGAATCAAAACCCTAGGGGAAAGAGGCTCATTCTGGTGTTGCTTAAGCAAGGCCTCGTGCTCTTTCCTCCTTCCTTAGGTCAAACTTGGCAAAACAACTAGCATAAAAGATAAGTTAAAACAAGAGAGTGAGGTGAGGGAGAGTGTTGCAATGGCAAGGCTCTATCACCAAGCCCTAGAAGATGGACGACCCTAGGTGTAGATAACCTAGGCCTAGGACGTCCCCTCCCTTTTAACCTTTAAAAATCACAGCTAGCAAAAGGGAAAAAGTGAAAAGAGTGTAGCAAAGGCTAGGCTCTTCCTTCCTTATTCAATGGCTAAATATTTCTCTTTTAGGGGACATGAAACAAGGACCTACTTTTGTGCTTGTCACCTAGGGTTTTAAATCAACAAATTTATAATAAATGCAAGAATACAAGCCTACAACCATTCAATTAAGAAGTTTTGCAGAAAATACACTTACATATCATGAAGAGATAACAATGCAAACCCTAGTTGTAAACCTTCTTTCGAGAGAAATGCCAAAAATGCCAAGAAAATCCTTCCTTCAACAAGTGCACCTGACTTAAAAGATGAAATACCCCAACTAGGGCGCAAAAATCAGACCTCACAAGAGAGTGAGTTGTGTGTTATGTCAAAATGAGGGGAAAACTCCTCAATATATATTATATCATGACCTTTAATTAAATTTAGGTCATTAAAAATAGCCGACAAGGCTACAAACCAAAATCATACTGTTTTTACATTAAATTGTCAAATTGAAACCCTATCTGAGCAAAAGCAAGACATCAAGCCCCACTGAGGGAGACGTTAGCCCTTTTAGGGAAAAATGCAGCATCAAATGACAAAACGTTGGCCCTCTTTAGGCCTTCCAATCATGCCACATGTGCCAACTGCCCTGTCCAACTGTACGTCAATGGCTCCTAGGTGACGTCATGGGCCATCAAAGGGAAACGTTCCACTGGAAGTGGGTCAACCCCCCTAGGCTGGGCTCAGCCAAAGTATCCCTGATGGAACATCCTTCTTCTTCTCAGGTGCAAAAGCTCAATCAAGCACTGTCCTGTCTCTGCCCCTGATGGGGTCCCAACAACCATCTGATGGGCTCTTCAACCCCATGGAGGTCTGAACTAATCATCTCCCCATGTGTACTGGTCCACGTGGTACCTGTCCACTGGGCATGGTCCTGCACATCAAAAACTTTTCCCTCCATGGGCTCATTAGTCATAGGGATCATAGCAATGTTAATCACATCTCATCATTAATATTATCAGACATATTCATAAAAACCCTGATATATCATCCAATAGCTCAAAGATATTACAAAGACCTAAAATACAAAGCTGAAGAAAAGGACAAGACACCCTATTGGGCTAATATCCACTAGGAAAGGAAAGTCTCCAAGGGGTATCATCCAAACCATGTAGAACGAGGTGATGTGGATAAGGGATGTCCAGACATATGGGTAGAGTGAAAGATAGGGATGCATGATATTACCTGTGGGTGCCTTTGTAGAAGGTGAGATGTACCCGTCATAGATGCAAATTTTTTCAAGCCCTTTATTGCCTTTATTCTTTCTTTTCTTTTTCTTTTTTATTTCAAGGACTAACTAGAGGACACTGCCTTGGCGTGGTGACCAGAGCTGACAATGTTACCCACAAGCACTTTCACAGAGATGATAAGGTTGGCTTGTGATGAGACCCCCTTTCCCCTGGCCATGCAACCAAAGGTCACTGCCCTGGTGTGGTAACCAGATAATGGCAATGCCATGCTGCTAGGTACCCAGGAACATAATAGGTTGGCTCATGATGAGACCCCCTATCCTCTTGGCTAGGTCTTGTTTAGTTATTTTTCTTAGGGTCCCTATTGTTTCTGGCTGAGAGGCTTTTTATTGCTTTCTCGGGAATCCCTGGGTGAGGCATCTCTAGGTTTTATTTTAATGGCTTTTATCTTTTACCAGCTGCTTTTACCTTCTAGGCCTTTAGCCCCTTCTTCCCACGAGATAAGGTGCAACCCCACAAACAAATCATCCTAATGCCTAGACTAGGGGAATGGGAAAGATGAGCGGGAGATAAGATGAAAAAGTGATGATATGATGGGAGCGAACGATGACTCTTCAAAAATCCCCCCAGTGGCAAACCAAAACCTATGGGTACAGGCTTGCTAGGACACCTTGTCAATCCCTCCAACCATGGTCAATGGGTCAATGTAAGATCCAAGCAGTTGTCAGAAATAAAAGGAGTAAGATGCATATATCTAAAGGTTATAATGATCAAAAGTGACACATACCATGATACCTAGACTAATTACCTCATGGAGCGAGAGCCTTCTCTGATACAAGTCCAAGCCAAAGGTGATGGATGTTGCTACTGCTACAAGACGAATCTAATGAAAGAGAAGAAAGATGGGCCCTCCAGGGCCATGCTCAGGTCAATCCTGCTCTCGGTACTCCATGTCTAGGACCTGTGGGCCTCGAAACATGATCTCCTAGTTATCCCTAGAAACCGGGGATAACAACTCCAAGGAATTTACACCCAAATTTTCTCATGAATTTGGGGATTTTGCTCTAATTTTCTTTGTTTTCCCCCAAATTTGTCACAGATCAAAATCTGTAACAACGAATTTGTCCCCTAGTTCTTGGCCCATACGAGTCCAATGTTTGAACCAACAACTCTGATACCAATATGTAACGTTCCCTAGCCTAGTTGATGTCCATTACATGTGAAAATATGTAATGTCCCCGTTGGCCTAGGAAGCATAAGGAATGGTTCTGCTAGCCTAAATTGGTTCCCATAGGCTAAGTCATAAAATTTACCTAGGGAACTCAACTTTTGCCTAGGAAATGACTTTATAAAGTGAAAAGGGAAAAAGGGAGACATGGGTCTTAGGCAAAATAAATTCACTTAAGAATTATAAAGTGTGCAAGCATAAAGTGACTTTAAAAGAAAATTAAAAAGAAAAGTGAGCGGGAAATAACTCAATGAAGAAATAAAAGAGGAGAAAAGAGGAGGCGCCCCTCATTCTTGTTTTTTCTCATTGAGAAAATAGATTTGGAGAGCTCTTAGAGAGTTTTCTAGGGTTTTCTTGGAAACCCTTGCTTTCATCTATGGTTTCGGTGTTGCAACGATACACCCTAGTCATAGTCGAGGACGGGATCATCTCCGATTTCGTCATTGGACTTATTGCTACCTATTTTCATCTCCTTGCAGTCGATTTTTGAGAAGGAGGCCAAATTTCCTTATGTGGCGGCTGAGTTGGGAAGCATAGTGGTCGACTTGCTTCAAGGAGGCTGGTATCTCTGCGTGGGGGATGAATATCCTCATCCTGGGCACATTCAACCATATCTGGGCGAATGTTAAAGTGGGAGGACCGAGTTGTAGTGTGGTAAGTTCGCCCCTCTTGTGGTTGATTATATCTTTTGGAATCTGGGCGAGTTTGTTGTTGTGGTCGAACCACACCATTTTTGGGTGTATCCTCCTCTGTCATGGCGCAACCTACTTACATTGGTGGAGAGATTTGGGAGTGGGATCTTGTGTGTATTAGTGAAGGCCCCTAACATCCATTGGGTGGCGCATTAACTCCAATCTGGGCGCATCTATGAACCTATACACAAAAAATATCGTTGTTGATTGAAGACTGATATTTATTTCAGAACTGGGCGCATTTCCTCTCATTTCTAAGTGTGGAAGCTTGTCATTATTTTGAGGGAATCAACATTTTTGTTTGGGGCCAGAGCCATCAATCATATTCAGCATATAAGATTGGTATTCACTATATATTGGTTGCTGCATAAACATGTATATCTGAAGGCAATTCTCAGAGGGTCGCATCTCTAATAGGCAGGTCTATTCTACACAATGTGGACCTATTGTTACTCCAGGTTATATCTTTTCATTGGACTCTCTTGTAATTGCTTGTTGTTGTTGTAAAAAAATTGTTGGAAGTGTTTTTATATCAACACTGTGACAATCTATGTCCGACCTTCAAAATATTAAGTAAACAAGAAACAACTCCTCTTGACTTTATATTTGCAGTGATATATTTCAGTATTGGTTGTTATTGGATATTGCCTCTAAATTGTCAGAAGATGTCTCATTACAAAGAAACATTAAGATTGCACTTACAACAATTTGGGTATAAACTATTTGAAGAAATATATCAGGGACAAACCATCCTTAAACTCATAAAATTGCCAAAAACATAAAGAGATATCTAGTTGGGATATTACAGTGGTATCAAAGCATGTTCCTCTGCAGTTGTGGGCTCTAAGGGGAATTTATAATCATATTTATGAGACCAGAAGACGAGTATAACATTACCCATCGGAGACATAGGGGAAGAACCCCAGATCCCGCTGAATGGGAAGAAGAAAAAGTGGTTAGAGAAGAAGGGATAAGAGAGGCAGCACCATTTATCACACCTAAGGGAAAAGGAAATATGGGGGAAGAAGATGATAACATGATCAATAGTTTGTTCAATATCTTGAATGACTTGGCCAAGGGTCAAAAGGCCATGATGGACCTTATGGGGCAGTTTGCTAATAATTCATTGGAGGTCACAACGAAGTAGAACCAGAATGGTGATGGGGATTCAAACAATGGAGAGGGCAACCACTCACGCACTTCCATGCAGACCCACACTTGTACACCAAATCCCCCAGACCCATTGTGCCTCAATTTTGGGGGAATGAGGTTGCAGGTCCATTGATATAGGTTGAGCAAGATGAGCCCTATAGGGTATATTTAGAAGAGTACAGAAGACTAGGAGATGATTTCCACTCAGCCATGTTCTTCACGGAGCTCTGCAATATGAAGAGAAGAAACCGACTGAGAGGCCCCATGAGGGCCATGACACAAAATTTTGAGTTGCAGCGTACCATTGGGAAAGTCACTATTCCCAACTTTGACGAGGGCTCTAAATGCTCCACTAGATCATGGGTGCAAAAGCTCGACACTTACTTCTAGCTACACCAGATGATAGAGATAGATGCCATTAAGTTGGCCACCTTGCACCTGGATGCGAGGCCCATGAGTGGTGGTACCATGGGTTAGTCACCTTGGAACATGTCGAGGTTACCTCCTACCTGGACTTCACACAGAGACTCAACGAGAGATTTGACAGGAAGGACTATGAGCTTCATTTCAGAGAGTTGGCTCAACTCAAAAAGACAGGTTTCCCAGAGGCCTATATATCTGATTTTCATAGGGTTGTTGTGATGGTGTCAGACATTTCAGAGGATCGTTTGGTGACGTTGTTTGTTGAGGGGATAATGGAGCCTCTATGAGGATGGGTCAAGGCCTACAAGCCTACATAAACAAAAATGCAGGCACAAGCCTGCATTCCATCTTGTGGCTCAACTCAATAAATGTACATTCCCAAGGTGTTTCCAATATTGCGAATAGTGTCATCATTCCAGCAGTGCAGGAGCAATAATGGCAAGTGAATCCAAGCAGGGATTTCCAAGGGAATGTATTTTTCCAAGATGAAGTCAAGCATCCAATGATTAAGATACATACCACGAGAGCCCATGAAGTAAGGTCCACTATGGAAGATGATATCTCTATAATCTTTCTCTTCAAACATGAATGCAAAAAACCCTCTCCAACAGAAGGATGAAGAGATCTGACCCTTTATCATGGGTTTCCAGTTTTTATCGACCCAGAGAGACATGGCCCGTGGGGATGGCCAAATGTTGGTGAACTTCCCAATCATACCATTTTCAGAAAGTCGAAGATCCAAACCACATGAAATCAAAGGGTGGACTGAGACTTTGGGAATTTCATCTAGCTTCTTCATGAATCCAGAAGGGGGAAGATTGACAGATTTGTCGAGGGAAGAGAGCAAGGTGCACAAGGTGGTGATGTATGGAGGAGGAGGCAGGGTGCTCCCATTGGAGGCTGAGGCCATGGAGGAAATTGGTTGACGAACATGCTAGGGTTTGCAGGCTAGCACTCGTTCTTTTCATAAATTTGATTATTATAATATATTTTTATTGATATAATGGTCATCGTTACAACTTCATTTAGTCCTACATTAATTAATTGATATATTGGTCAAAGGCACACAAATTAAAAAACCACCATGCTCTCTAGAGCTATTATTGGACATTGGAATCAAGAGTCACTTACTTAATTATAAAATTTGGCAAATATAATGTTTTCACCTTCAATCAATCATATAAGCACACATTTTTGTAGCTTGATAATTGTTGTTAGCATTGATAATGAAATTACAAAGTTTTGTTCAGGATTTCTTCTAAATTAATGTTTTTTTAAAGTTGCATTTCACACCCTTGTTAAGAGATTTTTACATGCTAATTAAAACCATTAGATCCTAAATACACTATTCTTTCTTTCTTTCAACTAGTTTTTTTTTCTAGCTTGTATGTTATTTGGATTGCTTTTTTTCACATTAAAATTTTAGATTTTATATTAAAAGTTATAGCCAAACCATATAGAGAAGAGTTACAGGTGATGGAAATGATCAGGATACTGGGAGAGCTTCCAAGTTATAAAAACATTGGGAATCTGCCAAATCCTTAACTTTATTTTTTTCATAATAGATTGATCAAAATCTAGGGTACATGGATAAATGAAAATGAACTAAGATCATAAGACAATATAGAAACAATACATGTATAAAATAAGTTTCGATGATGATTTCTTGTCATCATTGGTTGTTGAGGTGCAATGCATTTTTATTCTTCACAACAATTGTCCATTCCTCCTTTGGGTCTTGAATAGGTGTAACCAGTTCTTGCTACTCCGCTTTTGTGTGATCTTGATCATGTTCATCTATGAGGGTTCCAAGACCCCTTGAATTGCTCCTTCTTCCTCTACCCGATCATCCAAGCTCACCCCGATTTGGGGGATGATTTGGGAATTCTTTAGTTTTCCTTGGAAAGGAGGATCCGATGTCCTTGTCAAAGGAGGGGAATGTATCACAAGATCCCAAGGTAGAGATGGACGGGAAATATTCTTGACTTCATGAGAAGGTGACATGATCAATTGGGGAGCACACCAGTTGACTTGTTTGTAAGGCATAGGGATGAGTGTGTGATGGAGGGTCCTTACTGATCAAAATTTGATGTCTTTCATTGTGTCATCCCATAATGTAGGTTTTTGGTGATATTTTCTTGATCACCCAACCTTCGAGATCTTTTTATAGTGGGTGCCAACATGCCTTATTTCAAAGCATGCCTTTTAATGAAAGGTAACTTGTTCATAATCCAACTGTTGAGTTTGGATGTAATCTTTGGTGACAAACTTGATTTATGTTTGAAATCTTTTTCAAAGTCGATGTCGACAAGATGTGCACATATGTTTAGTGCAACTATGCTTTGCCTCTTCATTTCTAAATCAAAATTACCTAAGCATTTTGGATACCACAAAGTGACTCATAACCCCAAAAATGTAGTAGCAAATTACAAAGCCTAACCTAGATGGGAGTCATGGAGAAGAAAGTTGAAGTTGGGTGGAAGGTTAAAGTCCAGGACTTCACGCAGAGACCATATTTTCCCTAGAACCGAGGGATAGAATTAAGGATCTGATCTCTATCCTCTACTAAGTTGAACTCCACAATGAAGAAGCCTTTTGCATAAGGGTAGATATAAGCTTCGTCTTGGAATTATAGTTTCCAGTTGTAAGAGATCCATTGGTGAAGGTTTATAAGTTTTGGCCAGAGGCCATTAAATTTCCAAATAAGCCCACTATTATCTTTGTAAAAAGATGACTACTCTATTGCTCCTTTCCAACAACTATGGATGGGGCCAAAGCTTAGTGAACCATGTGGATCCTAGGGATCTACTTTCTAGTAGGATCCCCTTTTATCACCACATTGTGGGAGGAAATACCAAGAGTTGTTGAGATAAGGGAGTGAACTTGCATCATTTGGAGGATGATCACTTATGGGCAAGTTGGGAACCATAGACTCCTTTGGAAGAGTCAAAGAGGGAGCCACTACCATGCTTAAGGACGCTGAACACGAAGGAGCCTACACAAAAGATGCAACCTACATTGGGGATAGGAAGGAAGTGTGAGACCAGCTCAAAGAATGGGCTAAAGGGACCAGAGTATGCACTACATACCGTTAGGGCCAAACCCTAGCCACCCTCTAGAAACCTACTAGCACCATCTTGATCAGCTCTCAAAATCCTTTTAGGATCAATATTAATATTAACATCAAAGATAATAGGGTCAAGATGTTTAGATTGAATTTTTTATATCATTTTTAGAACCTTGATCTTTTATTGATATTGGTTTATAATTAATTTTTTATTGTGAATAATAATTTTGTTACTCTATAAAAAAAATTGGCACAATTCCTTAAGGAAATCCTTTAAATTTAATATTCAGAAAGAATATATAATCTTTTATATTAAAAAATAATTGCATTAAGAGAAACACGTTGGCAAGCTGTTCTAAGAAACAGCTTTTTCATTGGAACCCGTGGATATAAATTTACACGAATCACTATTTTTTGTTCAGAATCCATCCATTTCTAATGCAGAAATGGATTTTACACAAATAATCACTTAAATCTACAAATCTAACAATTTCTCGCCAGATTTAAAACAAATAGCTAAACAAACTACCCTTTCCAATTCCATTCTAATATAACATCCATCATATTTTTTTCCTTCCCACCATAAAACTCAATACAATATTTATACAAATAAATTAACAAATAAGAAAACCAACTGTACAGGTCAGAAATGTCCATGCTCCACGTAAGCAATACAGCCACGTCATAAAATACATACATGTCACCAAACATCAATATTCATTTGTGCAACTCGGGTGAAGCGGGCAGGTGTTGAGAACGGGGTTCGCGTCCTACAGGAAAATGCCAGGAAGTGAAACCCTGAATCGCAATACCTCTGATATATCTGTCTTAAACTTCACCTCTTCCTCCTCTTCTTCCCTTCTTTCGTCTCTGCTCGCACTCGACAATGTTACAGGATTCGAAAGCGGGAACTCCAAGCGGCCACCATGAGTTGAAACGCCTGCAAGAACAGGATCTGCGCATTGTCTGCTTCTCCTGAGCAACTGCGATACCAAGAGCACTAAAGTCGCCATTACAATAATAATCGTTCCAATGTTTATCAGTAATCAATACTACAGTGAAAGAAAAGCAAGTGATAAATAAATAAGGAGAAAGAAGAAGATTCTGAGGATGACGCTGTGGGTAGGGTAGCATCTGGGTTTGAAATTTCAACTGCGCGCTCGCCCCACCGGTTTATTGTTTTTCTATGGGCGGGCAGGTGGGCGGATTCGAACGTGGGACCTCCGAGCGGCCACCACGACTTGAAACGGTCGCACGAAGAGTAGGATCCGCACATTCTTCAATGTTTGATCTATGGGCGGTT
>ML782987.1:0-14665 GCA_009831015.1 Picea engelmannii
ACTACAACACTAAGTGCTTTTGGAATTGAGCATATATAGTGCGCAGCTATCTTTGAAACAAAAGACTTCCCTGGGTTGATAATTTATGTTTCACTTGGTTGTTTGAAATTAATTAAGCAATTATAGTGACCAACACAATGTTTATGATCGTGACAATTCTTCTTTCAATGAGTGCAAGACGTATTTCCTTCTTCCCTCTTTACAGTGGAAGTCTTTTTGTCCTTCCTTTGAAACTTTCCTTTAAATTCTTTATGTGGGAATTTGGAAGGTTTCTTTGTGGG
Source organism: Picea engelmannii (assembly GCA_009831015.1). Classification (NCBI taxonomy): domain Eukaryota; kingdom Viridiplantae; phylum Streptophyta; class Pinopsida; order Pinales; family Pinaceae; genus Picea; species Picea engelmannii. The sequence goes on from ML782987.1 coordinate 282, forward strand.
ATTTTATTGAACATGCTTTCCCCTATTCTCAAGGATAGTGGCTTTCACACAAACTTTGTCAAGACTGGTGGGGTTGAACAATAGTAAAGTATGGCGAATATAACTGTGAAGTGCACCAATATACTTCATTAAAGTTTCATAAGAATATATAAAGGAATATTTAATGCAAGAGATTTATTCCTAAATTCTTCCATGAAACTTTGTACAGTTTGACTTTTTCTTTGTCTTAAAGTTTCCCATTCCATCATTTCTTTATGTAAATAACCCAATGGATAAAATTGCTTCCTTATTGTTGATTTAAATTCAGACCATGAGGAAAGAAGATTACCACACTTACTTATGTCCTGAAGTTTTCTCTCCCACCATACGAGAGCAGTGCCTTCCAACCAAAGAGAAGCCAATTTCACTTTAACTTCCTCTTCATCAATCTGTTTAATAGGACAATAGAATTCAACTTGTCAGATCCAATTATCCACCTTTTCAGGATTAGCATCTCTATTAAACATAGGTAAATAAAAATGTACATCAAGATTTAATAATGATTTCTTAAATGAAGCTTTATGGATATAATGATGAGAACGATGAGAATGATTAGAGGAAGAAGAGCTAGAACTCTATGCTGAAGATGGAGGCTCAGGAGGGTCTCCTCCATCCCCTTGATTCATTGAAGCATTTGCATACATTGATTCTTCCTTTTTTGATGAAGGATCATCTCCCACGTGAAGCAAGCCAGCGCGGAATCATTGGACAACTGGAAGGCGTCCAACACAAATTTTTAAATTTTCCTTGGAAGATGATGCGCCAAACATAAATGTGGAAATTTATTGAAGCACACTTGTATATTGTAATGGAACTTGAGTGGATTGCTCTCGTCCTTAGTAGGTAGAGGCACTTAAGGTAGTTAATGTAAAGTAGATAGAATTTAATTCTAGACTAGATAGTTGTAGAGCGCAAGAGGGAAACGGGATATAGACACCCTCACTGTGCATTGTAATATTATTCTGAGCATTGGAGCATAGAAGACGCAGAGAGCTATGTAAGAACACCCATGTACAGATATTTGAATTAATAGAAGAAATATTTAATTCAAATTCATGGTTTTGTGTCTGTTCTCTATATATTGATGTTGATATGCTCATGAATGTTTGCTTCCTGTTTACATTTGATGTATATGTTGTGTAAGTGATTTCATGGTTGAGTTGAAGTCTGAGAGGAAGTAGGAATGAGTTTCAATTGTTTCTATATCTGAGCTAGAGTTCCTGCAAGGAGTGCAGTTGAAGTGTCTGCAAGGAGTGCATTGACAGAAAGGTCAGATAGTTTATCTTTTGTTCTCATTCATCCAGAAGGTGCAGTTGGGTACAGGAGTCGTGCGAGGAGTGTGTAGGCTGGGAAAAAGTCTTAGGGTTGAAAACCTGAGTGAAAAATCGAAGGACTGCTGCTGCAGGTGTGTACAGAGTCAAATACTTCAACACTTAGACGTGGTTGGAGGTTTGCCGCAAGGAGTGCGTGCAAGAGTGTTTCTGAGAAGACTTAAATTTATGGGGAAAAATCTCAGGAAGGATAGAGCCTTCGAATCAGTTGAAGGACAACGTAGGGAGTTGGTGCGTGAATGTTTAAGCAGGCGTCGTAAGTTCATGCTGCAGGTAGATGAGTTCTACAGAGGAAAACTTAGTCACTTTACAGATTTCTCAAAGGAGGAACGGACGGTTGGTATTCTCCGAGGAGAATCAGTGAATCTCCATGAGCCGTCAAATCTCCCAGAGGAGTAGAGGAGATACACAATTATTCCCATAGGGTTCGAAGTTCAAGAGGGGCAGATCCATTGATTCGAGTCACGAGGACCATTGGATCTACACGTACATCGTGTATCGGGGTTTTGTAGATTGAAACTCCAAATTATTGCAATAGGAATCGCGATATCCCGACAGTCGAAGGATAGTGTGTGGGCCACAATGGAGTTGGTGAGTGGAGGACAGGTGGCACGAGCTATTGAAATTTCACAGCGAGAAGTGGTGAAACATTGCATCAAGATTCACGAAATTGCGAACCCCAAATTCACGATAGAGGTGACGAGATGTTGAAAGGTCAACTCGCACGCATGTCATTTAATCGGCATATCGAGAGTCGAGAGTCGGTAAAACGAAGTGTTCGACATCGCGAGTAGAAAAATCGCGATAGGATAAGTCCCAACAGGAAATCAAAAGGTCAGTGTTGACTGAGGTATCGGGTCTTGGTGATCCGAGAGTACAGCGTTCGATCATTGACCTCGCGAAATCGCGAAGTCTGATCCTCTGAGTGCAGAGAGGGGATTGCACGAGAGTTTTGTGGGTGTATATTTCTCGATAGGGAGATAGAAGGATGGTTAGTGTTCTTTGGGCTGAGGAAAGAGAATATCATGTGAGCAGGTGTGCCTGCGGGCGTGTGCTACGTCAAGTTTGGTATTAGAGCACAGAAAGGTTCTTTTCATTCTGTAGCAGAGAAGAAGAAAATTCACCATGCTGCCAAGGAGAGATAGATAGTCACTCGATCCAGAGGATAGGGAAGTGCAGTGAAGAAGAGGCACGTAGATGATAGATCCAGTCATGGAGAGACAGATGCGTGATCTCCGAGCCAGAATCGAAGACATGGAGACAACGCAAAGACGCACAGCCAGTGTAGGGGATTTGAGTGATTTTGATAGTGAAGTTGAGGCTGAATGAGAAGAATAAGTTGTAGCCAAAGATGCATCAAACGAGCATTTGATCAGAGATATTACCAAGATGGGTGCAAGAGAAAAGATGGACATTCCAGTTTACGAGGGAAACTTGGATGCAGAGGAGATTCTAGACTAGATTAGAGCTCTAGACACATACTTCGACTATGAATATGTCGAAGAGGACAAGAAAGTCAAGCATGTTGTCACACGCTTGAAGGGACATGCAGGATTGTGGTGGGATGAACTACAAGCTGACAGATGCTGCAAGGGCAAGAAGAAAATCAAGATCTGGGACAGGATGATCGTGAAGATGAAGGAAATATTCATCCCCAGGGACTATCAAATTACTCTGTTTAGGAGAATGCAGAACCTGAGACAAAAGTTGATGATAGTGAAAGAATACACTGAGGTATTCTATAAACTGAACATCAGAGCAGGTCATCGAGAGGGCAATGATGAGAAAGTTGCTAGGTATATGAATGGTATGAGATACGACATTTAGGATGAGATGAGCATGGTAACCATCTGAATGATGGAAGATGCTTATCAGATGGCTCTGAAAGCTGAAGATAAGCTGAGCCGAAAGCATAGTCAGAGGGGTTGAGGCAGAAGTCAGCCTAGAGGAAAATCCATTGCCCAGGATGGAAACCAGAAGCCCAAGGAGGAATGGAAGAAACCTCCAACTCAAACAAAAAGAGGTGGAACCTCATAGCGAGGGAAACAATATGTTGAACAGAGAGGGAAGCATAATGAGCAGAGAGGAGATTATGCTGACAACAACATTTTTCCTTGTACTAGAGGTAGAGGAAGAGGAAGAGGTGGAGTAATCACATGCTTCACATGTGGAAAGAATGGTCACAAGTCTTATGAGTGTCTAGATAAAAAGAAGGACATTGGATAATCTCACATCACCAAAGCACATAGGCGGGATGTTGAGGCAGAAGACACTGAAGGCAGAAGATCGCTAATGATGCGAAAAGTCCTTTTGACACCTGAGAAGGAGGTGGAAGGTTCAGTCCAAAGGACCAAACTTTTTAGGATTGCTTGCAAGACCAAGGACAGGGTATGCAAGGTCATCGTAGACAGTGGTAGCATGGAAAATATCATTTCTACAGAGATGGTAGAGAAGCTGGAGCTGGAGACGACTGATCATCCAAGCCCATACGGAGTTTCGTGGCTACAGAAAGGACACCAAGTAACTGTCACTAAACAATGTTTTTTTGAACTCAAGATAGGAGGATATAATGCTAAAATCTTGTGTGATGTCATTCCTATGGATGTTTGTCATCTATTTCTGGGTAGACCATGGAAATATGATAGAAATGTGACTCATGATGGGTGAATGAACACATATACCCTGGATAAGAATGGGAGGACACACAGGTTGCTTCCGATAAAAGATAAGGAGGTGAAACCGGAGGTAAGCAACACTGTACTTCTCATGAGTGGGAAGGAACTTCTTACAGAAGTTAAGAAGAAGGAGAATCCACAATTCTTTCTAGTCAGAAAGTCGAGGATTGTTCTGACTAGCACAAGAGTGGATGATTTACCAGAGGAAGTTCAGGAACTGCTAGAAAAGTTCGCTGACATCATAATGGATGAACTACCTTGTTCATTGCCACCGATCAGAAGTGTGAGTCATCATATTGATCTCATACCAAGAGCCAGTTTTCCAAACAAAGTTGCATATAGATTGATGCCACAAGAGAATGAAGAGGTTAAGAGGCAAGTCCTAGATTTATTGGACAAAGGATTAGTCAGGGAAAGCTTGAGTCCATGTGATGTTCCAACAGTACTCAGTCCAAAGAAAGATGAAGGCTGGAGGATGTGTACTGACTCAAGGGTGATAAACAAGATAACCATTAGGTACAGATTTCCATTGCCGAGGATGGATGATTTTATGGATTGCTTGAGTGGAGAAAAATATTTTTCAAATATTGATTTGAAAAGAGGATATCACCAGATTCGCATGAGAGAAGGCGATGAATGGAAGACAACATTCAAAACAAACGAAGGGTTGTATGAATGGCTTGTTATGCCGTTTGTCTTAACAAATGCACCAAGTACCTTCATGAGGTTGATGAATAAAGTCCTGAAGGAGTTCATCGGGAAATTTGTCATTGTGTATTTGGATGACATATTGGTTTACAGTAAATCAACAGTGGAGCATCTGAAGCATTTGGCTATGGTGATGCAGAAATTGCAACAGGAGAAGCTGTTGATAAATATGAATAAATCCTCATTTATGAAGACAAAGCTCATTTACTTGGGGTTTGTCATTTCGACGAATGAGTTAAGGATGGATCCAAATAAGGTGGAAGTGATCAAGAATTGTCCATCACCCAAGAATATTTTTGAGGTGAGAAGTTTTCACGGATTGGCCAGTTTCTACGGAAAGTTCATTAGGAATTTTAGTGGAATTAGTGTAACAATGATGGATACATTGATAAAGCGGCATAAGTCTTTTCACTGGACTGAAGAGGCCGAAAATAGTTTTAATCTATTGAAGAGTAAGGTTACGGAACAACCAGTTTTGGTGTTGCCGAATTTCCAGAAGACATTTCAGGTGAAATGCGATGCAAGTGGGTTTGCAATAGGGGCAGTCTTGAGTCAAGAAGATAGGTTGATAGCGTATTTCAGCAAGAATATGAATGAGGTGAAATTGAAATACTCCACGTATGATAAGGAGTTTTATGCTATCATTCAGGCATTGAATAAATGGAGGCATTACTTGATCTCGAAAAAATTTGTTTTTTACAGTGACAATCATGCACTGCAATTTGTGACTCAACAGGAAAAGTTGAATCAGAAACATGTTAAATGGGTTGAGTATATAAAGAATTTCACTTTTGTGACTAAACATATTTCTAGTACTACTAACAAAGTGGTTGATGCTTTGAGAAGGAAGTGTTTGTTGTTGCAGGAGTTCTGAGTCAAAACGCTGGGTTTTGATGATCTCAGGGACACGTACAGAGATGATCCAGATTTTCAAGAGGCATATGAAGCATCTGAGAATCCAGTTCTCAGATACTGAATCCAATGGATAGAGTATATGATCCAGGAAGGATTGTTGTTTAAGGGCAATAAACTGTGTATTCTGAAATGTTCCATGAGGAAAAACTTGCTAAAGGAGAAACACAGTGGAGGATTGGAAGGACACTTCAGTCATGACAAAACATTTGCAAAGCTGAGAAAATCATACTTTTGGCCAGGGATGAGATCAGAGGTCAATATATTTGTGGATAGATGCAGGATTTGCCAGCATTCAAAGGGGAGGAAGCAGAATGCGGGTTTTTATAAACCATTGCCCATACCTGAAAGGTCATGGGACGCGATTAACATGGATTTTGTATTAGGGTTTCCAGGAACACAAAGAGGTGTTGATTCAATCTTTGTGGTGGTGGATGGATTTTCCAAAATGGCACACTTCATTCCATGTTAGAAGACCAACTATGCGACTCACATCACAAACTTGTTTTTCAAAGAGGTCATTCAACTTCATGGGTTGCCGAGAAGTATAGTTTCGGACAGAGACACAAAATTCATAGGGAATTTTTGGAGGACCTTATGGAAGAAGATGGGAACTAACTTGTTGTTTAGTTCGACTTTTCATCCTTAGACGGATGGACAGATAGAGGTAGTAAACAAAACTCTGGGAGACTTGCTGAGAAGCTTGGTGACATAGCACCACAACAGTTGGGACAATATATTACCGCAGGAAGAGTTTGCGTATAACAACTTAGTGAACAGGAGTACAGGGAAAAGTCCATTTCAGATTGTTTATGGTGTACAACCAAGAGGAATTTCTGAACTGAGGGATTCAGAACAGACTGCTACTAGGAGCACTAGTGTAGAGGAATTCGCAGAAGCGATAACAGAACTTCACAGCCAAGTGAAGGAGTGACTGCTGAAATCAAGCCAAGAATATAAACACAGAGCTGATCAACATAGAAGACAACTTTAGTTTGAGGTTGGTGATCTGGTTCTGGCACATTTGAGAAAAGAAAGGTTCCCCAGAGGAACATATAATAAGCTGAAGATGAAGAAAATCGGGCCATGTAAGGTCTTGAGGAAATTCAGGGCAAATGCTTATGAGATTGAATTACCCGATGGCATCAGAATTTCTCCGATATTCAATGTCTTAGATTTGTACCCATATAAAGTTGGAGAAGCAGAGACTGGAGATGAGAAGCCAGTGATCCAGTGGATGAAGCAGATGCCAGTTGTAGAGAAGCCGCAGATGGAGTGCATATTGGAAAAAAGAGTGAGCAAGAGGACCAGGTGAAGGCAATACTTTGAGTATCTGGTCAAGTGGAAGAATCATCCAGTTGAAGATGTCAGCTAGGAGACTGAAGCAGAGATACATAAGCATGGATAGACCTTGTAGGAGCTCATGGGTAGGATTCCATGAAAAGTTTCAAGCGAGGGAGTATGATGCAAGAGCATCTCCCACATCAAGCGAGCCAGCGCGGAAGCATTGGACAACTGGAAGGCGTCCAACAAAAAATTTTAAATTTTCCTTGGAAGATGATGTGCCAAACATAAATGTGGAAATTTTTTCAAGCGCACTTGTCTATTGTAATGGACCTTGAGGGGATTGCTCTCTTCCTTAGTAGGTAGGGGCATTTAAGGTAGTTAATGTAAAGTATATAAAATTTAATTCTAGACTAGACAGTTGTAGGGTGCAAGAGGGAAACAAGATGTAGACACCCTCATTGTGCATTATAATATTATTCTGAGCATTGGAGCATAGAAGATGCAGAGAGATGTGTAAGAACACCATGTACAAATATTTGAATTAATAGAAGAAAGCTTTAATTCAAATTCATGGTTTTGTGTCTATTCTCTGTATATTGATGTTGATATGCTCATGAATGTTTGCTTCCTGTTTACATTTGTTGTATATGTTGTGTAAGCGATTTCATGGTTGAGTTGAAGTCTGAGAGGAAGTAGAAATGAGTTTCAATTGTTTCTCTATCTGAGCTAGAGTTCCTGGAAGGAGTGTAGTTGAAGTGTCTGCAAGGAGTGCATTGACAGAAAGCTCAGATAGTTTAGCTTTTGTTCTCATTCACCCAGAAGGTGTAGTTGGGTACAGGATCCGTACGAGGAGCATGCAGGCCGGGAAAAAGTCGCAGGGTTGCGAACCTAAGTGAAAAATCGAAGGATTGTTGCTGCAAGTGTGCGCAGAGTCAAAGACTTCAACACTTAGATGTGGTTGGAGGTTTTCCGCAAGGAGTGCGTGAAAGAGTTTTTATGAGAAGACTTAAAGTCGTGGGGGAAAATCTTAGGAAGGATAGAGCCTTCGAATTGGTTGAAGGACAACACAGGGAGTTGGTGCATGAAGGTTTAAGCAGGCATCGTAAGTTCACGTTGCAGGTAGATGAGTTTCACGGAGGAACACTTAGTCACTTTGCACATTTCTCAAAGGAGGAACGGACGATCAGTATTCTCCGAGGAGAATCAGTGAATCTCCGTGAGCCATCAAATCTCCTAGAGGAGTAGAGTATATACGCGAGTATTCCCATACGGTTCTAAGCTCAGGAGGGGTAGAGCCATTGATCCGAGTCACGAGGATAGTTGGATCTACATGTACATCGTGTATCGAGGTTTCGTAGATCGAAACTCCAAATTATTGCAATAGAAATCACGATATCGCAATACACGATATCCCGAAAGTCGAAGGACAGTGTGTGGGCCACAGCGGATTTGGCGAGTGGAGGACAGGTGGCACGAGATATCGGAATTTTGCAGCGATAAGTGGTGAAACGTTGCATCAGGATTCATGAAATTGCTAACCCCGAATTCCTAATAGAGGTGACGGGACGTTGAAAGGTCAACTCGCACGCATGTCGGTTAATCGACATATCAGGAGTCAGGAGTCGGTAAAATTAAGTGTTCGACATCGCGAGTAGTGAAATCATGATAGGAGAAGTTCCGACAGGAAAGGGAAAGGTTATCGTTGACTGAGGTGTCGGGTCTCGACAATCCGAGAGTACAACATTCGATCATTGACCTCGTGAAATTGCGAAGTTCGATCCTCTGAGTGCAGAGAGGGGATCGCGCAAGAGTTCTGTGGGTGTAGATTTCCCGATAGGGAAATAGAAGGACGGTTAGTATTCTTTGGGTCGAGGAGAGAGAAGATCCTGTGAGCAAGTGTGCCTGTGGGCGCGTGCTGCATCATTTTTATTCCCTTTCTTTGCCATTCTCTTCTCGTAATCTCCATACATTTTCTTGTCCATAACTAACATGCGATAGAAGACCATCTGAAATTTTTTATCCTGTTCATCACACTTTTCCTCTTCATCCATTTTCTTCCTTCTAGATGCATGACCAATCTCTAGGTTGAAAGTATAAAGAGTTCCTTCACCTTGTTTATGCTTGGCCCCAGTAAGCATTCACACTCAACAATTAAATTCAAAGATGACTTCTCTAATACCAACATGATCTGAGATCTTTTCATCAATGTGACTTATTAAAGAATAGTATTAAATGAGCATAAACTAAAATGCACCATAAAGAAGGAAAGCTCAATGATAAAGAGACATAAGCATTAGATCTGAACACAAAAACCTGATAACAGAGTTCGTTACTAGTGGACTACGTCTCCAGGTCCTGCTATCAAATGCGTAGGACTTTTTATTAACTCAGCAAAAGAATTTGGAAAAATACATAAGTATAACTCATTCTAGAGTTAAGCTGCAGAAGCTTTGCTCAGATCAGAAAACAAACAACACCACTGAATTTGTGGTGTTGAATTACCCAAAACCGATTGTGTCCACACCTCGATTTGAGTCTGGTAGTCTCAGTCCCATCAAAAACCTTGTCTCGATTTACCTCCCTGCAATCTACATTAATGATTGTAATCCTACATCATTTTTTGTGCCTGGTAGGGATTGTCGCGCACCCTACATTCCCTCTGTGCACTAACGAAATTCCATTTTTAAATTCAAAAAAGTGGATGAAGTTAACAATGTGGTTGTTTGGCCCATTGGTTGGCAGATGTGTATTAAGGTGAGCTGTTGGGGAGGTCCCAGGGTCAAATCCATGGGCCTTCCCTTTTCTTACACTTTAGTTGCAACCATTACCAATAGTGGCACCAAGTTGGTGTATCATTGCCGAATTTAGTGGATTGTTGCCGAATTTGGTTGAAGTTGGTTAGATTTGGTGAGATATGTGTTAAAATGGCATTTTATGGGTTGGTGTTAGTCAACCCCGCTATTGTTTTTTATTTTTTGGTTGCAGACCCTCACTAGGCATTTTCCCACTGCCACATGGTTGCCATTCATGCACCCACATCACCTCTATGAACAGTCACTACCACGTCACCTTTTATGGTCATATCACTATGTTACCTTCTGGGTGGCTATACGAATGCCAAGTGGTTGTACGAACTACCACATGACGGTCTTCCACTAGTCCATGGATTGACCAGAAAAAAGAGTGACACGTGGCAGCCTCTGGTGCTTCCACATCATCATGATACGTTTCACCCTCTGTGTGTGACACATACTCCTGTACAAATGTTGACATCATCCATATTGATTTTGACGCATCAATACATATGTTGACTCATCCCTGCTAACTGGGCTATGTTGACGAAAACTTTGACCGCGAATATTTTTTGATCTGTAACTTCATTTGACGATTCATTTACGTTGTTGGAAATCTTTGCATGTGCTCTTCATGATGATGCCAATTTCATTGAGTTTTGTGGACTTTGAATTTTTCCCTTTCTCTTTCTATTGAGGCCATTCTGAGCTTCCTGGGGTGCTTTTGTGAATTATAAGCTTCCTAATTTTCATGGAGATGGCTTCAACCACCTTCAGTTGTAACTCCTCTTCTTCATGTTTTTCTTTGTTGCCTCCAGCACTCAAGGAAAATGAACTCTCGAGAGGAGTCAAGGATTCAGGAATTTTATTATTTTCTACAAATATAGTCTCCTCAATCTTAAGAGGTTCATTTTGAATGACAACACAATTTCTTTCATTGTTAGGGATGGCCTTCCAAAATTCTTCATTTTCAAAAATGTATGGACAATGTAGAGATTGGAAACCACAATCAGGCTAGTGAGGCAAGAGATGTTGATTAGGAGAGGTTGTGAAGACAACTAATCGATCAACTATATAATTCAACTCCTTCCAAACATGAGTTATGTTAAAAGATAGGATATTCTAGACAAGTGCCCAAACAACTTGGGAATATTGTTCCAATAGCTTGTTTCTAGGAGAGTGTGTCTTATGTATCAGGTTCACAACAAGCTCATAATTTCAGAAAACTGAAAGGTGACCACAACCAAAATTAAGGGAATTCTCAATGCCTGATAGCAAAGATTTGAGTTCAACGACATCGTTTGAGCAAGCAAACTCCAACCCATATGACATATTATGAATCTTTCCTGTAGGGGAAAATAAGATAATACCAGCCCCAATGCCCATTACCCTCATTTGAGTGTGAACCATCGAAGTGCATATGCCACAATTGATCCTCTAAATCAATTCTTTCCATAGGAATATTATCCTCTTCAATGAATATGGAATACACTCCTAGGTCTTGTTCGATATAGTTTACACTAGATTGCAGAGAACTCTCAATGTAGGATGAAATGCTTCCTTCTCTAAGGACTATGATATTCTTTCCATTCCGAGGAACGGATAAATGTGTCCCGTCGAGCAAGAGGTATCCACCTGTTAGGTCTTGCCAATCTCTCCCCAAGATAATTGAATAATTTCTTACATGCATATCAATCACATGAATGCTGAGGGTTGTCCTTATCTCAGGATGAGTGCATAAAATCAAGGTTACATCCTTAATATCGCCTATGGTTTTTTGTTGTATACTATTATAGGAGAGCATGCTTTTGGCATTTTAGTTTGTAAAAGACAAGACTAGTCCTTCCATAATAATCTTCAAAATCACACTTGGGCCGAACCGCCATCAATGAGGCAACAATGGGAAATTTTATCCATGATATTTATGGAAATATAAAAGGGGGGGTTTTTTACAGGGTATCTAAAATTATGTACACCTACTTTAATTACAAAAGAATCCTCTTCATCTACCTCTTCGAAAAGATTGGCTACAACAGAATATTTTCCTTCCATGAATTGTTTCAGATGCATCTGTTGTTCAGGAATGACAACCATGTCTAAGAGGTTCGCATATTCCTTAATGTTGGCCAATTGATTTAGGATATTGTATTTGGAGGAGGAGGGATAGGGGGTGATTCCTCAACTCTCAAGAATTTTAGGAACCTGGGGTGCAAAAATGGTTCAGGATGAACTCAGGCTAAAAGAACTACATGGAGGGTCAAATTTTCCTTTTGGGGAATAGGCTTTGTTTCTAGTGTTGATGACCATGACATCTTCTGGCTCAGGGAAATCTAAGACAACGATATTATCTTTGGGTATTTTACCAAATATCTTGTCTATGGCACTCTTCCTTACCTCACATGTGGTTTCTTCATGGTGTTCCTCGCAAAATTTACACCAACTCCAAGGCAGGATAACTTTGGGAAAAAAATTATTTTCAACGAGACTTCTAAAAGGAGGGGTAGAAGAGGATCAAGCTCCAGGGGTGAGAGCATTGACAATACCTTTCCACTCAAAATATATCATGTGATTGTTCATATCTTGTACCAGCTGTAAGAGAGAGTACATATCCATCTATCTAACTGATTCTCCCTAGGGTAGACCAGTTCGGTCAAGTTGTTCCTCATACTCTGAGCAAGTGTGCAGAGCAGAACCAAGATTATCAATGGCCTTTTCTTCAATCCTATGATGGTAAGGAGAAGGCAATGCATTGTAGTAATGCATGAAGGAATCTTGGTTCTGAGGGATGATAATTTCAGGGATTTGATTATATAACTTGGTGAAATGAAAGTTGAAAGACCTGATGGTCTCACCATATTTGTAAGTGACATTTTTGTACTCCCTTAACTTCTCAATAGGACTTTTATATTTCTCGTAAGTGGATCATAACCAATAAATCAACTCCTTCCAAGTAGACAAGATCTTAGGAGGAAGGTCAAAGAAATCGGTCCAAGCCCTTCCCTCCAAGTAATTGACAAACAAGCGCTTGCAAGTGTCATTGCCATTAGCCCTATGTTATGACAAGCATTAGAAAATACCACTAGGTGTTCATTGGTACTGACAGTGTTATTTCCTGAAAACTTAGGCAAATTCTCTTTAAAATTTGGAAGCAAGCGAGTAGTAGGTTCTAGGCTAACAAGAGAGGACACATGCCATGGTGTAGTTGTGGCATCTTCTTTGAACTGAAAAATGCCACACGTTTTAATGAATTTGGTGGGGTTTGTAGTAGAATGGACAAGGATATGGTGGTTGTACAAGCTACCGATCACTGATGATGATGAATATTAGGAATATGGAGAACTCCCAGTGCCACCAGAGAGACCACTAGATGCCATCTTATGGATGATAGATGAGCGAAAGAAAGATGATCTGGATGAATCAGATAAAGTTCTCCTTAGAGCACTTTGTTGGGTAGATAACACAACATTTTCCCCTCCTATTTCAGCAACAGGATTGATTTCAGGTGACAAGCCTCTTCTTCTTCTAGAAGCACGAGAATCTAAGGACATGAAAGAAAGGCCAAAACTAAAGAACAAAGGGTTATTGCTGATTTTTGGGCTGCCTACTTCTAGCTTCCAATTGTTGCCCAAGAACAATTAATCTTAGCACGGGTCCTAGCAGTGTCTAAAATAGTATGAAATAAGTTCAAAGAAATGTTGATTTGGTCTTGGATATCGGGCTCAAGATTGGTCTACCTTGCAACAAGAATAGTCATTAATAGAAAAACAGTCCAAGAATTAAAAACAAAAAAATAAAGATGTATCGATGAAAATCGAGTATAAAAACTAACCATAGACGTATCGAAGATCTTCCCAATATGGTTGCCAAATAAATGTTGAGGAAAATATATGAATTGATCTTACTCAATCCTTTTCATAATTTACTTGGATAAAATAAAGTAGATGGGGATATCACCCTATGTCTATAGCCAACAAAAATATGTATCCTAACTCACAAGTATTAATTACAAGTTCTTAGGCTATTTTTTTGTCAAAAAAAAGCTTGCTGGAAATTCACTTTTTATGTATTTTTCTGAAAATATTAGTTGTTGAAATAAATGTAAGAAAAAAAGTAAAGACACCAAGATCATAATCAAGATAGAGGAGACATAAAAAAATCCTTTATTTCATTCCAATTCATCAAAGAGTCATTGTATTCACAAAACTTCACACACAAGTCTTGGACCAAAGTCAAACATAGAAATCATTGATGGAACATACAAAACGACCTCTGACAAAAAACCAAAACTGAACTCTAAAAGTTGGATCATCTTGCCACAGATTGTTTCCCACTCGACTCTGCACAATAGCCTTTATTAGCCATTAAAGTTAATTCACAAACAAACAATCCTACTGAGACTATCAAAGATAGATCAACACCTTTGAAGAACAAGTTTTTGAATGATTTGATTTAGCCATGAATATTGTTGTCTACAATAAGACCCTCCTATCACAAAACAGAATTAGGCTATGATGAATATATGAATGAATGAAAACTGAACTATCTCAACATAAACTCAAAGAGAAAACCTTACCATGATTTGTGCTTCTATCCTCCCTTGCTCCTCCCCTTAGTTCAACTTTTAAGAATTTAGAATTCAT
>ML782987.1:22190-39239 GCA_009831015.1 Picea engelmannii
TGAGTTCTTGCTCAGTTTCAGTTGGTCTTCAAGAATGAAGATGAAGATGAGAAATTTTCCAGGTCCAAGAAGGTTTAGAGTCCAGCATATACAGCAGCGGTGGAGTTGTTGAGATCAGTCTCCAAGTGGGAGATTGTTGGTTGCGGAGCCTGATTATCTTCCTGATTCAGAGGTCCTTGCTTTCAGCCGTGTTTATACCCCATGAAGTATTTACACCCCAGAAGTATGTACGCTCTTCCACGCGGGGGAGTGCAGAGGGGGGGTACCCCCTCTGCGGGGTCTGGGGGGTCCATCCCCCCGACTGGGGGGTCTGGGGGCAAGCGGGCCCCAAGCGGGGGTTCGAGGGAAGCATCCCTCAATGGGGGTTCGGGGGAGAAGCCCCCGAAGAAAAAATTGCCTTGTAAGAGTATATTGTAATTTCATTGTAAATCTGGACCGTTCATTATAAGGTCACAAATCTAATGGTAGAGATTATGTTAGGGTTTTTTTTCCCTATAAGGAAACCCTCTTTTATGAGGGAAATGTATTGCGGCTATGGATGATGGTGAATATTGTATTCTGGGAGAGGAGACTGTGAGAGAAAGAAGAGGAAGTTACAACGGGTTTTGCTGTAGGTTGTATCCCTTCATTTGCTGGATAATAATAAAGGAAGGACCTGGAAATTTCTCTGGTGGACGTAGCCCACACTGGGTGAACCACATAAATCTGTGTCTCTCTTGTATTGTGTGTCTTCTGTGTTTTGTTTCTACATTTGTTTTATTTTATTGCTCCACGGTCCTGTTTTTCTAACAAGAACCATCACCAATAAAACAACCATCATAAAAAAAATTTGCAAAGCCATTACTTCCATAATCCACCAAGGTTTATAACATATGCATGTCGACTACTGATTGCATCAATCAACACATAACCAATGTATTATCACTTGCCAAGAGATATGCATATCAATTTTAATAGTTTTAAATTGCCATTTCATTGTTAGTTAAGACTTAACCACTATCAACGAGTATTTCATTTATATAATATCGCAGAGCTGGTTTTTTTCCTTTTTGTTTCTACATATAGTATTTTTATTTTCCTTAAAATGCCCTTCTGCAATTTTTACTAGCATTTGTTGTGCAGACACTAGAAGAACAAATACCATAATGAATAGTGACTGTAGTATCATGCATGAATAACATCCCAAAGTTTAATTAATGACAACCATATTATCATCAACCATGAAACTCTTGTAGCACATCATCATAACATTGAAAAAGAACATACCTGATCTTTCAAAAGTTCATGAGGGTTCCACCTACTAGCATTATTTAGTCTTATATAATAGTAGGCTTTAGCAACAATTTGCGGTCGAAATTACGTTGACGTTTTCAAATGTCAACACCATGCAAATAAATTCTTTCTTGCTGTAAGACTACAAAATATTCAACACGAGGATGTGGTTTGTCAGTTGTTCCCCATTACATTTGAGAATAAATATTCTACATGGTTCTTCTCTCTAGAGGAAGCCTGCATTACTAGTTGGAGAAACTTTGAGACCATTTTTCTTAGGAAATTTGGGGAAAACAAAATGCCAACAAATTTAGTCCTAGAACTATCATGAATTAAAATGTATTATGGGGAATTGGTCGATGACTACAATCAATGCTTCTTTACATTATTGAAATGAATCCCACAAGATTATAAAACTACTGAAGAAATTTCCATTGAATTCTACACCTCTGGTTTTCCCATGTCCATGGTGATGTTTGTTAAGAAAGCTGATAAAACCACCCTCGAAGAAGATTTTTAGGAAGATCTTAAAGTTGAAAATAACATGTTGAGTTTAAAAGGGAATCCCAGGGAATAATCATCCAAAGAAAAAGGTAAGACCAAAGTAACAGTGTCCAAACCATCAGAAGAAAAGAAGGATTTTTATTCACTGGATATGGAAGCTCTCCAATGTGTTGGAGAAATTTTTATTTTCGACACACTATTTCAATGCGAGTTAACTGACTAGTTCTATTTTAGGCTTTTTATTTAGGTCCTCACTATTATGCATGCATCCATTCCTATGGAAAGGTAACTGCTTTATTTCTTTTCTTAATTTTGGAATGGTTTTCCCTATATATGAGTGCATTCCACACATTCATTTTGTCATATTGGTCATCATTTTATCGATCATTCATTCATTGATAAACTCATTGGAGTAGTGTGAATATATTTTCTCATTCTTCCATATTGAATCTCTCATCCCATTCTTGATAAAAAAAAAAAAAATTCTTTATCTAGATCTCATGTGCAATTTTTTATGAAACATTGCCATGGTATCAGAGCTAAGATGCTTGGAGCAAGCTAGACAAGACAAAGAATAAGGAAAATCAGAGTTTCAATGAGCATAATTTGTGTAAAATACAAAGGGAGTTCTCCCAAAATATTAAATTTATAATGAAATGGCCCATGGGAGAAGTAAATTTACCCATTGTGCAAGTGGTTTTCAACCGTTTTGTGAAATTCCTCACTGTTTGCTAAAAAAACAAGCCATATGATCGCCTCCTAAAAATGATACAAATTTTCCATTTAAAGTGACCTTTCTGCTGTGATTTCTCCCAAAATATTAAATTTCTGAGGAAATGGCTCAAGTGAGAAGTAAATAGACCCATCATGCAAGTGGTTTTTCCACTATTTGGAGAAATTTGTCACCATTTTCTCAGAAAGGAAGCCATAATATCGCCTACTGAAAGTAATACAAATTTTCCATTTGATGTGCTCTTTCTGCAGTGATTTCTCAATTTTTTCACTTGCACATTGAGACTAAAATTTTAAGGGTTTCTCAGAATCAATTGGGAGAGAATCATTGTAATGGAGGAAACATATGCAGTTATATTGACACTTTAGAGTCTAAATCTAAAAATTGTCAATGAAGTTAGCAAACTTTGAGGTGAACAAGAGAGATCCAATATTTGTCTTCAAAACAAGTGTACTTATTTTTCTAGGGATTCTAGACTCATTGGGAGTCTAATGGAGGATCAAGAAGCATAAGTTGATACTTGGACCACCCGCATTAATGATATGGAGGAGAAATTCACTCTTCTCAATGAGCATTTTTTGGCTAACTTAAAATAGAAGGAAGATATTATTGTTTGTTTGCAGAAAGATATGCAACAGTCTCTTTCTTCTAATGTCGATGTTTCATTTCTAAGTACTATCGAGCTTCCTTCACCAACTTTTGATTTTCACACTCATGGTCTTGGGTCAAAATTGATGCATATGACAGGATACATTGGTGGTGGCCTTTGTAATAATAGATAGGGGATTGTACATCCAATTCAACCTGTGACGAGACCAGTAAAAGCCAGACTTGGTTTTGTTGGGACTTCATTGCTAGTATCAAGTTGTCTCGATATTTCATCCATTAAGACTCATTTTTTTCATTCAAAGGAGTCCATCACACAAGATTACACTTTTATTATTGAATTGTAGCAACCATCACCTACATATATTATTGATAGAACTTTGGAGCCTTCACAACCAAATTCGACACAAAATTTATCATTAGAGTTGTCATTATCATACTCTTCAACACCAACATCATATTTTTTGGTAGCAACAAACTCTTAAACAACATATACAGGGTCTACATCCTCCACATATTGACATCCTCAAAATCACTATCAGAGACAATGTTGTCCTCCTTTCAAGTATCCTCAACCATTTTTCAGTTCCTCTTCTTTCAACTGATTGATGAAGAGCCATATATGAAAACATCTTAGAAAGGTACCAACTCCGAGGAGTGTTTGTGGTTGGATTGATGTTTGGTCACAGAAGAATTTGAGAAACTATTTGAGGACTATTACATATGTGTTTCATACATGATGCATGCGAACCATTCTCATTTATCTTGACTTGATGGATTTTGTTTCCTTTAGAGTTCCATTCACCATTATTTTGATGACGTTTATGTGTTGGAATTACTAAGACATCTAAGCGAGGGGAGTGAATCAGTTGTCACTATTCTTAAAAAAAAATTGCCTATTAAAATATTATTAACCTTCTCCAAGTGATCATCAAGATTATGCAAGACATGAACCTTAGAAATAACAAACATCAATCACACATATGATATACACAGAGACATATATTCACGAGGAAACCCATAAAGGGAGAAAAACTCTTCTTCTTTGAATGATAGGCAGTATTTTAAGTTCTGCACATCATCTTTCTTTGAGCACCAACTCAAAATGAGGCTACAACCTCTTCTTTAACAAGATGCAACTTGTTGAGAGCACGAACTCTTTGGTTTCTCTAGCACCCACTAGAAGGAAGCACCAGCTCCCTGAGTGTTCCAACACCAACTGAATGGAATCATGAACTTCCAATCACACATGTAGTAACATGTATAATAGATAACAATGGTTCTCCCTTGCACCACCCTACCACCCTATTTTTTCTTGCTACAACCAGATGGAAGCTACAACTCCCTATGTTCAAGTACCCACTTGAAACTCCAAGGACAACAATCCTCCCTAGCACCACCCTACCACCCTGAGATATTAATATTTTCTTGTTGAAATTTATTACAGTGATACAATATTTATCAATGGATTACCAGTCTCATCATTGTTTTTCTACACTTCTCTTCTCTGCCTACATCAGTGTTTTTCTGCTTGCATCTATTTTCACTTAAGTTCTTGTATAGTCTGTTGTTTTCACCATTTCTTCTCTGTCCATCTTATGTTCTTCATCTATGAATTTTCTCCCTTAGTTCATGTTGTGATCTTCATTGCTTACAGTTCAACTACATTTTACATAGAAACAACAACCTCTCTTTGTCATGACATTTTTCTTTTATTCTTGCTCTCATGATCTGTTACACTCCGCATCTCCAACGCTCAAGTCAGGAATCTAAAAAAAACGCTCAGGAATCATGATTCCAACGCTTAGGAACAATGATTCAACCACTCAGGAATAATGATTCAGTTAGTGTTACTGAATTGTAATTGATCAAGAAATCACGAGATGAAACAAAAACTCTTCGATCATATTTGATTTGATCAACGTTGTTGGATTATACTCGTGAATGCATTTTTACTTTTCAATGCATAACCTCCGATGTGGATCCTAGCAGCACTAACTCCTTCCTCAATATTTCGCTGTTGTGACCTTAGATGATGCTCTCATGTGACCACATGATTACGTGGATGGCCAAAGATGGTTTAAGGGAAATTCACTTTTCACCCTGAAATTTACTACAGAGCTCCACGTATGCCTTTGGCGATACCATTGTTTTTATTGTGGCCCACCTTCAACTTTTTAAAGTTTTCTCACCTCCAATCCCTGCAATATGATGGTACCATCGATCTCATAATATTGATGGTTCTCCTGAAAGGATGGTTCATATTTGTTCTTTCATGATCTGGGAATTAGATCTAACCTTCTTAAATCAAAGACCATGATTTATTTCATTCTCCGGCCTCCGGGATTTTCAAATCTTAAACCCTACTTTTCTCAATTCTTAATACGCCAATCTTCTAGAGTTGATGATCTGCAGACATTTGTCCTTATCAATCAACGACTCTTCCTCTAATTCGAGAATTTGACCCTTCAACCACATCGATGGTTCTGCAGCCCCTTTCTCAATCAACGGTCAAGAATTTATTTCGGCTCTCAAGCTCTCTGGGCTTTGGGAATTTCAAATCTCAAACTGAAACTCTCGAAGTGATTTCTCTAGATCTCACGATCTATCGCTACATGTCCCTCTGGATATGATGGTTGAGATTTACTCCATATCTCCGGCTCTATGAACTTTGGTTATTTCAAATATCAAACTAAAACTCTTTAAGTGATATTTTTTCGGAGAGTAACCTCCTCACATAATTAGACCCGTAAAAAATGACATTCGTTTGATCAAGATCTTAGATCAACAACTCAATTTGTCTGTGAAGTATCTTTGCCTTGTATTAAATCCAACAAATCTCCATCTTTTCTTATCCTATCCTTCCACGTAATTTGATCTGACACCTGACGAAGACTTAGATAATGGAATTATCAAAACTTGTGCCCTGCTTATCTTATCCTTGAATTAATTTGATTTGACGGCTGATGGAATTTCAGATGATTGAGATCTCAGATATTTCATCTTAGCATGTCCTTCCACTCAAAAGTGATCCAATGATCATTGTCGCTCTTCCTCCTAAGTTTTTGATCTCTCTAACTTAGAACGTTTTCTAAGTGTTCAGGGATATCAACCTTTTCTCCTTCTACGAGTCAGTCTCTTAGACCTCATATGCACTTCTGGAAACCGTTATCTCTTCCGATATTTCTTGTCTTCTACTCTCTCAAGGTTTGGTTCACTGTTATTATTTCCATCAATGACAATCACACTCTTCCTGTAAACATGCCAACAATATTTCCCTTTTTCTATTATGAAAACCATGAATGGATTCCCTATGCTACTTGGACCTCCAACTGTAGCATCCAGATGCACCTTTTCTTCCCCTTTACATCAATGCCAAAGAAAACATGCTCCCCTTGAGTTGTTCTAGTACTTTTCATAGGTATCATATAGTCAACCAACACATACTCCCCCTGACAAGATGGACTCTCTTAGGTGAGATAAGGGATGACACCTAGATTTTGACAGAGATATTCAAATGGTGTCTTGGCTAGGGGTTTAGTAAAGATGTCTGCAATTTGTTCTGTGGAAGGAATATAATTTAGCTGAACAACTTTGTTTGTAACCTTCTCTTGGAGAAAATGATACTTTATTGGTATATGATTCATATTTGAAAGGAGAAAAATATTCTTCGATATTCTCATGGCACTGGTGTTATCATAGTGAACTGGAATTGGATTAGTATATGTTACCTTCAAATTTGCAAGAATTTATATCATCCATAAAATCTGAGTACAACAAGTAGCAACATCAATGTACTCTGCTTCTGTAGTTGATAATGAAATGGACCCCTGTTTCTTACACCTGTAGATTATGTACATACTCATAAGCCTTGGGAAAATTACAGAGCGCTAACACCACCTACTAGCATTATTTAGTCTTATATAATAGTAGGCTTTAGCAACAATTTGCGGGCGAAATTACGTTGACATTTTCAAATGTCAACACCAGGTAAATAAATTCTTTCTTTCTGTAAAACTACAAAATATTCAACATGAGGATGTGGTTTGTCAGTTGTTCCCCATTATATTTGAGAATACATATTCTACATGGTTCTTCTCTCTAGAGGAAGCCTGCATTACTAGTTGGATAAACTTTGAGACCATTTTTCTTAGGAAATTTGGGGAAAACAAAACACCAACAAATTTTGTCCTAGAACTATCATGAATTAAAATGTATTATGAGGAATTGGTCAATGACTACAATCAATGATTCCTTACATTATTGAAATGAATCCCACAAGATTATAAAACTACTGAGGAAATTTCCATTGAATTCTACACCTTTGGTTTTCCCATGTTCATGGTGATGTTTGTTAAGAAAGCTGATAAAACCACCCTCGAAGAAGATTTTTAGGAACATCTTAATGTTGAAAATAACATGTTGAGTTTAAAACGGAATCCCAGGGAATAATCATCCAAATAAAAAGGTAAGACCAAAGTAACAGTGTCCAAACCATCAGATGAAAAGAATTATTTTTATTCACTGGATATGGAAGCTCTCCAATGTGTTGGAGAAATTTTTATTTTTGACACACTATTTCAATGCGAGTTAACTAACTAGTTCTATTTTAGGCTTTTTATTTAGGTCATCACTATTATGCATGCATCCATTCCTATGGAAAGGTAACTGCTTGATTTCTTTTGTTAATTTTGGAATGGTTTTCCCTATATATGAGTGCATTCCACACATTCATTTTGTCATATTGGTCATCATTGTATCGATCATTCATTCATTGATAAACTCATTGGAGTAGTGTGAATATATTTTCTCATTCTTCCATATTGAATCTCTCATCCCATTCTTGATAAAAAAAAAAAAAAAATCTTTATCTAGATCTCATGTGCAATTTTTGATGAAACATTAACATGGTATCAGAGCTAAGATGCTTGGAGCAAGTTAGACAAGACAAAGAATAAGGAAAATCAGAGTTTCAATGAGCATAATTTGTGTAAAATACAAAGGGAGTTCTCCCAAAATATTAAATTTATAATGAAATGGCCCATGGGAGAACTAAATTGACCCATTGTGCAAGTGGTCTTTCAACCGTTTTGTGAAATTCCTCACTGTTTGCTAAAAAAATAAGCCAGACGATCGCCTCCTAAAAAGAAGCTTAAGTTGATACTTGGAGCACCCGCATTAATGATATGGAGGAGAAATTCACTCTTCTCAATGAGCATTTTTTGGCTAACTTAAAATACAAGGAAGATACTATGGTTTGTTTGCAGAAAGATATGCAACAATCTCTTTCTTCTAATGTCGATGTTTCATTGCTAAGTAATATCGAGCTTCCTTCACCAACTTTTGATATTCACACTCATGGTCTTGGGTCAAAATTGATGCATATGATAGGATACATTGGTGGTGGCCTTGGTAATAATGGATAGGGGATTGTACATCCAATTCAACCTGTGATGAGACCAGTAAAAGCCAGACTTGGTTTTGTTGGGACTTCATAGCTAGTATCAAGTTGTCTCGATATTTCATCCATTAAGACTCATTTTTTTCAATCAAAGGAGTCCATCACACAAGATTACACTTTTATTGTTGAATTGCAGCAACCATAACCTACATATATTATTGATACAACTTTGGAGCCTTCACAACCAAATTCGACAACAAATTTATCATTAGAGTTGTCATTATTATATTGTTCAACACCAACATCTGATTTTTTGGCAACAACAAAATCTTGAACAACATATACAGGGTCTACATTCTCCACATATCGACATCCTCAAAATCATTATCAGAGACAATGTTGTCTTCCTTTTAGGTATCCTCAACCATTTTTCAGTTCCTCTTCTTTCAACTCATTGATGAAGAGCCATATATGAAAACATCTTAGAAAGGTATCAACTCCGAGGGGTGTTTTTGGTTGGATTGATGTTTGGTCATGGAAGCATTTGAGAAACTATTTGAGGACATATTACATATGTGTTTCATACACGATACATGGGAACCATTCTCATTTATCTTGACTTGACTGATTTTGTTTCCTTTACAGTTCCATTCACCATTATTTTGATGACTTTTATTTGTTGGAATTACTAATACATCTATGCGAGGGGAGTGAATCAGTTGTCACTATTCTTAAAAATTTTGTGCCTTATAAAATATTATTAACCTTCTCCAAGTGATCGTCAAGATTATGCAAGACATGAACCTTAGAAATAACAAACATCAATCACACATATGATATACATAGAGACATATATTCACGAGGAAACCCATAAAGGGAGAAAACTTCTTCTTATTTGAATGATAGGTAGTATTTTAAGTTCTGCACATCATCTTTCTTTGAGCACCAACTCAAAATGAGGCTACAACCTCTTCTTTAACAAGCTGCAACTTGTTGAGAGCACGAACTCTCTGGTTTCTCTAGCACCCACTAGAAGGAAGCACCAGCTCCCTGAGTGTTCCAACACCAACTGAATGGAAGCACCAACTTCCAAGCACACATGCACTAACCTATATAACAGATAGCAATGGTTCTCCCTTGCACCACGCTACCACCCTTGTTTTTCTTTCTACAACCAGATGGAAGCTACAACTCCCTATGTTCAAGTACCCACTTGAAACTCCGAGGAAAACAATCCTCCCTATCACCACCCTACCACCCTGAGATATTAATATTTTCTTGTTGAAATTTATTACAGTGATACAATATTTTTCAATGGCTTACCGGTCTCATCATTGTTCTGCTACACTTCTCTTCTCTGCCTGCATCAGTGTTTTCCTTCTTGCATCTATTTGCACTTAAGTTCTCATACATTCTGTTGTAGGGATGATTTTAGGGGCTAAATTTCGCTTGTGGGCTAATTTTCCATGGTTTTTCCAAAAACAAGATTCGTTATTTTAAAAATGATTCACCCAAATTCTATAGGATAAAATTATTTTACCTTAAAAATTGCCAAAATTTTATAAAAACTATATAAAATACTTATAAATTTGAATATTTTTACAAAAATGTCGCCAAACATTTATAGTTGACATATGAAGGATTACTAAGATTCGCCAAGGTTTCTATATTCTAAAACAAATTTCCATGCGGTTCCGACTCTGTTGTTTTCACCATTTCTTCTCTGTCTAGCTTATGTTCTTCATCTATGTATTTTCTCCCTTAGTTCATGTTGTGATATTCATTGCTTACAGTTCAACTACTTTTTACAGTGAAACAACAACCTCTCTTTGTCATGACATTTTTCTTTTATTCCTACTCTCATGATCTATTACACTCCGCATCTCCAACGATCAAGTCAAGAATTTAAAAAAAACGCTCAGGAATCATGATTCCAACACTCAGGAACAATGATTCAACCACTCAGGAATAATGATTCAGTTAGTGTTACTGAATTGTAACTGATCAAGAAATCATGAGATGAAACAAAAAGTCTTCGATCATATTTGATTTGATCAATGTTGTTGGATTATACTCGCAAATGCTTTTTTACTTTTCAATGCGTAACCTCCGATGTGGATCCTAGCAGCACTAGCTCCTTCCTCAATATTCTATTGATGTGACCTTAGACGATGCTCTCATGTGACCACGTGATTATGTGGATGGCCAAAGGTGGTTTAAGGGAAATTCACTTTTCACCCTAAAATTTACTACAGAGCTCCACATATGCCTTTGGCAATACCGTGGTTTTGATTGTGGCCCGCCTTCAACTTTTTAAAGTTCTCTCACCTCCAATCCCTACAATACGACGGTATCGTTGATCTCATAATATTGATGGTGCTCCTGAAAGGATGGTTTAGATTTTTTCTTTCATGATCTGGGAATTAGATCTAACCTTCTTAAATCAAAGACCGTGATTTATTTCATGCTCCGACCTTCGTGATTTTCAAATTTCAAACCCTTCTTTTCTCAATACACCAATCTTTCAGAGTTGATGATCTGCAGACACTTGTCCTTATCAATCGACGAATCTTCCTCTACTTCGAGAATTTGACCTTTCAACCACATCGATGGTTCTGCGGCCCCTTTCTCAATCAATAGTCGAGAATTTATTTCATCTCTCAGGCTCTCCGGGATTTGGGAATTTCAAATCTCAAACTGAAACTCTCGAAGTGATTTCTCTAGATCTCACGATCTGTCGCCACGTGTCCGTCTGGATCTGATAGTTGAGATTTACTCCATATCTCTAGATCTATGAACTTCGGTTATTTCAAATATCAAACTAAAACTCTTTAAGTGATATTTTTTCAGAGAGTAACCTCCTCACATAAATAGACCTGAAAAAAATGACATTCATTTGATCAAGATCTTAGATCAACAACTCAATTTGTCTGCGAAGTATCTTTGGTTTGTATTAAATCCAACAAATCTCCATCTTTTCTTATCCTATCCTTCCAGTTAATTTGATCTGACACCTGACGGAGATTCAAATAATGGAATTATCAAACCTTGTGCCCCGCTTATCTTATCCTTCAGTTAATTTGATCTGACAGTTGACGAAAATTCAGATGATTGAGATATCAAATATTTTAGCTTATCCTGTCCTTCCACTCAAAAGTGATCCAACGGTCATTGTCTCTCTTCCTCCTGAGTTTTTTATCTCTCCGACTTAGAAGGTTTTCTAAGTGGTGAAGGATATCAACCTTTTCTCCTTCTATGGGTCAGTCTCTTTGACCTCGTCTGCACTTCTGCAAACCGTTATCTCTTCCGATATTTCTCGTCTTCTACTCTCTCAAGGTTTGGTTTGCTGTTGCTATTTCCATCAATGACAAGAACACTCTTCCTGTAAGCACGCTAATAATATCCCCCTTTTTCTATGATGAAAACCATGAAATGCTTCCCTATGCTACTTAGACCTCCAACTGTACCATCTGGACGCACCTTTTCTACCGCTTTGACATCAGTTCCAAAGAAAACATGCTCCCCTTGAGTTGTTCCAGTACTTTTCATAGGTATCATATAGTCAACCAACACATACTCCCCCTGACAGGATGGACTCTCTTAGGTGAGATAAGGGATGAGACTCAGATTTTGACAGAGATATTCAAGTGGTGTCTTGGCTAGGGGTTTAATAAAGATGTCTGCAATTTGTTTTGTAGAAGGAATATAATTCAACTGAACAACTTTGTTTGTAACCTTCTCTTTGAGAAAATGATACTTTATTGGTATATGATTCATATTTGAATGGAGAAAAATATTCTTGGATACGCTCATGGCACTGGTGTTATCACAGTGAAGTGGAATTGGATCAGTATATGTTACCTTCAAATTTGCAAGAGTTTATATCATCCATAAAATCTGAGTGCAACAAGTAGAAAAATCAATGTACTCTACTTTTGTAGTTGATAATGAAATGGACCCCTGTTTCTTACTAAGCCATGCTACTAACAAAGTACCTAAGAAGAACGTGCCTCCACTGGTGCTCTTTCTCTCATCAAAACAATTTTCCCAATCAACATCTGAATATGTAGTTAATTGAAATTTTTTATTTCTAGGATACCAAAGACCATGAGTCATTGTACCCTTCAAATATTTGAATATCCTCTTGAAAACTACTAAATGACTTTGTTTAGGAGCAGATTGATAATGACCTATCATTATAACAACTTGCATTATATCAGGATGATATGTTGTGATGTACATAATAATTCCTATCATTGATCGATATGTTCTTTGATCAACATCAGGTGAAATATCATATTTATTGAGCTTGTAACCAACCACCATAGGTGTACTAATAGGAGAGGAAACTTCTTCAACATCTCTTTCAAATACTTTTATTGAGAGATAAATATCCCTGCATTCTTTGATTGATTTGTAAACCAATAAAATATGATATTTCTCCTGTCATGGACATCTCAAACTCAGTCTACATTGAATCAACAAACCACTGAACTGAAGGTTCATTAGTGCATCCAAAAATAATGTCACCTACATAAACCAAAACAACTAATAAATCATCACCTTCATACTTAATGTACAAATTACTATCAATAATACCTTTCTTAAACCCTTTGTCCTATAGAATTTTTTCCATTCTATAATACTAGGCTCGTGGTGCCTGTTGCAGTCCATATAATGCCTTTTTCAACTTACATACATAGTTAGGATTATCTGTCAATGAAAATCCTTAAAGTTTCTCCACATATAATTCTTCTTCTATATATCCATTAA
Source organism: Picea engelmannii (assembly GCA_009831015.1). NCBI lineage: Eukaryota > Viridiplantae > Streptophyta > Pinopsida > Pinales > Pinaceae > Picea > Picea engelmannii. Next base: position 35,480 of record ML782987.1, read on the forward strand.
GAAATGTTGACTTAACATCCATATGATATACTTTAATGTTCTTATGACATGCATAGGAAAGAAATATTATGATGGCTTCCAATCTTGCCATTGGTTCAAAGGTTTCACCAAAATCATGTCCTTCAACTTGTGCATACCCCTTACAAACCAATCTGGCTTTATTCATAACAACCTGTCCTTGTTCATTCATTGATTTTAACCAATTGACATCTTTATTGGATTCATTAAAGTTATTGGGTTCCAACATGGATATGAAGGCTATGTGTGCTTTCTTGGTGTCTTTGATTATCCTTCTCTTGGTTTTTACACCTTTGTCTTGCTCACCAATTATCTAACTTGCGGGATGATTATTTTGAGTAGTTCTGGAGGGAGGATTTGATGATGTCTGTTGACTTGAGTCTTCCTAAGTATTTGTATGTTCATCTGACTCAGATTCTTGTTTTTCTAATTCTTGGACCTGTTTATCTTCATCTTCAACTATATCCTTTGTTGTTGATTGAACGTTGCTTACATCTTGTGTCGGGATTTCTTCATAAAATTTTATGTCAATACAATAAACCAATTTATGCAGCCTCATATTATAGAATATTTATCCTTTACTGTTTGTAGAATACCCTAATAAGATACCTTCATCATCCCTGTAATCATATTTGCCAATATTTTCATCATTATTCTTGATATAACACTTACTCCCAAAGAATTTAGAATGCTTGATTGAAGTAGGTCTTCCAAACCATATTTCATAAGGAGTCTTGTCACTTTATGGCCTGAGATAAGATTTGTTAAGAATATGTATAGTCATATGAATTGATTCTACCCAATATGTCTGAGAAATATTCTTTTCATTCATCACTGATCTTGCCATCTGCTGAACTTATCTATTATGCCTCTCAACTACTCCATTTTGATGTGGATTCCTTGGAATAATATACTCTATTTTGATCCCATGTTTATCACAAAACTCTTTGAATTCCCTTGAACCAAAGTCTCCTCCTCTATCAGATCTTACTACCTTCAATCTTTTTCCTGTTTGATTCTTAGTCAAAGCCTTAAACACTTTGAATTTGTCAAATGCTTCAGATTTTTCTTTTAGAAAGGAAACCCATGTAAGTCTAGAATAATCATCAATAATCAACCTGAACTAGTTTTCTTTTCATGTACCTTTCTTACTTGATGGTCCACATAAGTTCATATGTACTAGTTGAAGAGGTTTCTCTGTTGATGAAAATTTATTAGATTTAAACTATGTTCGAGTGAACTTTCCTATTTGGCAAGGTTTGCATACAACATCAGATGGCTTTGATATTTTTGGAATATCATTTACTACCCCACTATTTCTAAGTTTGATTAGATGATCAAAATTTAGTTGTCCAAGTCTCCTTTTCCATAACCAACTTTCATCATACTTTCTTAAGTGACATTCTTCTTTTTCTTCTTTCAAAACATAGACATTGTTCTCTGTTCGTATGCCTTTTGCAATCAACTATCTTGAATTCACAAATTTTTTTTTACAATCTTTGGAAGTGAAGATAACTTTACATCCTCTGTCACAAAATTGACTGACACTAAGAAGATTATGTTTCATACCATCTACAAACAACACATATTGAACTTTCCTTTTTCCATTACTTAGAGTTACCATTCCTTTACCTTTGATTTTTCATGGTGCATCATTTCCAAAGGTTACATTTCTTGATTTTCTTTCACTTAGAGAGAAAAACTTACTTTTGTCTCCAGTGATATTTTGGAACATCCATTGTCAATATACCAGGGGTTCTTTTGTCTTTGAGATGAAAGTACTAGACGACATTTTTCACTATCTTTCTTTCTCCATGTGCTAGCATTTCTAGCTATGGGTTTTATCCTTGGATCTTCTTTGTAATTCTTCAGATGGCAGTTTGCAGCTTTGTAGTCAAAGTTAGGAAATTTATAGCATTCGATCTCATTATTCAATAGGTCAAAGTGATTGGTGCAACTTTCTCTACTCATTGGTTGTTTAGTTCTATGTTGCAAAGATTTTTTGTTTCTGGATATCCTCAGTTGCATGTCTCTAAACTTAATTTGACAATTTGCAATCTTATCACCAAAATTAGAGAATTAAAAATAGTAACCATGGAAGAAATTTTGGTACCTGAAGTATGGCCTTCTTCTTGGCATTTGTTTCTCCATCTTCTGATATTTTTTTTTTATCAGGGATCATCTTGTCTTTATTAGCTTTTGGTGGCAGAGTACTCACATGGTCTTATTGTCTACTGACTTGGAACTTGATCATCTTTACTATCTCTTTTCTTTTTGTCTGTTTTCTTCTTGAACCACTTATGTAGCCTAAACCCGTCTTCAACATAGTATATCTATATTTTCTCATAATGTCATTTATCTCTAATGAGGCTTTAATGCTTGGAATATTTTGGGGATACAATGCTTTAAACATCTCCATCTCTTTTCTAGTTTTTACTACCTCTTCTTCCAAGGCTTCACATATTTCCTTATTCTCTGATAAATTTTGTTTCAGAATGCCCTCTATTTTCTTTTCCTCTTCTAATTCCACTTTTCTCAGGGCAAAGTCTTCATCGGGTTTTTTATTGTCTTTCTCGAACTGTATCAACAATTGTTTTTTCTTTTTCTTCTTAAATCAGAGTCTAGCAATTTCTTCTAGGGAAATGATCAGTTCTCCTTCCAAGTCAACCACAACTTCTCCATCATTAACATCACTTCCTGTGCTTTCATTATCATGATCCTCTTTTTCCATAAGCATAAATTCATTAACCTTATCTTCACAAGAAGAATCACTATATGTGTCTCTTGAAGAGTCATCATTGTTTACACATAAACTTTTATTTTTACCAAATCTCTTGGATTTGTACTTCTCTTCACTTTAATAGTTCCAGTCCTTCTTCTTGTGTGGACACTTAGATATAAAGTGACCTATATTTACACAGTTAAAAAATTTGAAGGGAAACATGCCTTGGTACCTACCTGATCCTTTCTTTAGTCTTCTCACAAATTTTTCTTCAATTACATCAGGCTCAGAATCCTCATTCTTATCTTATTTAAATGATGATTCTCTAGAGGTGGTTTTATCTTTACTAATCCTCATTTCATAAGAAGTTACAATTCCTAGAAGTTGATCAATAGACAAAACCTTAAGATCATTCAGTTCCTCTATTGTAGAAACTTTTGGATTAAATCTATTAAGTAGAGATCTTAAAATCTTCTCAACTAAAAATGTGCCTTCAATCTTATCACCAAGACCCTTCATGGAATTCACAAGCTCCTCAACTCTTAATAAATATTTATTAACTGTTTAATCCTCATTCATATTTAGTTGTTCAAATTTTAATCTATTTGTCTGAAGTTTGTCATCTTTTACTTTCTCATTTCCTTCATAACCACTAATGAGTTTATCCCTCATGTCTTTGGAAGAATCAAGATGCATTACTTTTACAACTTCAACTTCAACAAGCCCACTCAAGATAACATTCATTTCCTTTGCATTGAAGATAAATTATAACTTATCATCTTTGGAAGTTAGCACAACAAGTTTTGTATATCTAGTCTCTACAACATCTCAAACATCAGTACCTAAGGCCATAATGTATGTTCTCATTATAGCCTTCTAGAAATCAAACTTTGTTCCATCAAACAGAGGAGGATTATTGGTTGAATTTCATCCATGGATTTTCATGTTTAAGATTACTGGCCTAGCTTTAAATACAAGGAACCCACTCTGATACCAATTGTTGGAATTACTAAGACAACT
>ML782987.1:59653-73714 GCA_009831015.1 Picea engelmannii
CTAGGTAGATATAACCTAGAACTAGCCACTAAGTTACCTTGATTAAGGATGACATTTAGATTTTCGGTCTCAGAAATCGGTCACACGATGGATGCATTCCAAGGGTTGGGTGACCCAAGGAGGCACACACAAAATAACTAGACCTCAACCTTCGACCCTTAATGAGTGTCTCCCTACCTTATGGTGTAGAAATTATTGATTTGGAGGATTTTGTAATATTATATTGAAACTTCTAAGTTTCAATAAGAAAAGGATGATCGGGGATTTATTTGTATGCATATCCTAAAAATTATAACTTAGACTACAAAAAATAAATTATTCCTCCTATGGAGGTTAGACCTGGGTTGATTATGGTTGCTTTTAGAATTCATCAGTGGGCTTTGAAGTTGGATTCATGGGCCAAATTCATTGATTAAGAGTGTTGTGGAAAATATTTTTTCAAAGAAATAATCCCTTCTGATTCTCTCGGATCACTTATGGGTGAAAAAAGAAGAGAATAATACATTTTCAAGTATCTGAAAAAACACCTCTTGAATATTTGATGATGTGTGAAACAATTTATCGTGAGTGATTAATTTTTAATAATTTAAGTGAGCAAATTTTGGAATGTGGACATCACTTGGTCCTTTACAATGGTTCCTTACTTATAACTTACTAGATTTCAGAAACAATCCTTGTAGAAAATTGAAAACTCCCTAAGTAACTAGCATGGTGGACATGYRGGTCMTTAMTTTTGAGTCTWAATCTCCCTATAATATTCTCTAACTTAATAAATATTTGAAACTATCCTAGAGTGTATACATGTGGGCATGTGAGSGACCTTACAMAATCYTTAAACTTTCTAGGTTGTTTTCTCTAGAAATTTGAAACTATCATAAGTTTGTGCACATGTGGGAATGTATGGGCCCTTACAAAAATTTTAGATTATGTTTCAACAAAGAAAACTAAATAGGTATTGGCCTCTCTTAAAATTATTTATGTAGTTGCAAAAAATGAGAAAACTAAGAGGTATTGGCCTCTTCTAAAATGATTGATTTTTAAAGGGAGATGGAGGTTTCTTAATTCATTCCTTATTTTGATTTTCAAGATCATAGAAAGGTGAAAGGAAAGAGAATACTCCAATATTACCAAAATGATCTTCTATTCCTGATTAGTTGATGATTTGTAAAATAAAAAATCTAACTGAAGAGTTCAAACGCTATAATAGGCCATCCATGTGGAAAAGAAAAAACAAAGATCTTATGGTTCTTTTTACCCCTTTAAGTGCCTACTTTAGCTAATTATATATGCAGTAAAGAACACAAAGCCTTCTTTTTGTCAATTTTACAAAGTGCATAAAGTAAATATATACCACTGGAAAAAAAAGTGCATTGTCTCGAGGATCTGCATGGGTTTGGACCCAATAGTCGCATAGATCTACATAGTTTTGTGTGGTCAGTGCGTCTGTTTTGCCCAAACTCAAGCGCACAAAGAGAATGGCTAGACCAAAATTTAAATTGGGTTCTCTTGATAAGAGGCCCAATCACTACATCTGAGGGTTGGACTAGGCTGGTTTCAATCCCAAAAGACATAAATGAGTGAGAAAAAAATCTCTCATAGCCTAATTGGGGAGGATTTTGATTCTTATCCCCAGTATGGTTTGCAATATGTTAGGTTGTTTTTTCCACTTGGGTGACCAAAAGAGGTCCCTTAACTATCTAGTTAGGATAGGAAGACAACAAAAGAGCTTGTTAGTTGATTAGTGGCTCAACTAATAAGAAAACAAGAAGTAAACAACAAAGAAATAAAACTAAACTAAGCATGTAACAACTAAAATTGATGCAAGAAAGAGACATAAGGAATAACTACCAAATGAGACTTCTCTTCAAATTGATAACACTTTGGAGAAATATGGGAACTTATGAGTCCCCTCTTCCTCCTTGGGAAGGCTCTTGAGTCCCCAAATACAAAGCTTTGTCTCTTCTAACAATGGTTGAAAATGAAAACACAATGGTGAATAATTGATAGTTAAACTTCTCAAGCGGAGAGAGGTGCAACACTTGCTATGAATGCACAAAGAGTTCTTGGAGAAATATGGCTTCTCAAAGACAAATTGAACAACATAAAAATACTCAAATTTCTTCTTCTTGTTTGTATACAATGGCCCTTTATTTATAGGAGGAAGGAAATCTTTTTTCAGACTAGTTTCAAATGTGAATGAAAGGCCTTTGGAGGTACCTCCCATTGCTTTCGGTGATCCCAAGGTGGAATATGGGGGTGATTTAGGGTATGGGGGAGATCCACTCCATCTCGGAAGTGGTTGAGGACCGACCAAAATAATCAATGCATCATTTCTACATCTGGATGGTTTTTCTTATTATCAGCCACGTGGACTATGCCATGTGTGTGTTGTATGTTGTGTTATCTTGCGTGGATGTGCACGCGTTGTTTTTGTTGAATACACAGTGAAATTCATAACCACTTTTGTATAGTTTTGTTATTATTTTTCCAAATTGAGTGTAATCCTTCCATAATTATTGGGAGTATGCAGTGCTTGTGCTAATTGTTTCTTCATCCATTGTTTGTTTTTGTGGTGAGAAATGTTTTGGTGATAACACCCTACAAGGAAATACTTCCAATGACACTAAAGAAGATAATGTAGGAACAATAATGGAAAAACAAAATCTAGCCTATCCAACAACGACATTCCATCCAAGAGTAAAGTGGCCACAAATGAATCCTTAAATAGACAAAGGTTAATATCAATTACCCCCTCTTTCCTAAATACTTTTGAAATATTCAATAGGAATGTTCATAATTTCATGGTATTCTCAAGAGCTTCTTCTAAGGTAATTCCCATTAAAGCATGTGAGAATCTTAATGTCAATGCTGAATCGTCTTATATTCAAATTATTCAGTTAGATAGAACTTGACTCAAATTAATTTGGGAAATAAAGGATGTTTTAATCATAATTTCTCCTAATCCTAAAATTCATCAAACTATTGATATCATTATCGTATACATACCTGATAATTATGGCATGATTTTCAGTAGATATCGGTCTACTATGTTGAATGGGTATATTTCTATTAATTGATCACTTTTAAGTATTCCTTTCAATGGTAAACTGATTACAACTAATAGAGAAAGCTATATTAAGCATGTGGTTATTGATTTGAATGATCCGAATGAACCTGTTGTTAACGCTCTGTAAATTCCTAGAGGTTGTTAGAGTAGAAGAAATTTACAAGAGGTAACTTTATCCAACCACTTTGAAAATGGAATCTATCCCTACCAGCTTCAGAGAGGGATCTCTTCATATGATTTAGCGATGATTTAACTTTAAGATATTAGGCTAGTTAAATAAAATAAGATTGAAAAGTTTTTCTATAGTTTTTGTTGAGTTGGATGAAAAGTGTTTACGCTTCCATTGGGCTATGGGATCTGTATTATAAACTTTGAAAAACAAACATAAATTAAAAGATTCTTTTCACAGGGAAAGATAATGCATTCATTGGATTCTTTAGCAGTAAAATGATGAATAGCAGAAAATATGAGAATATCAGTTAAGGTAAAGAAGCATTTAAGAATTTCTTCACTATAATATCAAAAAGATAAACATTAAGATCTTTCAAATCCTGAAATAGGGTATACAAAAATAAATCCTACAACATGCGCTACTTTAAAAGATTAGATTAAAAAACAATATGACAACTGAGAGAGAAATACCTTTAACATAGAAAAGAATAACATCACCAATGAAAAACATGTGAGAATACTATGAAACGTCCCTTTGTATTACTGGAAGATCTCTTTGATAAAAATTACAGTCTTTCTAGCTTACAGGGTGTAAAGATCAACCATTGGTACTTCAAATTTTGAAGTATTTATAACCAAAAATTATATACGATCCTGTCATTAAATATCAGGACGTGGAAATCTAAATTTAGCTAACTAACTCAACAGAATACAAAAATTTAGGAACTGTTTGATGATGTGTTGAAATCTTCAGGCTGATTCTGGGGTAAACCATTGGTGAGTCCTTTGCACGACCTCATCTGATTGAATAGCTGACTGGGCTTGGACACCTCATCTCCTACTCGATCAAGTTGCATAACTCTTCCCATCGAAGGTTACTAGGAATATTGACCTTGAGCAGTCTTCAGTGTACTTCATCCATCTCTGTATACTTGGCAAAAGTTGGCTTGACGATGAAAATGTACGGGATCTCGTGTTGTATGCTAATATATGACTGGAAAGCCTCTAAGAACGCTATGTCTGTGATACTTCCCTATATTCCCAAGAATTTAGAACTATCCTTAGCCATGGTGGATAATTTCTTTTTATAATCAGACAATGTCATTAACTTGTCATTTATGACCCTTAAACCTGGGAGGCCTTTCTTCTGCAGAGCTTCAATTTTGCTAAAAAATCTTTGCACTCCTATGTCCATAGTCTGGACTTTTTCCTCCAGTTGTAGCGTCTATCCTCTTTTGGTCATGACCCTCTTGACCTCGAGGATGGTTTATGTCCTATCTTCAATTTTCAAATCCTCTAACTCTTCTCTCATTTTTGAATTAAGGAATTTAATTATCTCAGTGGCTTCTGCAGGCATCTCTCCCAACTCTCCTCTTATTTTCTCAATCCTACTTGCTTCTTTTCACCAGTTCATTCTGCTCAAACACGATTTGTATCATAGGCCATATTTCATTAATAGATTTGGTGATGTCCATCCAGACATGTTCCTTGACCTCAACAAGTGTTTTGCCTGCCACTGTCTTCTTTTGAAGCTGTTGTAATTCTTGTCTGAGCTTGTCTGGTATTTCTTTCTCCTTAGAGTAGCTGGTTTTATAAGAAGACTTGAGTTCTTGAAGGTTCTCAACCTCCTTTCTAAGTCTGCTAATCTTTGTCTCTTGCAAATTCATCTCTTCCATGGATTTTTCCAATTCTACAGTCTTCTCCAAGGCTGTCAGTGGAGTTGTTCAGGGAATTTATGCTGAGGATGTTGTGATTACTCCTATGAGTGGAAATGCGCTTAATGGAATGACTTCCATAGGTTTTCATTTCTCCTTCTCTTTCAATAAATTTTCCATTTCTGCCTCCATCTCTTTTAACTGTGCATTTTGCTCCATAATCAACCTGAGCATCTCATCATTTTCCCCTTCTGTCTCAGCTATCTCCTTAGCCTGTGCATCTTCTATTGGTGGTAGCTCAATTGTTTCCTTTTTCTAATCCAAAAAATATTTTCTTAGGATTCAGAGAAATCCCAAATTTCCTGCATTTCTCAAACACTTGTTTGAGATGTCGTAAGTGCTCATCATCGGATTGGGAATAAACAGTTACGTCATCTAGATAAATGAAAATAAATCTGCCAAGTTCTTCCACAAAATCGATGTCCATCGCTCTTTGGAAAGTGGCCCCAGCGTTCATTAACCCGAAAGGCATTTTCACATACATGAAGGTACCCCACGGTGTTGTCAAAGTTGTTTTCTCTTGGTCATCTGGGTGAACAATAACCTGGTTATATCCTAAGAAACCATCCAGTAAGGAGATTCGACTGGATCCAACTACCTTTTGTAATATATGGTCCATTTTTGGTATTAGGTAGTTGTACTTTAGAGAGAATTTGTTTAAGTTTTGGAAATCAATGTAAAGCCTAATTTTCCCAGTTTTCTTTCGGGTCAGGACTAGATTCAAAACCCATTTGGAAAATTGTAAAGGGACTATGATTTTAGCATCATACATCTTTTTGATTTCTTTTTCTATCAGGGTAAGTAACTTGGGATTGATCCTCCTAAGTTTCTATCTGAAAGGTTTTTGATCTTCTTTTATCGGGATCCTATGTTGAATGATGCTTGTGTCATAAGATTTGAAATCTTCATAACCCCAAGCAAAAACGTTAGCATATTCCTTGAAAAGTTCAATGTATTTGAGTTTCTTCTCAGGAGGTAAGGATTTGGAAAGTTTTACTATCCTGGGTTTCTCTTCTGTCCCTATGTTACAGTCTTCAACCTATTTATCACTGGATTCAATTTTTGGTTTTTTAGCTACATCATTAAAATCAAATAAATCTTCTAACGGAACTAGACCCCTAGGAAAAATATTACTCTTTAAATGCAAAATGCCAGAATCTATCTCATCTTCATCTAATTCTTCTGAATCTATTTTATTTACACTATTATTTCCAAAAACCAATTTATTTACATTTTCATCGTCATTTTATAAGTCTATATTTGTACACTCAAAATTGTTTTTACATTGTAAAAAATCTTCAATTTGATCATCGTTCCCAAATACCTACTAGTATCTGATGTTGTTTGGGACAGTAGGTCTACATTTCACCTACACCATGTATGGACGAGTAGAGTGAAAAGGGATCTTGCATGTAGCTGTTGACGTGGCTAACCCGTCTGCCAAAATGTTCTACCCCCTGGGCATCACCTGCAACTCAACCTCAGTGAAACATTTAAGGGCATCCAAAACAACATACTCACCTTTAATTTTTTTGATAATTAATTTAGAGTCACCTCTTAACATGATTTTTTTGGCACCAACCTTCTTTAGTAGTTTCAGGCTGAGCATCAAATCTTCGTACTCGGCTATGTTGTTAGTGCATTGAAAATTAAGTTTGTAAGAATGGTTTTCTAAATACCTAGATTTGTGATTGTGTAACCAAACTCCTGCTCCAGCTCCCTCTTTACTTACAACCCATCGAAGTCCATGCTCCAAAAATTTGTGGGAAATTCTTCACTTATCACGATTTCCTTCCCTTTTGCCTCAGTGATTTCTTGGTCTTCGTTCAGGTCAAATGTATCTTCTTCCAGCTGAGCGATTTGTTCTCCCATATTGTCATCGTTATATAGGACAAAGGAATCTATATTAGAGTGTGTCAAGTACAAAGGATAGTTATGTGGTCTTTCTTGGTTGCTGACCATATATTTCATCAGCGTCTCTCTGTACAGTCTTCTCTGTCGCCCGAAAACTGGGATGGTGGCATACAATATATCCAACTGCAAAGTACCTTTCAACTTATCTCCACAAGACCTGGATAGCAACATACCATATTTTGGGGGAATGTCCGTGACCACAACATCCATAACCATTCTTTTTGCTGGAATCTGAACTAGAGTGATACACAAGTCCTTGATCAACCCGATACATCAGACTTTGCTGGAGTCAAAAGAGTGTAAATCCTTGTAAGGTCTAGTGACCTTGAGTCCCAGTTTTTCCATCACTGCTTTAGGCATAATGTTATGGGAAGCACCTGAATCTAACATAACATTGTGCAGAATCAGGTCATGTATATTAAGGCTGATGTAAAAAGGAGTGACAGTGCCAGTGTCAGTCTGACCATCAACTTCAGGGCCAAACAGGAGTTCAGGTTGATCATCGATAAGATTTACTATGTCTGAATGAGTCGTTGATCCAACAGTTAAGGCCTTCATTCCTATAGCATGTCCAATGCTCAACACTTTTATCACCTGCGATCGATAAGCATCCTTACTCATCAACTCATAAAGGGGAATGGGAATTTTCACATTGGCTAATTCCCCTTCGAGGCTGAAAAGGGTAGATGCTCTGCTTTGGCTCAACAATTCTGATTTGTCCACCACAGTCTTCTGAGCAAAAGTACTTTATCAGATGGTTGATGAAACCTCAGTCTGCATTGATCTTTGTAAAATGGTAGGGTTTATTTTTGTTGCAGCCTCAACATTACCTTTCTCAAGGATCTTCTTGGTAGAAGGCCCAGGGGATTTCTTGGTTTCGACTTATTCTCTTTGTTTTGGTTACCTTTTTTGGGGAGTTTTCATCTGTCTTTTTACTTCATAGATTATACTACCTATGTACCTCCATAATGGAATTTTCAAATGCCTGTTGTTTGGTCTCTTCAGCTTCCTCACTCACCTTTGTTTGAGAAAGAAGGAAAAGTTATTTCTCTTCTTGAGTAAGGAAAATGGCTTCGTTATCATGAATGCCCATGAGGTTTATGTCTATGCCTTCTAGTTATTCAATCACCTCTTCACCTTCATCGGCATAGTTTTCCTATAGTGGTGGTATGATATGTTGATAAAGACCTCTCTGTTCTCTTTGATTCCTAGGATCTCTCTGCCTGATTTGAGGAGGATTTCTTCTGAAGTTAGGATTCCAAATTTGTGGAGCAGGTTGGTTTTATCTAGGAGGATTTCTCTCAGTTACAGTAAGTCTCTCCATCATTCTCTCCACTGCTCTAGCTAAAGAATATATCTTGGCATCATAAGAATATGTGGTAGGTTCCTCTTTAATCGTGACTCTCTTCTCCGTCCTTTGTCGTTCCCTTTTAACCAGCAGGTTGGCCTCTACACTTATCGCACTTTTCTGCATGTCCTCCAGGCTGGTGGAGTTTCTTTCCCTAAATTGATATGACATGTCAGCATCGAAACCGTCAGGGAATTTTATCAGTGCCAAACCATGTGGGGGTTTAATATCGGCTGGAATCGCATTGTACAAATTGTTGAAGTGAGTGCAGTAGTCTTGTACTGTCTCTCCTTGATTCCTTCTGATGTTTTTGTATTCTGACAAGATCTGGAGAGGGTTTTTTATTTACCTCCCATCTATCTAGAAAAATTCTTGGAAATGTTGTAAGGTCGACCACAGAAGCAGGATGTAAACATTTGAACCATTTCTTAACATCCCCTGTCAGACTCTACGCAAAAAGTCTCATCTGAACGTCGGCTTCATCAACTTCCTGTAAATCAAAATAGTCATTCATTTTATTGACATGTTGTTGTGCATTCAAGAACCCTGTGCCATCGAACTGTGGGAGTCTCATTTGATAGTCTTGAGGCATGTCATGTAAAGGTGCAGCCAACACCAAAGGATCATATCTAGCCGCCATGATAGGTGGAGGTGGTGAGACAGAAACCTGGAGGATAGGTGGGGCTGTAGTAGAGAATGAGGAGGATGAGGGATTGGTTGGAACAGAGTGAGTGGTTCGATATTTTGCAGTGGAAGATAGTATTTCATGGGTCCGGGGTTGCAGGATGGTTGGATCTAAAATGGTTTCAGTCACAAAGCTATCAGATTTCATTCTAAATAGGCGTTGTTCGAAAATGGTGTCAAGTTCGAGATCTTGAAAGGCAACAAGTTCCTATGGAAGAGAAGGGGACCTAAGGCTCCCTGAACCTTCTACAATGGTCTTCTTTCTTAGTAACTACTCTGGATTATCAGTTGCTATCATAGGTTCTGAGTCTGGGTGGGATCGAGTGTAATTCTTTTTAGGAGCCAGATTTTAATTTTTATGTATTCTTATTTTATGAATCTGATATTACTATGTACAAGAATTTAAAAACCTCTGACCATTATTTCTTTCTCAGATTTATAATTTTTTCAGAAACAAAATTTTCTTTTAGGGAAAAAGAAAACGCGGGGTTGAAAGTTTGTTCAGTTCCCCAATATGGTCGCCATTATGTTAATTCTCTGTAAATTCCCAGAGGTTGTCAGAGAATAAGAAATCTACAAGAGGTAACTTTATCCATCCACTTTGAAACTAGAATCTAGACCTACCAGCTTCAGAGACAGATCTCTCTATATGATTTAGCGATGTTTTAACTTTAAGATATTAGGCTAGTTAAATAAAATAAGATTGAAAAGTTTTGTTGTAGTTTTTGTTGAGTTGGCTGAAAAGAGTTTACGCTTCCATTGGGCTATGGGGTCTGTATTATAAATATGGAATTCCAAACATAAATTAAAATGTTCTTTTCACAGGGAAAGATAATGCATTCATTGGATTCTTTAGCAGTAAAATGATGAATAGAAGAAAAGATGAGAATATCAATTAAAGTGAAGAAGCATTTAAGAATTTCTTCACTATAATATCATAAAGATAAACATTAAGATATTTTATAGCTAGAAATAGGGTATACAAGGATAAATCCTGCAACATGCGCTACTTTAAAAGATTAGATTAAAAAACAATATGACAACTAAGAGAGAAAAACATTTAACATAGAAAAGAATAACATCACCAATGAAAAACACGTGAGAATTCTGTGAAATGTCCCTTTGTATTACTGGAAGATCTCTTTGATAAAAATTACAGTCTTTCTAGCTTACAGGGCATAAAGATCAACCCTTGGTACTTCAAAGTTTGAAGTATTTATAACCAAAAATTACATACGATCCTATCATTAAAGATTAGGACGTGGAAATCTAAATTTAGCTAACTAACTCAACAGAATACAAAAATTTAGGAACTATTTGATGATGTGTTGAAATATTCATGTTGATTCTAGGGTAAACCGTTGGTGAGTCCTTTGCCTGACCTCATCTGATTGAATAGCTGACTAGGCTTGGACACCTCATCTACTACTCGATCAGGTTGCATAACTCTTCCCATCGAAGGTTACTAGGAACACTGACCTTGAGAAGTCTTCGATATGCTTCATCCATCTCTGTATACTTGGAAAAAGTTGGCTTAACAATGAAAATGTATGAGATCTCATGTTGTATGCTAATATATGACTGGAAAGCCTCTAAGAACTCTCTGCCTGTGATACTACACTATATTCCTAAGAATTTAGAACTATCCTTAGCCATGGTGGCTAATTTCTTTTTATAATCAGACAATGTCCTTAACTTGTCATTTATGAACCTTAAACCCGGGAGGCCTTTCTTTTGTAGAGATTCAATTTTTCTAAAACATATTTGCACTCATATGTCCATAGTCTAGACTTTTTCAATCCTCTTTTTCTCAGGACCCTCTTGACCTCGAGGATGGTTTTTGTCCTATCTTCAATTCTCAAATACTCTAACTCTTATCTCATTTTTGAATTAAGGAATTTAATGATCTCAGTGGCTTCTACGAGCATCTCTCCCAACTCTCCTCTTATTTTCTCAATCGCCTACTTGCTTCTTTGCACCAGTTCATTCTGCTTGAACATGATTTGTATCATAGGCCATATTTCATTAATAGATTTGGTGATGTCCATCCAGACATGTTCCTTGACCTCAGCAAGTGTTTTTCCTGCCACTGTCTACTTTTGAAGCCATTGTAATTCCTATCTGAGCTTTTCTGATATTTGTTTCTCCTTGGAGTAGTTGATTTGATAAGAAGACTTGAGTTCTTGAAGGTTCTAAACCTCCTTTCTAAATCTGCTAATCTCCACCTCTTGCAAATTCATCTCTTCCATGGATTTTGCTAGTTCTACTGTCCTCTCCAGGGTTGTCAGTGGAGCTGCTGAGGGAATTTCTACTGAGGATGTTGTGCTTACTCCTGTGAGTGGAACTACACTTAATGGAATGACTTCCATAGGCTTTGATTGTTTCTTATATTTCAATAACGTTTCCATTTCTGCGTCCATCTCTTTTAATTGTGCATTTTGCTCCATAATCAACCTGAGCATCTCATCATTTTTCCCTTCTGTCTCAGTTATCTCCTTTGCTTGTGCATCTTCTGTTGGTGGAAATTTAAATTGTTTCCTGAGAGAGGCTATATCGACATTTTTCTTTTTAAGAATTTCCTCAACTGCTTTCACATTTGAGGGGTCATACCTGATCTTGAGGACCAATTCTTCCAATGTCTTAATTATGTTGTCCTTTGCAAAGGATGATATATTTTCTAATTTCAGCTGTGTCTGGACATTACTCAGAGATGCCCATAATTTGGTGGCCATAGTAGAAACATTTTCCAATGTGGAGAAAATCATTTCCCCAGTTTGCCTGTGCAGATCCATTTGATTAGCAGGATGCACATCCCTTGTATGAAACTCGAATGTTGCCCTTTTGTAGTCAGTGATTACTTTCAGGTCTGGCACCTATGCCTACAAAAATTCCATGTGCATTCTACCCTTCTCTGTGTCGAATGCAAACAATAGTTTATGTTGAGATGTTGATGTCTGTTTCCAAAATTGAGCATATGTACTATTGGTCAGTGTCTAATTTTTCTTTTTGATCAGATCATATTTCTTAAAAATACTCAATTTTGGTCCTCCTTTGCTCGGTTGGTTGACTGGTGGAGTATTTGTGGGATTCTTAGTAAAAAATGTAGAAATGATCTGCTTGTTGCTTGAGATGAGGAGTGATCAGTCATCCTTCATAGTTGCAGTGGATTTGATTTATTTTTCACAAGATGTGTCAGGTGTGTGATTGGTTTTTGGCCTCTTGGTATATAATTGGAAATCCTCGGCTGAGACTTCATTGATAGGAGGTGAAGGATCCTTCTTGGGCCTTTTCTCCTTGGGAACCTATGGTGTAGTCATCTGTGAGATGATGACCAAAGGGTCTTGTTGTTCTATCTTGACCAAAGTGTTTGATTCCCATTCTGTTTGATTCATGAACTTCTCTATCTTGGGCTTGGGTGCATGAACATATGAGGCATTTTTATTCTTAATCCTCATCTAAAAAATTATCCCGCATGGATCATAGTACCATATGAAACTAACCTAAAACTTCATTTCTTTCAGCAACCTATTTGCTTCCTCCCAACGCTTCGACTATTATAGATGAAACACCCTATTTTCCCTTAAATTCTAAGTTGTTGTTTATTTTTCAGAGACAAAAAATGTATGTCATCTAAGTTAATCATTTGTATTATGTATTCCAGAGAAAATATCATCACGAGTAAATACTTGGGCAATTTATATGGAGACAACTCGCATCCATATACTATAATCTCTATGTGATCTTGGTAAAGGTACCAGTATCCAATTTTTGCAAGGTCCAAGAGGTGTAAAATCCTCTGAATATCCTCATTTATTCTAAGTTCAGGTCTGCCACTGAGCATGCTCACCACTAGGAGGTAGAACTGCTTGATAAACTGTTTGAAGCTTAATTCTGAAGGATTTTGTCGGAGTAGCAAAGTCAAAGCTATTACCGCCTGCAATTTCCCGTCCTGGTCCATATTCTGCATTGAAAAGGAGAATATGTTTGCCTAAAAGAAAGTGAACATGTAGGCCAGTATTGAGGAATGCCAGAACATGCCTTCTGTGGCGAAATTCAAAAACTATTCATGAATATTGTTCGCCATGAAAGTGTCGTAATCGAACTGCATGGTGGGTTTTTATTCTATGGAGAAGATGGACATAAAACCCAATATGGGTTCATCTACCCATTGGTCAGAAAAATAACCCAGTAGAGCAGAGAGCGATGAAATGATTTGGTTTCCCTTTACTGAGAATAGGGAGGAAGGGTACAGGGGATTTGTCTTGGGGAGATGATCAACCTAGGGAGGGAAAATATCAAAAATATGGGCTCTCTAGAGAAATGATAGTTTCTGGTATAACTTTGTGATGACTTCGAGATTAAGAGTGGAAAAGGATATGTTTCTTGGGATCTGTATCATCTAGTATATGGCCTTAGGTGTGATGAAGGTTTGACTCCCAGAGCCCAATTTCATCGCTCTGATCTAAGAAAACCTCTTTAAGCGATGACAACAAATCTGCAAATTCAAATTCACACCTGGTCTCTACAATTAAATGATCTTTGTTGGCCAGAGGGATCTTGTTGAGATCAAAAGGAGGCGGGAGGAAAGGATTTTCCTTAGCTTCTTTCCTCTTTGATTTTGGCACCATCACTATGAAAATACCTGCAAGTCAAGCAATCATTAGTGGGGATGATAGTGGCTTTGAATGGTTGACTGAAATGGAGAGAAAAGGGGGAAATTATGCTCTGGTGAGACGGGAAAGATAGTCTCTAGTGAGATGATAAAGTAAGCAATGGAAGAATGAAGAGAAATTATGGGTTTGAGCAAACAGACACCCATTGAGTGTGGGGGATAGGTCAGCAAGCTAACGGATAAGTTAGCTAGTAATAAATTGCCAACGGGTCTTTTGGAGTGTTAGATGGTAGGTAACAATGAATGTTGAATACGACTGGATGATGTGGAAGGTGTTGATTGGGGAGTAACTATGGTGAAGGTACTTGTAACGGGTGAACAGGGGGAATGTATGGACAAATTAATGAGACATGACATCTAGGGGAAACAAGTGGAGAATGATGTCATGGGGTGACGGGGGTATGTCAGAAAATGGTAAGCGGCGGAAGTCTGGACCAATGGATCTCTGCCACGTAGAGAAAAGGGGCCCACTAGATAAACCACTCCATTC
>ML782987.1:74063-87306 GCA_009831015.1 Picea engelmannii
TGGAATTCAAACTCAACTGTAGATATATGTGTCAACCTCTCAGCCATTCAGATATGTGCCTTCTTTATACCTGATTCCAGACCCCCCCCCCATCGTTAAAGGTAGAAAGGTTCGGGGGGTCTGAAAAAGCTTGTGAACCATAGATGTTAGAGCCAACATCTCAGTCGTTCATATATGCGTTGTCTTTACTTTGTGAGTGCAAAGTCATATTTTCTCCAAAACTTAGGATAAGTGCATTATGTGGATTCATCCAATCTTTCTTTGTTTTTATCACCATGGGAGTTAGACATCAAACCTTTAAAACATCAAAGATAGGTTCAACATCAATCATCATGCTTGTTTTATTGAGATAAAGAAAACTAAACTATCCTATGCTTTAGCCTAATTACCTATGACATTTAGCCCAAATTAAATTGTTGGACTAAGAAATTACTCTATCCTAGGGTTATTTGACCAACATTAGGCAGTTTGGTCAAATTTATTCACTAGCTAACCTAATTTTCTTGGCTAAGATTAAATAGTTTAGCCAAGCTTATTCCCTACTCCTATCAACATCAATTTAAAAGGACTTGGCCATGATTGAACTGTATGAACCAAGTCATTGTTATTGCATGGGGCTTTATCCAAATTCTTTTATGCCCTCTTTTATTCTTTTTCTTTCTTTTCTTTTCTTTTCTTTTTCTTTTCTTTTTCTTTCTTTTCTTTTTCTCAAATCATTTGACAACCAAAACAATAAATGTGTAAAATTTTCAGTCACTAGTTGATCATATAAATTATAGGGTTATAACACCTGTGATGTTTAACAATTAAATTTTGGGAAATTATTCACATGACACAATTTTTGGGAATTACACATCAAATATCTCATTTTGTGGAATCAAACACACATACTGAAATCCTCCATTACACTAATATTGTTGAGTCTAACTTTGATATAGTATATCAAACTAACATTACTTATAGTGTACTGTCTAACATAATATCCAAGGATAGATTAGAGATACTTACTAACTCAACTAACCCCAACAATTAAAAAAAAATTGAAAATTTGAAATCATATATTGAACCAAAAAAAGGGGATCCTTATATGTCAACGTTATTTTTTTATGGATCCAATTCTCTAGAAGGTGTAGGTATTGGATGCATACTCAGAAATGAAAAATGAAAGAAAACACTGGTTGCATGCAGACTTGATTTCCAATGCACAAACAACACTTCTGAATATGAATCCCTACTACAAGGATTGAGAAAAGAAGTAGAATTGAAAGGAAAGAAATTTAAGGTATTTTATGATTCAAAAATTGTTATAAGGTAGGGAAGAAATACCATAGACTATCTTTCAATTCATATTAAACATTACCAATAGGATATATGATAACTAATCCAAATTTTTGATGCATTTAATATTCAGTCCTATTCCTCGTTTGTTGAATTGTGATGTTGACTTACTTGTTAATATCGTATCTATATTGATACCATCAGAGATATTAATGCCTGGTACTTTTTTTGTTGAAATTTTGTACAAGCCCTCAATTGAAAACAACATAACCAATTGGAGAGTCTTCAATGATGACCAACATATTATTAAATTTCTACACCTTGAAGGAATGTTCAAAGACTATATTATAAATGAAGGTAAACATGATCAAATAATGAACTTTGATGTCACCGATCAATCTCAATAAAGGAATCAAACTGTTCTAGATAAAAACATCCCTAAGAATGTAGTGAAAATGGAGAAACTTTAGGATCTCTAGGATAAGTTTAAGAGGGAAACAAACTACAAAAACAACAACTCATCATTGTAGTTTGAAGTAGTAAATATTGGAACAAGCCACACTTCAAAATATCAATCTGGGAAAGAAATGTTTTCCTCATGAAGGATAATATTTTATCAAGTTGTTCAAGGAATAAAAAGATATATTTTCTTGGACGTGTGGATTCCTAAAAACTTATGACACCAAGATCATACAACACGTCATTCTAATGAAGCCTGAAAAAAAATATTTTCAACAAAAGATGAGAAAGATGCACCCTAGTCTTCAGCCACAAGTTAAAGATGAACTAAACAAGTTGTTAGATACTAAGAGTATATTCCTACTCATACATGGCGGATTGATAATCATGTACCAGTAAGGAATAATAATGGGGAAATAAGGATTTTCATTGATTTCAGGAACTTTAAAAAGACTCTGAGAAAGACAACTATCTAGTGCCTCCTATGTTGAAATTTTGGTAGCTGCAGGAGGTATTAACCTCCACGTGTAACCTTGACAAGAATATAATATTCTTGGAAGCAAGAGAAACCCTAAAATCCTTGGACATAACCCTATAAGAAAAGTTGTCTAGAGAAAATAATCAATATTGATTTTCTGGCCTTTAGAAAGAGAAGTTGTCCTAGAGAGATAAGAAAGAGTAGTATAAATACATGATGCGAGAGCTCGTTTGGAAACACGCAGCTCACAACTACAAAAATTTAGTAAGCGCACAAATTTGGAGAGTAGTTGTAGCTGCATATACTACAACTTGTATTTTTTATTTTAGGCTTGGACTTTCTCTTGGTTATGGTTTGGAATTTATGCCTTGTGATTTAGCTCTAGAGAAAGGTATGCTATAAAGATTGGATATTGGTTCTAGGGTTTGCTTGTGAAATCATTCTCTTTTTCAAGGTTAAGGTGCTTGGGGGTGGCTTTGGAATATGGTTGGGTGACAATATTGCTACATTGTCTATGGTGAAACAAACACACCTATTTTTCTAACAGGTTATGAGCTGAGGCTATCTTCGGATAGTCTAACCGCTGGAAGATAGATTGTGAGGATTTGATCAGTTCCAGTTGGAAGTGAAATCAAATTTTTTGATGCAACAAAGAAACACTAACCCTCTTGTGAGGCACCTTAAGTGAAGATATTAACCTAATTTCTAGATATCCTAGTGCACCATAACTTACCACACCTCCTAGTCCTCTCATCAAGCTAATACGTAAAGTATGAGATTTTGTTGAAAGTCAAAGGTTGACTAAGTCAAACAAGTCATGGCTTACTCTATGAAGTTGGAAAATAAGTTAGAAGGGGATTCTAACTTCATAGCATGTAAAACAAGGATTGACCTCATCCTTGCCAAGAATAAAGTGTTGTATATCATGAAAGGAAATATCGTGGAACCATAGTTTGAAGAAGGAAAAGAGAAGGAACCTTAGAACATTGAAATTATGGAGAAGTTCAAGGAAAATGACATCAATACCATGAGTATCATACTAGACTCTGTAAACACCACTTGATACACTACATCTCTCATATTGACTCATCTAAGAAGATGTGTTATGCCCTAACTAATATCTTCTCAGTTAGAAACATTATACAAGTAATGAGTATGAATAATGAGCTTCGTGACATGAAAATGAATGATGATGATAGCATAACATCATACTTTGTAAGAATATATCAGTTAACGGATCAACTACAAGCTATTGAAGAAATCATTTTAGAAAAGGAACTGGTAAATATAGTACTCAATGGCCTTCCCAAGATATGGGATGCATTTTTTGCAAGCTTGAACAAAAGAAAGGAGTATCCCACATTTGAAGAACTATGGAATTTTTTAGCACAAGAAGAATCAAGGATTCATGCAAAAGAGAAATCCCAAAATCAATACGAATATCAAGTCCTCACAAGAAAGTTCAAGATTTTTAGGAATAAGAATAAGTTTGGCTTGAGGAAGAAACCAAATCAAGAAAATCATATGTCAAAGATACAATGCTTCA
The DNA here is from genome assembly GCA_009831015.1 of Picea engelmannii. NCBI lineage: Eukaryota > Viridiplantae > Streptophyta > Pinopsida > Pinales > Pinaceae > Picea > Picea engelmannii. The sequence goes on from ML782987.1 coordinate 77,825, forward strand.
ACTGTCCAAAATATGGTCACTACGGGAACCACTATCCTGAGTTAAAAAAAGGGAAGGAAACAGACGAAGCATCAGTTGTCGAAGAAAGGGAATCCTCAAAGAAGGCCAAAGAGGATAAAACAAACATCGTCTTCTAAGTCAAGTCAAGAGATACACATGAAAAGATGAAGTATGTTGAAAACCCTTGGTAACAATTCTTGTGGAAGCTATTATATAAGTAAGAACTACCAAATAATAAAAAACCAAAATCAAACTTGAAGTGAGCCAGAAGAAGTCAAAATAGAAAGAATCCAACAATCAAGAGGAAATTAGAAAAGGACTTGTGACACTTTGCAGAAGGCAATAAGGATGTATATGGAAGCGTGGAATCTCTTAGATGGAGGGAGTTGATTACATAATTCCAAAATAAGAGCTTTGAGTAATGTATGAATGAAGGATTATGAGGGAGATAATCCTAAATGATATGATCCATTAAGGATTATGAAGTATCTATCCATGTTCCCATTGAAAATAATAGACATGATAAGAAACACATGTTTAGTTTGACTCTTGAAGAAGCCTTCTTCGAAAAGAATCCTTAAATTATCCTTGGTTGTCCATCTATATACATGATCCTATGATGAAAGGAAGAATTTGGAATATTCAGGGAATGGAATCTATAGAAGTGTAATATCCCTCGACCAAACCCAAATGCAAATGTAATCCAAGTATATTTAGGCTAGTGAGTTGTTTAGACATCATTTTTGTAATACAACTTTCATGGCATGGTGCACGCATATACTGCACAATAAAGTGATGTAGTGTGCACATTTCTGGATACCACGCACAGTAACTAAAGTGTGCACAACCTTGAGGAAAACGGATACCACGCGTAGTAACTAAAGTGTGTGCAATATTAAGGTTAATGAACCTTTATGTATATGATATGCATTATAGGCTGGTGAGCCAGTATTATAATCTGTAATGCTTATGTTTTAGAATTAGGCCAGAGCACCTAGATGTTAAAGGCCAGTGTGCCTATTTTGTATATGTCTCATGATTAATATAAAATACATCATTGCACGCAGACCGACCATGATAAAATAAAAGGGGGACTAGATTCCCCTAGTTAGGGAAAGTGAGGGCCAAAAGCTAAGGAAAGGGCTAAGTGAGAGAGCTTAAGTCAAAAAGTAATATTAAATTAATATTTCTTAGAACATAAAGTATGGATAATTATTTTATCCTAAGTCATAAAGAAGGGGACAAGTGTATCAGAGCATCTTCCAACATGAAAAATGTCAAGTTGGAGACATGCATACTTATTTCCGAGACTTAGTGCCTTTGGGGGGGATATTACCATTTTTCCTTGGACTAGAGAACCATTACTAGGGGGGGAAATACATTCCTTCAATCGAGGAGCTATCCTCGTACCTTCCTATCACTGTACATGAATCTATTTTCATGGCCATTTTCCTGTTGGTGTACCTATCATCTTGGGAGCAGGATTGAAGAGGTGGGTTGTTAGGCCCCTGATCAATTCTCTGAGTGAGAGAATTGTTGGGGATTGATTTCATGAAGGTGCTAAACTACAACTGCAGTCTTCTGAGACTTCTGGTCAAGCCTGTTGTTGAAGCCCTAGAAGGGAAGTGGAGCAGTCGAAGGATTGTTGATCAGAGAAGGGGAAAACTTCCTTGGGTGGGATAGGCATGTGGGGAATGAGAGGTTGTAGGTTGTCGGTTGAGTGAGCACCTAAGATTGAGTCTTTCTTGTTGACTGTGAACCCTTAGCCTGGTTAGGAACCCCTTATCTAGGTGGAGTTTAGTCCCAGCTCAGGGGTGAGTCACTATTGAGAGTGATGAACAGTGTATTCTAAGGTTGGGAGGTTTGTGGATGGTCTGCACATAGTTGGTGAAATTATTACCAAGATAAGTATCATTTCCGTGATGAATTTACATGCTGCATTGTCATTTATGTGTTAGTTTATGGGTTTTATGGCATCTGTGAGCATATATGTCTGTATGTTTAAGAGTATACCCTTGTGTACACTGCATGTCTGTGATTACTATTAATACAGCTTGAAAATCATATATTTACATAATGCAACTGTTTGTTATGTTTTATATATGAATCTTCCGCTAGAGCATTTTATGTATATGTTTAATTACATGTAGTTTAGTATGTATGTATGTCTGTGTGTGTATATATGTATTTAAAAAGAAAAAATATATGACATACCTAAGTTGGATACTAGGTTGTTACCATATGTTGTCAGAACTAAGTTAAGCATCTGAGTACTGACATTCCCCGACCTATTGGTGGCCGGGGAGGTACGTTACAGTATGGTATCAGAGCGTCAATTTTCGACATTGAGCCTGAATGGGCCAAACAAGTCGAATGGAGACAAGATTACAATATGGTATCAATTACAATATGGTACACAATATATTTGTGTTCATGGAGAATTGAACCACCGCGCGGAAGAATATTATGTAGGGATGTGCGTGCTAAATTTAGCATTGCATGGAGTGAATACACATAGTAAGGGTGCACGTGGTGTGCATTGTATGGTAAGGCATAGTGAGGTTTGATTGGTGTGCACACAGTATGAGTATGAGTTGTATCGCTACAGTGCAGGCAAGGGTGCGAGAAGGTGATTGTGCATAGTAGCGACAAAGTATTCAATGGGCCATACAGAGTATTGGACATAGTAAGGCATATTGAACTTTAGCATGGTGCAATGCATAGAGAGAAATGCATGTGGAATATATAAGTGTGATACAGAAACAATGCGTAATGGATATTGGTGCGCAACGCAGAAGTACTACGAGACAGTTATTGGCACGTCGAAGAGGAAATGTATAGAAGATACAAGTGTGCGAAAGCATGAAATTACCTTATAAAGAAGCTTTGCACGATAAATAAAGGTACACAAGTTGAATTTTATGCGCACAAAATCGTCTGAAAGGCTAATTAAGACGACGAACTTGAGTTTAATAGAAAATTTACACAGTATTCAAAGAAAGAGGAATACGCAACTGCATTGAACTATTATTTAAAATGAGTCAAGCGAGTGAGATGAATTCTAAGTTTTATTTAGACAATTGAAAGTGAAATATAAGTTACAAGAAGACACATAATATTAAAGGAAACAAGATTCATATCACCATCAGTTCGAATCTTGTCCTAAGCATTACAAAATCCACTACTACTCTTATATATTCATTTAAAATACGAAATTACAAAAGCGGATGATTCAAAATAGTAGTTTCCCTATTTAAAGAGACCATACAAGAACAGGTCTATCATCTCCGGATACTCCTTACCTCTGCTACCATCTATCCAAAAATCATTGAAATATACTCAATTGTATTTGAAAGCTCATTTCGACTTAGCTAGCTCCTCGTTAAAAGAATCTAACCAGACTAGTTGATTCTCTCCAACACTTTCAACTGCTTCAGTGACGAGTTCTTTCTTCTGTTGCTTGCTTCATTTCTTCTTAGCAGCTAGTTTGTTGATAACCAGATCTCTCATGATTGGATTTAGCTTAATTTCCAATCTAGAATCAGTGATAGGTATTGTGTGAAATTAGTCGCCAGTATTTGCACAACTACCTTTTCCTTCATACTCGTAGGAAAATTTAGCATGTTTCCTAAATAACCAGTCTCATTGGATTTAACTAGGTCCATATACCTCAGTTGTGTGGGCACTGAAATACTTTTGTAAAGATGAGAAGCTCAAACCAGTTTGGAGATTGCTCGAAGATGGATAAGATGATGCTTCCATACCTGAGAGTTGGTTATTATAGAGCCTCAATCGTGAATCACTGGAAGACTTGTGCACAAGTACGATGGGTGCCATGCTTGGCTAATCCATTTCAAATGATTAAAATTTTTGAGTTCATTACATGGTGATGTTCACCTAACTTCAAATGGTTGTGATGTACCGAGAAAATGAGACAGAGTGATCTGACTAGCCGTCACCCATCCCACGAATGGCAGATTTGACATATTCTAGAACGTGACATCAAAACTTATGCAAAAGTGGTTTCACCCAATGTATCTTTGTGCGATGGTGTAGTTCTTTCTAAGTTCTCAAAACTTGGGTCTTGTCTAAGAATCTTCATGGTGGAAACACCAAGAAATCAGAGAAGATAATTCTGATATATTTATTGATCTGAAATAGTTCATATTTCTCATGGATTGTTGATTTAGTTAACCTAATAAGTTTTAATGGATGCACATTTTGCAGAATTAACAATAACTAGATCAGATCAGATCAGTACCGAATCCATAGGAATGGAAGAGGCACATAAAAATTAAAGTCAATAAGATGAGAGAAGAGGGATGACTGTCCATTTGGACATTGAAGGGACAAACTACAATGGACATGGAGAGGAAAGGGATGAAAACCTAAATATGGTAGAGACCATTAAAAATTTGCAGAAGGATGTCCAAAGCCATAAAGCTGATAATGAAAGGCTTATGAGAGCCAAAGCATAGCAGGATGACTTCAACATGAATTTATTGCAAAGTCTGAACATAATAGAAAATAAATTGGAAAAAGAAAGTGACTCAAGCCAATCTAGAAGTCACAAACCTTCGGATGAGAAAAATAAATCAGGAAATGTTAGCAGACACTACCATCACTCCCTGAAGCATTCCAATAAAAGAACAGGTAGAAACACAATTCCATCCCCTGTCAGATAGTGTAATAGGTTTGGGGTGTATGAACTACGAGGACAAATGAATAAAATCAAACCTCCTACATTTGATGATGATCAAAATAAGGATGAAGACGCAAAAGCATGGTTGTTGGGCATGATAAAGTATTTTCAATTACATAATTATTCTTTTCATATAGAGGATAGAATTTCCATCTATCAACTCAAAGGAAAGGCGTTCATGTGGTGGTATCAACTTGTGCAGGTACAACACATTAAAGAGAAGAGCATTACTTGCAGGGAATTTAAGAGGTATTTTGAGAAGAAATACTTGACTAAGAGATATTATGACAAGAAAATGAAAGAGTTCTTTGAACTCAAGCTCGGAGGCATGACCATAGATCAATATGAAAGAAGATTCCTAGAACTGTTGAAGTACGTCTCCTTCATCAACGATGAGACAGTTAAAACTCAAAGGTATTTGAGTGGATTGCTAGTGTTCATCAGTGACAAATTACAGTATGATGATCCCAAGACATTGGAAGAGACCATAAGGTGAGCTAAATGTATTTTTGATCAGCAGAAAGCAAGGCCAACTTTCCAAAAAGTTTGGGAAGACAAAAAGAAGTTCAAGGTGGATCAGAGAAAGAAAGGATTTAAACCACCATTCTTTAGAAATAGTCCATAGGGACAAAAAAATCCTAAAGAGCCCAAAATGATAGAGGCATAAGGCCAAAGGCCAAGGAAACCACCTATTCAATGTTGGGGTTGTAAAGGAGATCATAGATTCAAAGATTGTCCTCACAGAGGTGAAAAAGAAAGGACTGTTTATAATGTACAACAAGATGAAATAGTGGAGGACATGGGCAGAAATGTGCCAAGGATCTATGCAACCCTGGATAACAAGAAAACAAAATATAAGTCACACATGATTGAAGTGGAAGGTATGATTAACGACCAAACCATTGCTATTTTAATTGATTCAGGAGCTAGTCATAGTTATATAGATCATAAGATGGTAGAAAGTTTGCAATTTCCAAGGAGAAAGCATGGAAAATCTTGGTTGGTATAGTTGTCTACAAGAGCCAAAAGAAAGGTTAATGAAATGGTTAAGTCATGTCTTATGGACATGAACGGACTGAGAACCAAAGAAGATTTGAGCATCTTACCTTTAGGTTCCTATAACTATCTAATTGGGATGGATTGGTTGGACCCAAATCATTCTCTATTGGATTGTCATAACAAAGAATTCACTTGCTTGGATGAAGAAGGGAACCAAAGGAAAGTTCAGGGAATTCCTAGGGCAGTAACCATTAGAGAAATTTCAGCATTGCAGCTAAAGAAATGTTATAGAAGAGGATGTCAAATATTTGCAGTTCATATGGAGGAGACACCTAAAGACAAGGTGCCAAATTTGGAGGATTATGCAGTCCCAAAAGAGTTTGAAGATATATTCAAGGAGGTACCAGGACTACCCGCAAAGAGAGACATTGATTTTTCTATAAATCTGACATCAGGAGCATCTCCCATGTCAAAGACTCCTTAAAGAATGAGTATGCTAGTATTGAAAGAGTTGCAAATGCATCTTGAAGAACTTATGAAGAAGGGATATATACATCCAAGTGTGTCACCTTGGTGTGCCCCAGTCTTGTTTGTGAAAAAAGAAAGATGGAACATTAAAATATTGCATTGATTTCAGACAGTTGAATAAAGTGATTGTCAAGAACAAGTATCCTCTACCAAAGATCGATGATCTTTTTGATCAATTGAAGGATGCAAGGATCTTTTCAAAGATAGATCTCAGATCAGGATACCATCAGGTAAGAATTAAGGAAGACGATATCAACAAGACCACCTTCAGGACAAGGTATGGTCATTATGAGTTCATAGTGGTGCCATTTGGTTTGTCAAATGCACCAGTTGTTTTCATGTGCTTAATGAATGGTGTTTTCCAAGAATATTTAGACAAGTTTGTCGTTGTCTTTCTAGATGAAATTCTTATATACTCTAAGCTAGAGGAAGAGAATGAACATCATTTGAAGATGGTGTTGCAATTATTAAGGGAGCATTAGTTGTATGCCAAATTGAGCAAGTGCTCATTTATCAGAAACAAATTCATTATTTGGGGCATATCATCTCAAAATATGGGATAGGAGTGGACCCTGAAAAGATAGAAGCCATTAGAGAATGGTCAGCACCAAAGAATGTGAAAGAGGTCAGATCATTCATGGGCCTTGTAGGTTACTACAATATATTCATTGGATGATTCTCAAAGATAGCACACCCAATCACTTCCTTGCAAAGAAAGGGTATGAAGTTTCAGTGGACGTCGGACTGTGAAAGGAGTTTCCAACATTTGAAACAATTATTGACAAGTGCTCCAATACTAAGGATTGCAGACCCAAATGAAGATTTCATTGTATGCACAGATGCATGTAATGAAGGACATGGTGGATTCCTCAGTCAAAATAGATTTGTGATATGTTATGAATCAAGGAAGTTGAAGGAGAATGAAACAAACTATGCCACTCATGATTTGGAGTTGGCATCCATAGTACATGTTGGGAAATGTCTAACAGGTAGCGTATGCTTGTCATTGATGGCAAGTACAATAGTGAAGATGGCAGGATCAGACTGTGCATGCGAAGAATATACAGAGGTGTAGAAGTCCAACAATCCCTTGGGGATTCGGAAGTGAAAGCCTAGGAGGAACAACGTCGAGGAGAATGCACGCAGCAAAGATCTAGATACAGGAGTTCACAGAGGAGAAGGAAGACAAAGGTCGAGGCCTTTGAGAACTTGTAATTCTCCAAAGGTTGGGCGAAAAGTGTGTAAATCTCAGGAGGGAGCACAGCCGTCGTCAAATCGACTAAAGAAGAAGATCTGGACTGTTGGTTTCTACGTCTAGGAGGAGCTTGGGAGAAACCTACAGAAGGGAGAGATTAATATCCATTGGATCTCATTTATAAATCCCGTCAGTCGTCAGATTGGACAGGAGCTGCATGAGGTTTAGCATCAGGAAAAGCCAAGGTGAAATCCCGAAAGGAGGGATGACTCATCGGGGTTTCAAATATCGAGAATCCCATGAGCCAATGCATTGTAGCATTGAAAATATCGAAACCACGAGTGGTAAGACTGCAGTCATGGGGATAACGGTCATATGGGCCAGGAGCCTAGCCAGGAGAGCTAGTGCATAAAGAGCGCGTCGGGATTCAAGGGATCGCGAATCCTGAGGACATACATGTTTCAACATTGGAAAGTCCAAAACCCCAATGAGGAGGCTTGGCTGCGGTCATATAGGAGAAGGTCACATGGACCACGAGCTTAACCGGAGGGATAATTGAAGTTAGAGGCATCAGATCCAAGTGCAGGGTCCGACCACCGTTGGATTGAATAAAACCTGCATGATCTTTAAAAGTGCAAGGAGTAGATGGCTCACAAAAACTCGACGTAATCTGAGCCATCAAATCAAGATCACATCTAAATCGTTGATCAGAGTTTCAAGGATTGTGTTTTGGAAATGTCAAAGAAACAATGCAATAGGAATCTTGATTTCTCGATATGCAAAATCCCAGTGTAATCTGAGCCGTCAGATCAAGATGTGATCTAGACCGTCGACCCGACTCACGTCAGTAGACCACATCAGCTAGGAACACATGGCACAACCAAGTAATGACAAGTGTCAGACTGATTCAACATTTCAGGCACATGTAAGTCATGAATCAGAGTGAAATGTGGCAGTATTCAACATGTGTCAATCCCCGCATGACGTCAGCAGATGGATACCTTGTCAGAGTTTCGGGGATTGAGAGTTGGACATGTCAAAGATTATTGACATCAGGAATCCCAATATCGTGATATGTGAAATCACCATGCAATCTGAGCCGTCAGATCAAGCCTTGATATAGACTGTTGATGGAGAGGCATTGGGGATCGAGAGTTAGACATGTAAAAAATTATCAACATCAGGAATCCTGATATCGCGATAGGTTAAATCACGATGTAATCTGAACCGTCAGATCAAGTGTTGATCGGAGGGATATTGATGCACGACACAGTGAAACTTCCAGAAACGATTGATGGCATCTGCTAGAGAATTAGAAGAGACCCCTGTGTGATCGCTAGAGGAGATGAAGAGTCTCCAAGCTTCACCCAAGTGAAGGAAGACTATTCTTAGGAGGAATTGACAGATGGATGAGCGTGGAACCCTGTAACTAAAACAGAGAAGGTGAGCTCAGCTGTCACAAATAAGATGAAGAGTCTCAACTGCCAGAGAAGCTGAAGAGTCACGATGATGATCAAACAGAACACTCGAGAGGTGGAGGATAATGGCACGGAGTCAACATGCAGAGAATTGTGAACATTGCATGCATAAGGTGCACAGAAGCTATAAATACACAGTATAGAGAAGATAAGGAGGGGGTTGTTATTTCTTTTGGAGTTTGTTGTGGTTGTTGTTGGTGAAGGTGATTCATGTGTGAAGAAGGATCAGAGTGCAGCAGCTGAATAGGACAGAAGAGGAACTGTGTAAGTGAATTGACATGGCGCACAGAGCATAAAAAGTGGAAAAACATATAGCGCAAGAGATGTCTGCAGAAAGGCAATGAGGAAGACAGAGCAAAAAAATGTAGCAAAATAGTGATGAGTCTGGTAAGCCATTGATGAACATCATATCACTATAATAAGTTTCAGTAGCAAATATTTATATTTCAGGGTGGTTGGGAGGAGCTAGGGAGGACTGGTGTCCTCAAAGGTTCAAGTGGGTGCTTGAACATAGGGAGTTGGTGCTTCCTTCTAGTTGGTGCTAGAGAAACCAGGGAGTTGGTGCTTCCTTCTAGTTGGT
>ML782987.1:91724-112872 GCA_009831015.1 Picea engelmannii
CAAATTGTCTAATAACCCTGACTTAGTATGCAAGTTGAAGAAATCTTTATATGGTTTAAAATAAGCCCCTCGAGCCTAGTATCACAGATTGGATACGTATCTCAAAGACAAAGGGTTCAAGAGAGGAACAGCTGACAACAATCTGTATATTAAGATAGAGGATAATGATTTGCTCATCGTACTAGTCTATGTAGATGACATCATCTTTGGATGTAATAAGGATTCACTCGTACAATGGTTTTCTTCTGCCATGGAGTCTGAATTTGAAATGTCTATGATAGGAGAACTATCATTTTTCCTTGGTCTGCAAATAACTCAGAGGCCCGATGGGATCTTCATTACTCAAGGCAAATATTTAAGAGAAATGTTAAAAAGGTTTCAAATGGAATATTCTAAACCTATGGGTACACCTATGGTAACTAGATGTAAATTAAGAAAGGATGATGATTCACCTGATGTTGATCAAAGCTCATATCGATAAATGATAGGAAGCCTGTTGTACATCACAACATCTCACCCAGACATAATGCATGTTGTAGGAATGGTAGGAAGATATTAGGCTGTACCTAAACAGATTCATTTGCAATCTTTCAAAAGGATATTCAGGTACTTAAAAGAAACAATGACTTATGGTCTGTGGTATCCCAGAAATCAAAGTCTTCAATTGACTGCTTATTCAAATGCAGATTGGGAAAATTATGTTGATGAGAGAAAAAGCACCAGTGGAGGAGCATTCTTATTGGGTAACTCCTTAGTAGCCTGGCTCAGTAAAAAGCAAGGTTCCATTTCTTTATCAACCACAAAGGCAGAGTACATTGCTGCTACTACCTGTTGCACACAGGTATTATGGATGATTCATACAGTTGCATACTTAGAGGTAAAATATACTGCACCAATCCCAATTCATTGTGATAACACAAGTGCCATCAGTGTGTCTAAAAATCCTGTCCTCCACTCCAAGACAAAACATATTCCCATAAAATATCATTTTCTGAGATAGCAGGTCACCAATCAGATTGTTCAGGTCAATTACATTCCCACTACAGAACAAATTGCAGACATCTTTACTAAGCCCCTAGCCAAGACACCATTTGAATATCTCAGATAGAAGTTGGGTCTCATTTCATTTCACACCTAAAACGTCCATCTTGTTAGGGGGAGTTTTGCATTGTTTGAATATTTAATGCCTCCTAAAATTACTACAATAGCTCAGGGGGAGCATGTCTCTTCTTTGACATTGATGTCAAAGGGGGAGAAAAGAATTTGGGTGCCTTAGTTGCCATCAATGCCAAAGGGGGAGATTGTTGGCAAATGTCTAACATGTAGCGTATTCTTGTCATTGATGGCAAGTACAACGGTGAAGATGGCAGGATCAGAGTGTGCATGTGAAGACTCTGCAGAGGCGCAGAAGTCCAAGAATCCCTTGGGGACTCAGAAGTGAAAGATAAGGAGGAACAACGTCGAGGAGAACGTGCGCAGTAAAGCTCAAGATACAGGAGTTCACAGAGGAGAAGGAAGACACAGGTCGAGGCCTTTGAGAACTTGTAATTCTACCAAGGTTGGGAGGAAAGTGTGTAAAGCTCAGAAGGGAGCACAGCCGCCGTCATATCGACTGAAGAAGAAGATATAGACCGTTGGTTTCTACGTCCAGGAGGAGCTTAGGAGAAACCTATAGAAGGGAGAGATCGACAGCCATTGGATCTCATTCAGAAATCCCGTCAGTCGTGAGATTGGATAGGAGCTGCACAAGGTTTACCATCGGGAAAAGCCAAGCTGAAATCCTTAAAGGAGGGATGACTCATCGAGGTTTCACATATCGGGAATCCCGTGAGCCAATGAATTGCGGCATTAAAAATATTGAAACTCTGACGAGTGGTAAGACTGTGGTCACAGGGATAACAGTCATATGGGCCAGGAGCCTAGCTAGGAGAGCTAGTACGTAAAGAGTGCGTCGGGATTCAAGGTATCATGAATCCTGAGGACATACATGTTTCAACATTGGAAAGTCTAAAACCCAGATGAGGATGCTTGGCTGCGGTCATATAGGAGAAGGTCACGTGGACCACGAGCTTAACCTAAGGGCTAATTGAAGTTAGAGGCATTAGATCCAAGTGTAGGGTTCGACCACCATTGGATTGAAGAAAACCTACACGATATTTAAAAGTGCAAGGAGTAGAGGGCTCACAAAAACTCAATGTAATTTGAGTCATCAAATCAAGATCACATCTGAACCGTTGATCGGAGTTTCGAGGATCGTGTTTTGGAAATGTCAAAGAAACAATGCAATAGGAATCCCGATTTCTCAATATGAAAAATCCCAACGTAATCTGAGCTGTCATATCAAGATGTGATCTAGACCATCGACCCGACTCATGTTAGTAGACCACGTCAACTAGGAACATGTGGCACAACCAAGTAATGACAAGTGTTAGACTGATTCAACATTTCAAGCACATGTAAGTCACGAATCAGAGTGACACGTGGTAGTATTTAACACGTGTCAATCCATGCATGACGTCAGTAGATGGACACCTTATCGAAGTTTCAGGGATCGAGAGTTGGACATTTCAAATATTATTGGCATCAGGAATCCCGATATCACGATATGTGAAATCATGATGCAATCTGAGTCGTCAGATCAAGACTTGATATGGACCGTTGATGGAGAGGCATCGGAGATCGAGAGTTGGACATGTCAAAAATTATTGACATCAGGAATCCCGATATCGTGATAGGTGAAATCGTGATGTAATCTGAACCATCAGATCAAGTGTTGATCGAAGGGCTACTGATGAACGACACAGTGAAACTGCTAGAAACGATTGATGGAGTCTGCTAGAAAATTCGAAGAGACCTCTATGTGATCGCTAGAAGAGATGAAGAGTCTCCAAGCTTCATCCAAGTGAAGGAAAACTATTCTTAGAATGAATTGACAAATGGATGAGTGTGGAAGCCTGTAACTAAAATAGTGAAGGTGAGCTCAACTGTCACAAATAAGATGAAGAGTCTCAACTGCCAGAGATGCTGAACAGTCACAATGATGATCAGACAGAACACTCTAGAGGTGGAGGATAACGGCGTGGAGTCAGCATGCAGATGATTGTGAACATTGCATGCATAAGGTGCACAGAAGCTATAAATACACAGTACAGAGAAGAGAAGGAGGGGGTTGTTGTTGTTGTTGGAGTTTGATGTGGTTGTTGTTGGTGAAGGTGATTCATGTGTGAAGAAGGATCAGAGTGCAGTAGCTGAATATGATAGAAGAGGAACTGTGCAAGTGAATGGGCATGGTGCACATAGCATAAAAAGAAGAAAAACAAACAATGCAAGAGATGTGTGCAGAAAGGCAATGAGGCAGACAGAGCAACGAAATGTAGCAGAAAAGTGATGAGTTTGGTAAGCCATTGATGAACATCATATCACTGTAATATGTTTCAGTAGCAAAGATTTATATTTCAGGGTGGTGGGGAGGAGCTAGGGAGGACTGGTGTCCTCAAAGGTTCAAGTGGGTGCTTGAACACAGGGAGTTGGTGCTTCCTTCTAGTTGGTGCTAGAGAAACTAGGGAGTTGGTGCTTCCTTCTAGTTGGTGCTAGAGAAACCAGGGAGTTGATGCTTCCTTCTAGTGGGTGCTAGAGAAAACAGAGAGTTGGTGCTCTCAACAAGTTGCATCTTTCAAAACTGAGGTTGTAGCCTCATTATGAGTTGGTGTTCATATGTATGATACTATAAAGATTGTAACCATTACTTATCATATAAAGAAAAATAGGTTTTTACACTGCATGGGTTTCCTCGGGAAATATCTGTCTCTGTGTTTCTCATATATGTGAATGATGCTGAAAGTGCCATTGTTTATTTCCCTGCATTATTGTGATCATCATTCAGTATCTCTACATAGAGTTTAAAAGAACCATTATTGTTTAAGCACGGTAACAACTGATTCACCCCCCCCTCTCAGTTGTCTAATAGTACATGCCCTGAGGAAATGAATACACTACCTCATGGGAAAAAGGTTTGAGCTAATAACATACCACAATGGTTTGAAATATTTATTTGATCAGCCAAATCTAAATGCTAGGCAAAGTAGATGGTTATAATTTCTAAGCAAATATAACTTTGATATAAAGGATATCAAGGGGAAAGAAAATAAAGTGGTTGATGCACTCAGCAGAAGGGTGCATGAACTACGTGCTACAACCATCAGCATGTATCAGACTGATGTTAAAAGAAAAATTCTGGAGGCTGCAAATACAGACCTGCAATACAAAGAATTTAGAAAAATTACAACAAGGTAAGACACCATAGAAGATGGATATTTATAAGTTGGGAGTAGATGGAATACTGCTGCACAAGAACAAAATTTTTGTACCAAATGTCCAGTACTTGAAACGTATAATTTTTCATGAGATGCATAGTGTTCCTTATGCAAGGCACCCTAGATATCATAAAAACGTAGTAGCAGTCAAGAGCCAATAGTTTTGGTGAGGTATGAAGAGGGAGATAGAAAAATACATCGCAATATGTATGGAATGCTAGAAAGTTAAAGCAGAACATAGGCATCCAGCAGGGTTGCTGCAACCTTTGCCCATTCCTGAATGGAAGTGGGAAGTGGTGAAAATGGATTTTATTATGGGATTCCCCAAAACATGCAAGCTACATGATTCGATTATGGTGGTGGTGGACAAGCTTACCAAAGCTGCGCATTTTATTCCACTAAAAGCTACTCACAAGGCAACATATGTCATTGATATTTTCATGAAGGAAGTGGCATGATTGCATGAAATTCCTAAAACGATTGTGTCTGATAGAGACCCAAAATTCACCTCGAATTTCTGGAAAGGATTGTTCAAAGGATTTGGGATGAATCTGAACTTTAGTACAGTTTACCATCCTGAGTCTGATGGACAGACAGATAGGGTGAATAGAGTGATAGAAGATATGTTGAGTATGTATGTGATGGATAAACCATCCAAATGGGAAGACTACCTACATTTAGTAGAATTCACTAACAACAATGGGTATCATACATCATTGAAGATGACCCCATTTGAAGCACTTTATGACAGAAGGTGAAATACTCCAGTGAGTTGGGATAACCTGGCTAATAGAACAATAGTCAGGCTAGAGTTGCTCAAGGAGATGGAGGACCAAATGTTAAAAATTAAGTAGAATTTGAAGGTTGCCCAAGATAGACAGAAAATTTATGCTCATAAAAATAGAATCCATAGATAATTCAAAGTGGGTGATCATGTTTTCCTTAAGGTGAAATCTAACAGAAGTTCCCTTGAGTTGGGAAGCTGCGCCAAGTTGGCAGCTAGATTTTATGGACCATTTGAAATCCTAGAGAGGATTGGTCCAGTTGCTTATATGATTGCATTGCCTTCATCTATGGCTATTCATAATGTATTCCATGTATCATTTCTAAAGAAATCCATACATGATGTTGATCATGTTGTTGATTGGAATGTTATTCAGGTGAAGCAATAAGGCGCTTTCCAAGTGCATCTGGTGCACATTTTGGACCGGAAAATCAAACAAATCTAGAATCTATCCATAGGGCTTGTAAAGTTCCAATGGACCTGATACGAACCTGAAGATGGTACTTGGGAGCATGAGGATGAAATATGGGAAGAATACCCACATCTTTTTGAAAAAAATTGAAAATTTTGTTGTATATGGGTACATGATGCACTGAGGACAATGCATAAATAAGGGGAGGGGATTGTAATATCCCTCGGTCTAACCCAAATGCAAGTGTAATCCAATTATATTTAAGCTAGTGAGATGTTTAGACATCATTTTTGTAATACACTTTTCATGGCATGGTGCGTGCATATATTGTGCAATAAAGTGATGTAGTGTGTGCATTTATGGATACCGAGCGCAGTAACTAAAGTGCCTGCAACCTTGAGGACAACAGATAGTGTGTGCAGTAAATAAAGTGCACGCAATATTAAGGTTAATGAACCTTTATGTATATGATATGCATTATAGGCTGGTGAGCCAGTATTATAAGCCAGGATCCTTATGTTATAGAATAAGGCCAGAGTGCCTAGATGTTAAAGGTCAATGCACCTATTTTGTATATGTCTCATGATTAATATAAAATACATCACTGTGCACAGATCGACCATGATAAAAGAGAGGGGGGACTATATTCTCCTAGTTAGGGAAAGGGAGGGCCAAAATCTAAGGAAAGGGATAATCGAGAGAGCTTAAGTCAAAAAGGAATATTAAATTAATATTTCTTAGAACATAAATATGGATAATTATTTCATACTAAGTCCTAAAGAAGGGGACAAGTGTATCATAGCAGCTTCCACCATGACAACTGTCAAGTTGGAGACATGCATACTTATTTTCGAGACTTAGTTCCTTTGGAGGGGATCTTACCATTTTCCCTTGGACCAGAGAACCATTATGTGGGGGGGAAATACATTATGTCAGTTGGGGAGCTAACCTCGTACCTTCCTATCACTGTACATGAACCTGTTTTCATGGCCATTTTCCTATTGGTGTACCTATCATCTTGGGTGTGGGATTGAAGAGGGGTGTTTTCAAGCTCGTGAGAAATTATCTGAGTGAGAGAATTGTTGGGAATCGATTTCCTGAAGGTGCTAAACTACAACTACATTTCTCTGATATTTCTGGTCTTTCCTGTTGCTGAAGCCCTGGAGGGGAAGTTGAGTAGCCAAAGGACTATTGAGTAGAGAAGGGGCACACTTTCTTGGGTGGGACAGGCATGTGGGGAATGAGAGGTTGTAGGTTGTCGGTTGAGTGAGAACATGAGATGGAGTCTTTCATGTTGACTATGAACCCTTAGCCTGGTTAGGAACCCCTTACCTGGGTGGAGTCTAGTCCCATCTCGGGGGTGACTCACTGTTGCGAGTGATGAATAGTGTAGTCTAAGGCTAGGAGGTTTGTGGATAGTCTAGACGTAGTTGGTGACATTCTTACCAAGATAAGTATCGGTTTTGTGATGAATTTACATGTTGCATTGTCATTTGTGTGTTAATTTATGGGTTTTATGGCATGTGTAAGCATATCTGTCTATATGTTTAAGGGTTTACCCCTATGTACGCTGCATGTCTGTGATTACTGTTAAGACATCCTAAAAATTGTATATTTATAGAATGAAACTATTTGTTATGTTTTGTATGTGAAGCTTCTGCTAGAGCGTTTTATGTATATGTTTAATTGCATGAAGTTCAGTATGTATGTATGCCTGTGTGTGTATATACATATTTAAAAATAAAAATTATGTGACATACCTCAGTTGGATACTGGGTTGTTACCATAGGTTTTCAGAACTATTTTAAGCATCTGAGTAGTGACGTTCCCCGGCCTATTGGTGTTCAGGGAGGTACGTTACAAGAAGACTCCATGAACCCAAGAGCTAAATAGAAACATGTGGAAGAACATGAAGATTCCAAGAAATAAAGAAAATCCATAACAACCATTTATTATACCAAGAATAAAAAAGGGCACCATCTTGTTTTGAACCCACTAGAATAAATCAAGCAGAAGAAATGAAAGTTATGATAAAGAAAATTGTATGTAATAAAATGTGAAAAATACTTATGAATGGAAGCATTGTGAAAATTAGAATTTCTTCCAGAAGAAGGGAGGATACTATGATGACAACTTATTCCAGTAAACTAGATATACCTCCTCTAATATCCATGGATTGGAATTTACATATAAAATACGGTTCTTTCCAAATAAAGAAAATTGAGAAATAAGATTATACTAGAAAGAGACCCATGTATGCATATATACAAAGACATTGTATGGACTCAAACAACTTGATGAAGAGTATATTATATACAATAAAAGTGTGGTGAAAACCTTTTATGACAAAAATAGTGTATCAAAATGGTTACTTAGAAGTTCGTGATGATGGATTGGTGTCTACCAAAACCCTGGCCAGCAACCCAACTTTTCCTGCGGACCTGGTGCCAGTCAAACTCCATGCTCCCTCTTTCTTGTACATAGTACTCAGCCCAAACTACCATTTTTGGAAACATTACATCTGCCATACTTTTCAAGGTTGCTTAATGACCTGATTTGTCATGATCCGCATTGGCCCCCCATGCCGACTAGGTTTGCCTCAGATATTCGAAAATTCGAAGGCAAGCCTGGTGATGATCTGGGTGATCATGTGACAACTTTCCACCTATGGTGCTCTTTAAACTCACTTTGATATGACTTCATACAATTCTGCCTCTTTCAATAGACTCTTATCAGGGGTTTCGTGAAATGCTACATCAAGCTCAACTGCTCAATATACTCTTACTTTAGTGATTTGGAAATGGTTTTCTTAAACCATTTCCAACTACCCATGAGATATGACGCCGACACCAAATTGCTCTCTAAATTTGAGTAGATGAAGGCTGATCATATCTTAGATCACATCCGAGAATGGCGACATCGGAAGAGTTTGATTAAGGTCTAGGTGCCACAAGACTTCTGGAGTGGTTTCTGAAGTCTTGGGTACCTCAGTTATCCAAGGACCTTGCAATGTCATGATTGTTTTAAGAGGAGGAATCAATACTGAGAGAAAAACAACTTGAATTGATATACTCTCAGTCTGGCTTACTCTATGAGATTTTTCTAGATGCCCCACGGTCCATCCTTGACATCACCAAACAAAATTGTGGACCACATATCGATGGTATAGTTGGTTCAACACAAGAAAAGTCCACTGATCAACTATAAAATCAATTGTAGAAATTGTCGATATAGAAGACATCGACCAACTAGACCTTTAGTTCAATTGTTCCCCTTACCCAAATTTTGGATGTACATAGTGTGTAGTCGACGAACCCGAAGGCCAACCAACAGCCTGAAGGGATGAAAAAAAAATGAAACAAGAAGGGTATAGAACATAAGAAAACCAACAACAATGATGGTGGGGGAAACACATAGAAGAGAAAGTTGAAGGACCCATGTAACCTTTTCATGGAGGAACATATGAGTCACCTGTTCCCTTGACTTGCAGAGGGCCATAAGTTATTGGCGTAGAAACAACATGTTGTGTTAACAAACCCATTTCCACACGAGAAAAATATGACTCAAGGCTCTTAGAGCATGAATGGGGGTAGTCAGGTACCCCCTGTGTCTTCTAGTAACCCTTCGACCATGAACGTTTATATGATGAAAGGTGACTCTTATATATCATTCAGGGCACACGATTATAGAATGATAGAATATGTCGAAAAGGGTAAAGAAGACACAAACCCATCCATTCCTCTCCAAATTGAGAAGACAATGAGTGAAACAATGACATGCATCCTGAAAGGGGTGTTCAATAAATCTTCCCATAATCCAAATGCAAGGGCTGCCCATAATTACTCTGTGGTGGAGGATTTATCACAAACTCCTTGCATGATTTCTACTCTGGAGGTCCTCTAGAGCTGCCCTTTACAGAGAAAATCTCTTTTGTCCTCTTTGGAATCTGTCGAGTCTTGTAATTCGGGAATGATCATGCTTGATACAACTGACTTGAAACCTCATCTCCCTTACCATGTCATGTTTAAGAGAGTAGCAGCTCACCCCACAAAATATTTTACATGGAATATTTTCCATATGGTGGTTGAGAAGGGAACCGTGAATTGCGTGATGTCATTGGTGTGTTGGATGGCCATTGGCCAACTCATTTTGTCTTCATCACCTACTCTACTTAGTTCTTTTGATGGTCGCTCTTTCAAACCACATGGAATCATTCCTTATTTTCCCATGAATTTAGTAGGAAAGATCATGTGCATTGAAGTTGAAGTGGTTGATGCACCTCTCAACTACAAATTTATATTAGGAAGGAGTTGAACCTATGCAATTCATGCAGTGGTTTCCATATATTTTCGGGTCTTCTTGTTTCCACAGGAGGGTCGAATCATAACCATTGACTAGTTGTCCTTCTCCTGGCTTTACCCTTCATCGGGGGCATCCATGGTCCCAATGATTGATAACCCTCATCCCAACATCATCAACGTGTGGATTGTTTTGTTCCCACCATTGATGCATACCTTTTATTACCCACCTCCTTCTAGCGATGTCAAATTTATATTGGCTGCCCCTGACCAACCTAGGTCTAAAATGTTTCAAGTGTCGTTGTTTTGAATGACTTACTTTCACAATCTACGGACTCTTCCTTCCCCATCAGTCTTGATGGAAGGGACAAGGCATCCTAGCATGTCCATTCCCTTGTTTGCGGTATAATTTTTGTATAGTATTGCCCAACAAGCTTTGACCAACCCTGTTTCAACTTTCGCACAATATTTAGATCCAGTTCTCGAGAATATTTGGGCTCAAGGTTCCCTTTCCAATACTAATTCTTTATACTTGGTATCTCCCTTAGATGAGGAGATTCTTGAGGCATTGACTGGTCTAGAAAAACCCTGGGATGATCTCCATCACATATCTTATTTCCTCTCAGAGTTGAGAAGAATAGAGGCAGGTGAATTCGTGTTGACTATGATTGAATAGAGGTCTTGTCTTGTTAATCCTCTGGATACGCACGCAGTTTATGCCGAGGGTAATATGGAAAGTATCGTAGAAATTATACTTATTAATATATCCAGAACCCCTGGCATCATGGAGAATGTTTTTTTTGAATCAGAATGCTCCCCCGAAGAGATTCAAATATATACAAAATTATTTAAGGAATTCCATGAAGTTTTTTTTCTGTTCTTACAAGGAAATTCTAGGAATTGATCCAAGAATCGTTCAACATGAGATAACGACTTATCCTGACACCAAGAAGGTCTGACAAAAGCTTCATCCAGTGAATCCTTAGAAAGCGACAACTATTAAGTCTAAAGTAGAGAAAGTTCTTAAATTTGGTTTTATCTACCCCATACAGTTGAAGCAATGGGTGTCAAATCTCATTTCGGTTAACAAAAATCTAGGTACGATTCACGTGTGCATAGAATTTCGTGACTTTAATAAGGCCTTTCAAAATCATAATTTCCCCACCCCAATCATTGATCAGATTGTCGATGAATGCATAGGCTGTGAGGTATTTTCATTCATGGATGATTTCTCGGGATATAACCAGATACAGATCAAACCCGAGGACTAGCAAAAGACAAATTTTATCTGTCTATGGGGCACATTTTATTATCATAAGATGCCTTTTGGCCTGAAGAAAGTTGGAGCCACTTTTCAGCAGTCCATGTCTTTTTCTTTCCACAACTTTAGACATATAATTGAGGATTATCTTGATAATCTAGCATCACGATCTCGTAAAAGAGTTGATCATACCATGCACCTCTGACTAATCTTTGAACGATGTCGCTAATATTGGATTCGCTTGAATCCTAATACATGCAGTTTCTACATGACTTTAGGTCATCCTTTAGGTTTCATAGTTTCGACAATAGGGATCATGGTCAATCCTCTTAAGGTTGAGGTGATATTTCAATTTTCACCCCCGTGCATAGTCCCTCAGCTTCAGAGCTTATAGGGGGAAGCGAACATTCTTCAACAGTTTATCACAAACTATGCCAAGATCACTAAAGGGTTCGTGCGATTATTCAAGAAGGGATTCCCTTTTTTGGGGGACGAAGCCACTCAATGCTCTTTTGAAGTGTTTAAATGCACCCTTATGTCTACCCCTCTTCTTCATCCTGCCAATTATAACAAATATTTCTTATTGTACTTGGTTTCCGCAGAGTCGACCATTGGTATGGTATTGGTTAAAGAGGACGATTTTCTTGAAGAGAACATGATTTATTACCCGAGTCAAGGCCTGGTTGGGCTGAAACTCAACTATTCCCATGTTGAGAAGCTTGTGTTGGCAGGAGTGCATCATGTCCAACGGTTCTGTCATTATATCCTGCTTCGCAAGACCATTGTCGTTGTCATTGTGAATTTGTTTCAATATGTGTTGACACGACAAGTAATTAGTGGAAATATCAGTAGATGGATTGTTATCCTCTAGGAATTTGACTTGGATTTTGTTTCCACGAAATCCAAAAAGTCATTGGTCTTTAAGGAACTTATTTTAGAACTTCCAGTCGAATCAGGTGATTTCACGCCCGAAGAATCACCTATTAAAGGTGATCTTTTTCTGATTGCATCTTCAAACCCCTAGTATGGAGATATACTAGTCTATATCCAAACTTTAAAGTGCCCTACTTATTCTTCTCACAATGAGTGTTGACAAATACACCATCCAACATGAAACTATCTCTTCCTCAATGATACTTTGTATCATCGAGGTGTATATTTCATTCTTCGTGAGTTCCTTATACACAAAGAAGTGGAACTCATTCTTAATGACTACCACACTGAAGCATGTGGTGGTCATTTGTCTGGGTTGGAAATAGCCCAAAATATTCTATGAGTCGGTTACTTTTGGCCTAGGTTAATCAAGGATTGTGTTGATTTGGTCAAGAAGTGCCACCTGTGTCAGATCTTCTCTTGGAAAATGAGAGCACATCCCACTCCCATGTTTCTCCTCATCACTGTTAGTCCATTCACCAAGTGGGGGATTGATTTTATGACATGCCACTCGACTTCATCCAAGGGGCATCGTTATATCACCGTAGCGGTAGAATACTTCACTAAGTGGGTCAAGGCTATGCCAACATTCATTAATGATGGAAAAGCAACATCACTCTTCATTTTTAACCAGATAATAGCAAGGTTCGACATCCTGAAGGAGATTGTCACTAACCATGGAAGTCACTTCCAGAACAAGATGATGTCCGATTTATCATCAAATCTTGGGTTGATGAAAGAGAATTCATCACCCTACTACCCACAAGAGAATGGTCAGGTGGAGGCTATGAATAAGTCCCTCAATACTATTCTACAATGAATGATCAATTATACCAAGTCAAATTGGCATTTGATGTTGTACTCAGTGTTGTGGGCCTACCGATTGTCTATAAATATTTCCACCGATTTATCACCTTTTCAACTCATTTACGGGTTGGAAGTAGTATTTCCTATAGAGTTTTAGATACCATATTTAAAGTTGGAAGTAGAGTTATTGCCCGAAACTTCATGACTTGAGGAACGATTATTATATCTCGAGTAGCTCGATGAGCAACACCATGATGCAGCCTTGGCCAATACAGCTCACAAGCAATGAGTCAGGTGTCAATATGATTGGTCCATTCATCCTCAGATTGTCTTCGAGGATGACCTTGTCGTGGTTATGACCAAGATAAGGATCCCCTGGGGGCAGGCAAATTTAAAACCATGTGTTTTAGACCTTTCATTTTGAAATAAGTCTTAAAGAAGGGCACCTATTATTTGGTTGAATTTGAGGGAAATGATTTGGTGAAGCCTAGAAATGGGCTCTACCTCAAGAACTATTGCTCATAGGTTGGTCTCTTGGGTCACTTCTTGTACATATGTATATTTCTTATACAATTAGTTTTTGTCTTTTTGTTTTATGGACGTGTTGTTATTTATGTCATGTTTCTCATTCTGGAAGATGTCAAGTGAATCAAAGGTGTTCTTTGGAATCACAGACGATGCTAGTCGACACACTCAGAGGCTTGCTTCCGCATCTTGGGTGATTTTCACACCTCAAGGCCAGTTTCTATCTTCTGGAGGCATCTGTCTAGGTGACACTACAAACAATGTCATTGAATAAATCATAGTGATAGAGATGCTTTGTGATGTTTTGTCACATGACATATGTTGGGCACTAAAGATGTCCTAAAAACAACCTTTAGTTTAACATTAATTTATCAACCTGAGGATTCATCTTCTATTTCAAGAATATCAGCAAAGTCTATGCAAACAACTCGTAGAGGATACAATCGTGTAGTTAAAGAAAATATGAGTTTATCAACAATCAAGTTCCTCATACATTCATTAAGTTTCTAAATCTAAGATCCTACTGAACATGATTGAAATCTGATCTATAATGTGCTATGAATTGAAGGCATGAATTGAATTACTGAATTGATATAATTAAGAGACAAGAATTGAATATGATATTAAAGGCATGAATTGATATAATTAAGAAACAAGAATTGAATATGATATTAAAGGCATGAATTGATCTGATTAAGAAACAAGAATTGAATCTATGAAAATAAGTTGATCTATTGATAACTATCTAATCTACTGAAAAGAAAAAACTGAATATTATAAATTGAGATAGAACAATAATTGAACAAGAAATTATAACTAAGTAAAAGGAACAACATATACTAGTTAAGCGAAAGAAACAACACATTATGATTTAAGGAAAATGAACAACAATTGCTAATTTAATTGAAAGGAACAACAGATGTGAAAATGAGAGGAACTGTCAAGCAGTAAAGTACAACAAATGGAATCTGGAATAGAAATCGACAACATTCAAATGAAATCATATATATTCTACAAGCAAAGAGAATCAAAACATTAACATGCTTATGCATTATCTTAATGATGATAAAAAAGGATTTAAAGTTCGAAACAGAAATCAAACTGATAAAATACAGATTGAGACATTAACTCCTTCAAACTGGGTCCTCGGTCCTCAGAAGCATTGCTACTAGAAACTCAGTATACGAAAATGATGGAAATGTTCAAAACCTTTATTATTTCTATAACTAAGACAAAATTTATAGAAACTGTTTGCGCAAATAAATTCTGAATTCTGAATGCTTAGATACAATTCTTAGATTATCCTTTCTAGGATTCACTACCCTTTATATATTACAAAATATGGGTAAATTAATCTATCCTGAGGATCGAGATATCCTCATGATCACTATTACTATAGATGAAGTTTAAAAAATAGAGAACTAATCTCTCTTAAAACTTCCTTATGCTCCATATATCTAACCTCCAATAGCTTGCACATCTTTGAAATCTCTTCTGCTATCGTGATTTTACCAAAATTTACCCATTTTTGTAACAAAATCAAACAATTCAAACCATATTTTAGAATTTATGAACTTCAACTCAATGATAGTTCTAGAAGATGTTTTAATCATTTCCTATCATATTTTATTCCTAAGTAACATAAAAGTCAGTCAAGATGATATCGTAAATCATGGAAATGAGGAGAATATTTGTACCTTTTCATAACCAAGCATACCCCCCAGCTTACCTTCTTGCATGTCCTCATGCAAGCTAAGTTCTTACATGCAAAACATTGATGGTATAAGGAGGAAAAGTTGGTTCACCAGGTTCCCTGAACCCATTCATTCTTATGAGTTCTCCAAAAGAAGTGTCTTCCCTCTTTTTATTAAATTGATAATCTCTTTGGTAATCCTCTAGAGGAAACCAGATAAGAGGGGGATTATATCTACACCCAATCCAGGCAATTACTTCCTCCTGGATCATTTTGGCATATCTTTCTATTATGAAGGTGGCTGCAAAGAAGTTCCTGAAATCGAAGGGCTCTATAACCTTTACTTCAATTGGCGAGACATCCCACCTTAACTTGGATCCAGCAAGAGCTTCTTCTTTTTTGAGACTTTTGTGACTCGAGTTATGATAAAGTGGTTCTTTCGTATTCATCGCATCAGTTTTTTTATTATTCGATGTTTCATACCAAACAAATGTGGTCCATCATCAGGAAGAATTTTAAGATATGAAGGAAATCTGAAAATCATCAGGTGTATAAATAAGAAAAGTTATTTAGTAACGATCCAACTTATTAAAAATATATAAGATCTAAAATGTCGAATAATAAAAAATTGATGCGATGAATCTGAAAGAACCACCTTATCAAGAGCTTCTTCTTTGAGTTCCCTAAAATATGTTATGCCTGATCATATAACCTGTTGATGAATAGGACATAAAGAGCTTCTCACTCCTTCCCTTTTCATGAATGTCCTATGTCGCATGATAGCTGGAAAATACTTTGGTGGTTCCTCCCTGATCCAGAGATCTAACCCAGTTTCTCTCTTCATGAAAGTGTTGTGGGCCTCAGCCCACCTGGCATGATTTTAAGGGAAGGATATGAATGCTTGAAATTGGATGTCTACAATAAAAGGAATAGGATTATCTCAGTTGATGTCTTCCAAAATGAAATTATGGAATTATAGTTCACACAGGAAATATTGTACATTCTATTCCTACTCCCTAAAACAAGACACAAACTCAGAGATAGTGGTGAATTTAATTGGTTTACATTCTTGAATATATTTCACCCTCAACAATAGGTAGCATTATAATAAAAACAAAGTATAATTGGTAGCATGAGCCCCACAATCTATTGCATTAGTGTAGATATCACAAATCTCTTTCATTTGCTCCAAATATTTTTCCAATTGACCTTGTACCTTCTTTGTCTTCCCTTGGGCCTTAGTCGGCTCAGAATACATCTCATTTTTTGTTTCTAACATGGTTTTGAGTTTTTTAACAATGCTTTGGATCTTTGTCATGGTCACAATTTCATCTCTGGTCTGATTCAAGGCCTGTTGGGATTGTACGAGTTCTGCTTATAGTCTTTCAATGATGGCACTTTGACCGTGAAACTGAGATACCTCTTCAGTGTGACAAGTTGCTTCGTTCATTACTGAAATTATTGTTTTCGTTTCTGCATCTGTGGTCTCCAGAGGAGTGGAAATTACTTCCTCAGGCTGGGCAGTTGTTCCTCCTAGAATTTCCAATTGATCCTTTATTTCATATGCTCCCAAAGGAATTTCCTCTTCATTTTGAACAACTACCCCTTCCGTTGTTGTAGTCTCAGTTTGAACTTACATTTATACCGTTTCTTCAAGGATATGCATCTCTGTTTGTTTTCCTATATAATTCATTTGGACTGCCCTCCTAAGAAGAGGGTTCCTTCCCTGTGCTCTATGTCTTTTGGTCTTCTTTATTTCATGGGTCTTACTGACTTGATCTAGTTGTTTTATTAATTCCTTGATACTTTCCTTAAGCTTGTCAACTTTCTTCTTTAACACTTTAATCTTGTTAACCCTTCTCTTCAACAACTTGTTCTCCCATTTTAACATTCTAATTATGTTGTGGCTTTTGCCTGATTTCTGTTTCTGTGAGTTGTCGGGATTTTCCTCACCTTGATCTATCAATAGTGGCTCTTCTTCTTTCCCTACCAGGGTATTTACCTTAGTATGAGGTTCTTGTTGTGTTCTATCATCTGGGAGTGATATCTAAATGTCAGGGAAATCTTCAGCAGGGTTTGAAGGAGAGGCTGGTGCTTGGTTTTATTCTGGCTTGTTTGTGTCTCTGCTAATTGAGGTCCCTAAACTCCCTAAAACTTGAGCTATATATACCTCATATATTTTCAAAAAAAAAATTGTGAGGTGTCCCAATGTTGGATGGGTATCTTCCTAAATATTTCCTTGTGGTGTTTGTTCTGTCTGCTCAATTCCCTGAACATCTTCCTATAAGGGTTGCTCTGTTATATCCTGAATTTCTTCAGGTTGTTTTGTTGTTTCCTAGGTTTCTTCATGATGTCTTATCCGTCTGCTTCTTCTTTTCCCTTCAATGGGATTTTTAGGAGAAACCATTGCTCTTTTTCTCTTCCTTGTTGATTCCTCTACTTGTGAGGTCTGAGTCTTTGCAAATTGGACGGGGTCTATCTTGACTTCAGGTTGAGGAGGTGAAACTACCATTTGGGCAGTAGGTTCCCCTTCTTGTGCTACTTCAATTCCCTAGGTTGGGTCTTCATGATTTGATTTAGATTGCTCTAGTTGTAAGGGCCTATTGGCCTCAATAAGATCCCCCGAGGTCATTTGAGTTTGACTTAGGGCCTTATTTACTACCAATTTGACCAATCCATGGTGGATGATGATAGTAACGAGATATTTTTCCTTCTGTGTTCTTATAGCGACCTCATGTAACATAGAATTTAGAGAAAATGGTAAATTAATTACTAACCATTGTTTGAGAGTGGTTAGTAGTTTGAGGTGGCGTGGGTGGATCACATCATATCTTTCATTGCAGGTGATATACCTTTGTATGACACCTTCCAGTTCTTTCTAGGGTTTGTTGAGACTGTTGGGGTTAAGTCTCTTTCCCTTTTTATCCAATTCCTCTCCAGGGTATACGAAGGATTATACAGCTTCTTTGAGCACTGTATATCTTATAGACCATTGTATTCCTATATTAGGAAGGCCCGTAACCTCTGATATGATTTCCAGAGTGACTGGAATTTGTATATTTCAAACCATGGAGGTTTCTCCCTGTAAGTTCTGAAAGGATTCGATCGTGATGTTTATATTGTATCCCTGCAACCGATTGAATTGCTTTGTCCACCCCATATGGTGTAGGATTTATCTTGCATTCTCATTTACCTATAGTAATGTTGGTTCCCTTCGCACACTTCGGTCTCCCATATTTCTGTAAGTAGGTGAGGATGACT
This sequence comes from Picea engelmannii, assembly GCA_009831015.1. NCBI lineage: Eukaryota > Viridiplantae > Streptophyta > Pinopsida > Pinales > Pinaceae > Picea > Picea engelmannii. The sequence goes on from ML782987.1 coordinate 110,012, forward strand.
AGCGTTCCTTGTTGCAGCTTAAATCAACCACTTTTTGAAAATAGCAGACATAGCAAATATAGAATGACATTGTGTGTATATAGAAAAACTGCATTTTCATAATTAATGCATTCATTTAAATCTATCGATAAATGTGTCGGGCATCTACCCCCCATAAATGGAAAGGTTGACCTTGACTATCAAACATACAAGTGTAATAATGGCCGGGAGTTATTGTGAGGTGCAATTGTTATGTCGACGCCACCGCTGGAAAAGAAAATCATTAATAACTTTTAATCAAACACTTTAATGGTACTAACGATAATCATCACTTTGTGTGGGAAATTCAAATTATTGTACCCATGGTAGAAACCCTTTGAGGAAAAAGATTCTGAATGATTTTAAATTTGTTCACATGTTTAAAATGTTCCACATATTGGTACTTTACCTTTTTATTGGATATATACCTGGAATGACAGCCTCATTGTTTTGAGAAGGAAATCTAAGAACACATTAAAACTTGGGGTAGTTTTAAGGTGAACTTCGATACCATAGGCAAAGCCACTGCTACCAGCAGGTGTCCATAGCCTCAACAGGGTTTCCTTTTAACCCATAGATGAGCATGTATCCTTAATAAATGGTTTGAATTTGTCCTTTCCTGAGAAGACCATTATCTTGGTTTGGTAGCCATATGATGATAATGTCACTCTCTAGATCGTAACCTAAGTGAACAAGCCGACTCGTGATGAGACCTCTTGTCCTTTGACAAAAAAAAATGCCAAAGGACATTTCTCTGGTGTGGTAGCCATAATGGGAATGTCACTTATGTTATTATATGATTATCGTGGTATGTTGGCTCTTGATGAGACCCCCTATTCTATATGGAAGAAGTTTATTACTATGTTAAAAAATTCACTTTGTTTTTTTTTTTTTTATATAGCTTTATCAAAGGAAGCCCATCTACTCCTTAAGAGTGAGGGATGGTGTAAGAAGTGTAAGAATGCCAAGTAATAATTTATTTAATATTACTTATCATGATATGAAAGAAATTATCATTTAAGTATAGGTATATATATAAGGGAAAGAAGCGAATTATGGTGGTTAATGAATTGTGCACAATTTTTAAGAAGATTCAGAGAAATTAATCCAGAAATAGTTTACTAAGGTATGTTAAATGATCCACAACAAATGACAAACTAGAGCTAGTGTTGAAGAAAAGGAATCAGTGAAGGTCATACCCAAAGAAGTGAATGACATAATCAATTTCATGTTTTAAGAAAGGAGCAACAACAAGAAAAAAATCATGAAAGGAATAGAAAAGGAACAACAATAGTTATTTTAAAAGGAACGACAATCGTAATTTTGTGTGGATGATATTATGTATGAAGGGAAAAAAAGTTGTTCTTTTCAAGGGAATGTAAATGGTTTTCAAAGGAAACAACGATCGTATGAAGGTAACATCAGTCATTCTTTTCAAATGAATGACAATCATTTCATTTTGAGTGAACAATAGTGAAATTATTTTACCCATCTAATTAAGTGATTAAAACTCCCACATGCATTTTTCTTCAGTGAATATATAATTGATTAGTCATCAACTAAATTCATTCAATTACTATGGGTAAGTTTATGCAATAATCGAAGTATTATATGGTCTATTAGCATGTTCATTTTCTAGTAAAAACAAGGGTTATATTTGTTGAGTTTTTGCAACACGAGATACGGGTAAAGAACACAAAAGTGTGTTTAATTATATTCATTATATTAATCTCTTCTAGTTTGTATTTTCTCAAGTGACTTTCCTATAAAAAGAAGAGCTAAAAACACAATCAAATCTGTAAAAAAAAACTATATATAATATATACAGTACTAAAACTTTTCTTCATTTATGGAGTTGAGGCTACTAGGTTACCTTCCCAGCCAGCCAAAATTTGAACAATAGGGTCCTTACTTACTTCTTGGCAGAAGGATTATTTTGAAGACATATGATGGTAAAGTTGTAGCCGGTGTCCATTTACCAGAAAGGGAGAGCCAGACCCGTTGATGGTAATTAAAGTGGCAGTTCCATTATCATGAACTTCATTAATTTCATATGGTCCCAACCACTTTGTCTATAATTTCCCAGGAAAATCCCGAAAAATGGAATCATAGAGAAGCACCCAATCACCTTTGTAAAAGTATTTCTTCTTGATATGTTTATCATGCTAGATCATTCTTTGTTGTTGAATAATAGTTGTGCGCTCCAAGGCGAACATGCATGCTTCATCTAATTCATTGAGCTATTGTAGGCATTATTTATGTATCTCTGTAAGATCCAATCCAATCTCCTAGGCCATCCTTAGAGTCTTAATCTCAAACTCAATTGGAAAGGTAGGTTATTTACCATAGAATAAATGATAAGGAGAGTAGCCAGTGGTGTTACACCATGTTGTGTGATAATCCCATAAGGAATTTGGGAGCTCAGTAGCCCAATTCTATCAATTTATTGAGACTGTTTTTGTCAAAATTGCCTCCAAAAATTTATTGGTGCTTTCTACTTGTCTGTTTTCTTGTGGATGGTATGGGGAAGTAACTATGTGCTTAGTATGATACTTTTTCAGGATGGTCGTGATTTTGTGAGATGTAAATTGTGACCCCCCATCAATGATTACTTCCCTGGGTAGTCCAGAGCGTACAAATAATTTGAAAAGAAATTTGATGACTGTTAGGACCACATATTGTACCCTTTTTGCCCATACCTTTTGCCATTGTTATATCCTTCATCACTAGTGTTTAGACTCATAATATCACTACATCTGATCATTCCAAGGTATATAAGGTCCTTTCTCATTATTGCATGCTTAATTTGTTTTGCATAATACTTTACATTACTTTTTGACCTA
>ML782987.1:128173-154699 GCA_009831015.1 Picea engelmannii
AAAGACATCTAGCTAATTAGGTAATCAAACTCTTGTAAGGACCAAGCGATGTCCACATGCAGCAAGGTGACATCTAATTAACTAAAATTGGTGCACTTTCACTCACACACAAAAGTCACTTCTCACTCACATAGATTCTTCTCAAAAACGTGTTGGTCCAAGTAAGTCTCCTCAAAAGGGATTCTGAAAATACCCCATCTTTTCTTGACAGGACTATCCACTCCCATTGTTAATCAAACAAGGTTGGTTTTCACCCACAGCCTCACAAAACAACTTCATCTAAAACTTTCTAATAACTCACTAAGTTTTCCTCCACACGAGGTGCCAAAAGCATTTTTTAGTCTAGGTAGGATTTCGGGGATAGGCATCCAAATAACTCCCCGTTATCTGGTTCTCACATTGATAAAACATAGAGGTTGTCAAATAGGGAACTTCAAATCCTCCAAGTCAAGTGTTCCAATCACCATAAGGTAGGGAGATACCCGTGAAGGGTTGAAGGCCGAGGTCTGGTTGTTCTGTGCGTCCCCCCTTGAGGCACCCACCTCTTGGATGGGATCCAGCCTGTGACCCATTTCTTAGGCTGAAAATCTAAATGTCGCACTTTGACCGAGGTACCTAGTGACCAACTGTAGGACATCTACCCAGGTGGAAATTGTAGGCTGCAATTGCACCTTGATTGGATTTTGTGTGGCTATTGGGAAGTATCGCCAGCTCTTTCGAGATATGCCCCCTCTACCCCTCATTATAACCAATTATTTCATCCTTCACTAGTTTTCTCTTTCGGTGACTTCAGACCCCACTGTTGAGAGCTATTGGAAGGTCCAGTGCGATTTGAGAAGAAGGACGTTACGTCTTCTAGGACACGAGCATTTGCTTTCTTTTTCCCCCACGTGGACAAAAACCACTTACCCATATATATGTTTCTTTCTCATTTTATGTATGATGCACATCTAATTACAGTTTGATTTGGATATATATATCATGTAAAACATTCAACGCAAAGGCTCTTTGTTTCTATATTTCTCTCACCACTTTTTGCACAAATTCACATATCTAGTCTGACATCATAGGGGAACCATAGAACCCCGGTCATTCACGACGCTTGCTCAACCTCCCTCCTATCTTAGGGGGAGTATCTGGTTGTACCTGCTCATCGGTACCTCCTTCACACACTCTTGTGAGTGTTACCATCTTAGGATCAACTTTACTTGGTTCTACATTACTTGGGTCATCTTCCCAAGGTCATCCGTTCACTCACTCTCCTTTACACGGAAGCGGGGGACCCACTTCCTCTCAAGGAGGGAGAACCAACCCACCTAGTCCCCATCAAGGGTCAGGTTCACAACACAATATGGCTGGAGCTAACCCTCCCCCACCACTACAGATGCCATACATGGCCTCTCTCAACATACCATATCTCACCAAGCTCACCAATGATCCTATATTGCATGACGCCACATGGCCTACAATGCCAACAAAAATTCCTTCAGACATACCAAAGTTTGAAGGAAAGACAGGGGATGACCCCACCAACCATGTCATGACCTTTCATCTATGGTGTTCTTCCAATAGCATTATGGATGATTCCATCAGACTGCGATTATTTCAGCGCACACTTACCTGCCCATCAGCCAAATGGTATGTCGAAGAAAAGTCAGGGTCCCATACGACCTTTGAGTCATTGGCCAAAGCATTTTTGACCTTCTTCCAATTACCCATCCGCCATGACAATGGTCTAGAACTACTGTCTAACTTCAAACATACCTCAGTGACCCACATCACTGACCACATTCATGAGTGGCATAGGCGACGTAGTTTGTGTAAAGAAGAAATCACCAAGCAGCAATGTCTCGACTGGTTTCTTAGATCACTTGTCTCTCTCCTAGGAAAGGATGTTGCTTCCACCTTCCCTCAATCTGAAAAGGAAGCCATCAGTAAGGCCCAACAGTATGACCTCATCTATGCACAGTCGGGGTACTTATACACGATACTTCCTGATCTTCCAAAACCTATGCCATTTGGCCAAGACAAACCTGGGATGTCTCACTCAGCGGATGGGCTCATAGGTGCCACCACACACCATGGCCTACAACCCCAACCACCACCGATGTATGGAACACCTCAATACCTGCCATCATATGGGGGCACTCCTTATTACCCCCCACCCCCTTATCAACAGCCATACCCTGTTGCTATACCTCCACCCATCAGTGGACCACCACCGACACCTCCCATACATCCACCTATTCCCACAAAAAGTGGTACTCCCTCAACATCAGCTTATAGTACTAGTGAAAGCACTACGCCTTCCTATGTTCCTTATGGATCAGTACCACCACAAAACCCATACTTCCCCTTTCCTGCTCCTCCACAACCCATGGCTCCCCCACATCCACATGTGGGGGTAAATTTTGTTCAACCTTCCACTGCTCAACAATACCAGAATTTTGAACAATTGAATATAGCCAACCCAACCCAGCCATCGACCAATACCAAGAAGAAAGGACAGAAGAGGAATAACAACAACCCTGGTCAAGGTGGGAATCAACCCCCACAGCACCAACCCACTGGGGGCAACCCGAACCAAGGGAACCAAAACCCCCAAGGGGGCAATAACAACAAACGCCAAGGGCGTAACAATGTTAAAACCATATTCCCTTGTGCAATTTGTGGTCATTTCGGTCATTACACTCACCATTTCCCCCAAAACGCCGATTTCAAATGGTTGAAAGACTCGGGTAGCCTTCGCTCTTCGCCTGCACAAAATACCCCTCAACAGGCACCACAACAATATGTGCAGCAACCCCCTCCCGTCGTGCTGCAAAATCCCATTCCACATCAAGGCGTGATAAACACCCAACAGGATGCACAACATCCCCCACCTCAGGTAGGACAATACCACAACCCTAACAACCCAGCAGAACGAACAATTCTCCTCACCAGTGAGGAGGAAATTCTTCTGCAAACGCGTAATCGTCAATATCATACACCCGCTGAGTCTCCTGCAATCCCTCCAGAGACAAACCCTACACCAACGGGACCCCCGTTGGTGATCCCACGCCCCTCAGCCGAGCCCCCACTATGCATCCCTCGCATCCCCTTGTGCAGGAATGTCCACAACCCCCAAGCTAGGGCCGCTCATAACTATAGCTTGGTAGACGACTTAGCCCAGTCCCCGACTGCCATGTCAGTCCTGGAAGTCCTCCAGACTTGTCCTATGCAACAAAAATATTTACTTTCCACCTTTGGGGTAGTCGACCCCGTAGATACTCGACTCATCACCTTTTATATTGATAGCAGAGAACCTCGTCTTCCCGCCTTGATCACTTTTCAAATACCAGTGAAAATATGGAACATCACAGTTCATCGGTGTATTATCGATGAAGGTGCCTCTACGTGCATCATGTCCAAAACAGTATGGAAAAAACTTGGTTCCCCAAAACTCATTCCCTCTGCCATCACATTACAAGCTTATGACGGACGACCATCCTCTCCTGAAGGGCTCTTCCAAAATGTCCCCGTTGAACTCAGGGGCAAGACTATTCTCATTGATATCGAAGTTATTGATGCCCCGCTCGATTATAATATCTTGTTCGGGTGTAGCTACATGTACACTATGAAGGCAGTGGCCTCTTCCATCTTTTGGACCATGATGTTCCCCCACAATGGGAAGATCATGACCATCGACCAAGTCTCACATTATGAGCCTAACCCATCTACCAACCTCGATAAAATTCTTCCTCTCATCCACACCAATCCCAACGTATATCCACTCATCGAGATGGGTCCTGGGATTTTCAAAGATCCGTCCTTGTTAGGGACATACCACAGAGCACCACCACTCCTTCCCCCTAATCAAGTATGCGTCGTCTCATCTAACCAAACTCACACAGAGGATGCTCTTCCTCCTCAGGAGGCTTCAGTCATTCCTGACGTCTCAATAGTCGCATAAACACTCCATCCGGAGCCTCCTGTGCACTCATCGGCCTCGATAGTCCATGAGTCCACATCCCCTCAGGAGAATAATCCCGCCTGGGAGAGATTCCCCTAACCCCTCACCCAAATTCCCTTCTTTTACCCTCCACCCGGTATTGAAGCCTTTCAGGTAGCCACAATGCTCACACTACCTAATATGGTGTTAGCAATTCCAGTTTGGTATTTACACCCGCCAGAGATGGTCCCTAGACCACAGGAAGGACTTCCCATGTCAGTTCCTATCCTTACCCCCACCACCCCCCCACTCACTAACCCCCCTGCTATAGCTGGGGGCAGGAGGAAGAAGAAGGAGCCCACCACTCCATTTCCTCCATGCATCCCACCACCTTGCGCACTATGTGAGAAAGAAGGCCACCAAACTAATAATTGCCCATCACTACCTAAATTACATAATTTAATTCCCCCCACTCAAACTCCCATAACACCCATCGCTACTGCAAGTACCACTACCACCAATCCTTCCAGTAGTAAAGGGTTGAGGACCAGATACACTTGTGCTATATGTTTAGAGTATGGCCATTACACTCATCATTGCCCAGCACTGCCACGCTTTCGGAAGACATTAGCGGCTATACGCTAGAACTTCCAGAACAACCCCCGCCCTGCAACATCCTCTTCAACAAATATCACTGACATTCGCTATGTCACTACTTTAGTCAATGAACGTATGAGATGTCCTTGCTCTCTCTGCGATTCACTAGCTCATCTCACATACCATTGTCCTATGATCCTTGTGTACAGGCGACGTCAATTGGCCCTGCTTCACCAACCTGCAGAGGCGATACTTGACATTACCCTGTCACTTGATGATCTTCATATCAATTCTCCTGAGCCCGAGGCACTCCCAATGCCTCCATGGTTCTTAAACGACATCTCTGAGGATTTACCCCGCAATCCCCCAAACTCTCCAGCTCATTCCCCTATGGAGACTCTCCACCCAACCACCACGGGTACCCCTCAGTACTTCAATATATGGTTCATGTCGAGTGAACCCTCACCATCTGCTCGCACCACTCTCCTTGCTTCTCTAGCATGGGGAAATCACACTAGCACTGAGATCACTCCTCACGACCCCTTATATTCCCATCGTTTCCTATGCGATGAGGAAATACTCGAAGAAATCAACCGCTTAGACTCTCCCTGGGATGCGCTACATCATCGCGCACTCTTCTCACCACAGGAAGCCCTCATGCCTCCTAACCAAAATCCCATTTACGTGGTCGAAACCAACGATTTTATCCCGTTCGGGCCTATTGATTGGTTCATCAATCCTATTCCTGCCCCTGATGCGTTTGAAGAAGGCAACATGGCCAACATTTCCCCCACCATCAAAATCGACATTTCCATTAAAAATGGCGTCGTCGAAGAAATCATCATTGGAGCTGCTTGCACTCCTCAGGAAATTGCCGCATATAAAGCCCTCTTCCAGGAATATAGAGATATTTTCGCCTGGTCATACACGGAGATGCCCGACCTCGACCCATCCATTGTCGAACATCACATCAACACTTGGCCTGACATCACACCTGTTCTCCAGAAACAACGACCGCTACACCCAGCCAAAGCAGTGGCTATCAAAGCCGAAATTGACAAATTACGCGCTGCAAAGTTTATTTACCCCATCGCTTATACTTCATGGGTTTCCAACCCTGTACCCGTCGACAAGAAACATGGCACTATCCGTGTCTGCATAGAATTTCGCGATATCAATAACGCATGTCCAAAAGACAACTTTCCAACGCCATTCATCGATCAAATTATCGACGACTACGCTGGCCACGAGGCTCTCTCCTTTATGGACAGATTCTCTGGCTATAACCAAATTCAAATCCACCCAGCTAATCAGTATAAAACTGCATTCATTACCCCATGGGGTACTTTTTCATATCGTGTCATGTCGTTTGGCTTAAAAAATGTCGGTGCAACTTTCCAGCGGGCGATGACATACATCTTCCATGATCTGGCTGAAATCATCCTTGCCTACTTGGACGACCTCATAGCACGCTCCAAGAAACGCACCCAGCATCTCGATGATCTACGAATCATTTTTCAACGGTGTCAATAGTACAACATCCGCTTGAATCCTTTCAAGTGTGTATTCTGTGTCACTGCCGGGCGCCTCCTCAATTTCATTGTTTCCCAAAGAGGTATTACCGTGGACCCCCTCAAAGTCAAAGCTATCACTGAAATTCCACCTCCTCGAAATTTACGGCAACTTCAGAGTCTTCAGGGCAAAGCTAACTTTCTTCGACGCTTTGTCCCAGATTACGCCATACGTGCACATGGTTTCCTTCGCTTACTACGTCAAGACATCCCCTTTCACTGGGATGACTATGCCCAACAGTCCTTTGACGATCTGAAAGTAGAACTGTCAAATCCACCCTTAATTAGTGCACTTGACTATAATCGTGACTACATCCTCTATGTATCAGCATCAGCTATATCAGTAGCCATCATCCTCATCCATCTCGGAGATGACAATCATGAACATGTCATTTACTACGTTAGTAAGAACCTCTCAGGGCCACCCTTGAAGTATAAACATGAAGAGAAACTTGCTCTTGCAGTTGTCCTCACAGTCCAGAAACTACGCCATTACATTTTGCTTCACACCACAAAGGTCATCGCAGATTCCAACCCTATGCAATACTTGCTCAGCCGTCGACAAGTCAACGGCAAATTCGCTCATTGGATCGTTATCCTTCAGGAGTACGACCTCAAGTTATCAACACCTAAGAGTAAGAAGGCCCTCGTTCTCGCTGAACTTGTCACGACCCTCCCCTCTGACACCACCAGTGCCCCTGTCAACATCGATTTTCCCGACGAACATCTCTTTTACATCGCTTCTGATGACCCTTGGTATGGCGACCTTCTCGTCTACCTACGAACTCAAAAGTTCAGTAACCACCTTTCACGAGATGATCGTTGACGTATTTGCCATCAGGCCCCCTTCTATCTCCTCATCGGAGACATCCTATATCGACGGGGCATCGACACCATCCTCTGTCGTTGCTTGACAATTGACGAGGCCGACAGAGTTTTAAACGACTGTCACAGTGGTGCATGTGGGGGCCATCTTTCGGGTATCTCCACGGCTCAGAAAATTATCTGAGCCGGTTACTTTTGGCCGACCTTGTTTCACAATTACATTCACACAGTGAAATGTTGTGAGCAATGTCAGCTCTATGCCAACAAAGCCCGAGCTCCCCCTGCTCTTCTTCACCCTGTCATTTCTGCGGGCCCTTTTTGTAAATGGGGCATCGACTTTAAGACTTGTAATCCCCCCTCTAGCAATGGTCACAAATACATTGTTGTTGTCGTTGATTACTTCACCAAATGGGCCGAAGTTATGCCCACTTTCAACAACACCGCTGACACTGCAGCGTGCTTCTTCTTTAACCACGTCATATCCCGTTTTGGCGTACCACTCCAACTTGTTTCCAATCATGGGAAACACTTCGAGAATGAGATCTTTGTCGAACTCTCATCTCGGTTAGGCTTCTCTCATGAGTTTTCCTCACCATATTACCCTCAGTCAAACGGACAGGTCGAGGCAGTGAACAAAGTCCTCAAGACCATGTTACAGCGCACGGTTAATAAACATAAAACCAATTGGCATCATATGTTATTTTCTGCGCTATGGGCTTATCGAATGGTAGTAAATACCGCTACAGGTTTCACACCATTTCATTTAGTCCATGGGGTCAAGGCAACTCTTCCCATTGAGTGCGAAATTCCCACCCTTCGCACCGCAATTGAGCTATTACCTAACACTGCTCCAATGGAGCAGTGCTTGCTGAACTTGGAGTCGCTGGATGAAGATCGTTGATCTTCATTACAGAACAACGAGGCAGCTAAAAAATGATCCAAAGCTACCTTTGATCGCCATGTCAACCTTCGTTCATTCAAAGAAGGCGACCTCGTCTTGGCCTATGATATCGCTCATGATACCTTTGGCCACAACAAATTCAAATCACTTTGGCATGGCCCTTACATCATCCAACATTGCCTCACCAAAGGCGCATACATCTTGGCCTCCCCTGAAGGCCTCTCGCTCAAGGAACTCGTCAATGGGTTATACCTCAAGAAATTTTATGCTTTGAAGTAGTCATTCTACTTTAGGTTATTTCTTCTCATTTAGTGTTTTTAATCTTTTTTTTACCCTCTCGTCTAAACTATCCTTTGTGCTATTGACAAATGCTTCCTCCACCAGCCTCCCACATCAGTTATGCTGACGACGCCAGTCATTGGATGCAAAATATCACTTCAGCGTCTTGGGCTCTATACACGCCCTCACACGAAATGCTACATTCAAGCGGCATATGTCTGGGGCCAGCAACCAAAAACCAAGCCGAATACACTGCGGTCATTGGCCTCCTGGCCGACGCCTAGCATCATCATATTCACTACCTTAGCGTCTTCCTTGACTCTCAACTAGTCGTTCTCCAGCTCAACAATGTGTACCGTGTATGCGATCCTTGCCTCTTTCGCAAATACCTGCAGGTTAGACTGTTATCTCGACATTTTGATTCCATTACATTTACACATATTCCAAGACAATTGAATCAAACAACAGATGAAATAGCTAACATGGTGTTATATTGGCATATATCACATCAAGCTACACATACATAAAACATCCCACAAAATCCTGTCACAACATATAGATAGAATAGACATCATCATAAACATCAACAAAAAAAGAAAACCCATGTAGACAACATCAGGATCACAAAATATGTATACTCATATATATATAAAGGCCTATTAGGCCATCCAAATGTTTACATACAAAAAATACATGTATCTGCAGGCCAGTACAACACCTCGGTACAAAAATCGGCTCACCAGCCTATAAACAAAAAGATATACAATATACATCAATCATGGTGCCTCTATCGCACCACCACCTGCTCATCCCTCCAGAGTAGGAGGTGGCCCACCACCACCTGCCCCAGGTGGTGGTGGAGGGCCACCCACAGGACCCTCCTGCCCTAGCGGCAGGCGTCCAATAGTCATCGCGGCAAGCACAACGGCTCATCGCACTATAGACCACCATGGTGGCGGTACTCCTATGCACTGCTCCAGGAACCCCTCATCCTGGATGCGTATCCACATGCCCTCAGGCACGTCCTGCAACACCGTCTCCAAACGATGGTGTATATCCTCAAAATCCACTCTGGTTGCCGTCGGAGGAACATGTGATGGCCCCGTACCAAGGTCATCAAACCGGCGCCGCCTTGCCGCCCTCTCAAGCTCTGTTGGGCGACCTGCAACATCCTCTCACCACCACCTCTCTCCCTGCGATTGTCCCTCCGGCTCTCGCCTAGCTGGCACTTGCCACATCTCCACCTCGTGCCTACGAGGTGCCACATCTGCACATACAAAAAACAACAACAAAAGATCGTATCAACATCTATATCACATATATATGGACTGATATCTCAAAAACAACATAAAATCACAAATATTCACAAATGCTAAAAACGTACCTTGATGGTCGAACACCTCCCCTGGAGGCAACACCATGTCCGGGTCCCCCCGGAAGTCAACCCCAGCATAGGGGTACTGAAGCACTACCTGCAGCATCTGCCGCCAAATCCACGCCGCATCGACTGAAAAGTAGTGGCCACCTTCGCCACCACCGTGATGGACCAACACTAAAGAACACTGCCTCAAGCGCAGCTCTCGTGCCTTTGGTGCCTCTAGCAAAACCCTCAGCCGCAGCATCAACACCCTCTCCAAAAACCAAGCTACCGGGATCGAGCCAAAAGCAAACTCTCCTGCACCTGTGGACCGACAACGGTCCAACTGCGCGATCATTCGCGCATGCAGCGTCAAACCCCATGAGAATCGCTCGCGGTCCACCACCACCCTCTCCAGGACCACCAGCTGGCTACCACTAATCCATTGGGTCGCAAGTGACCCGTATACACGAACAATCATCGCTGCTATACAACGATGAGCCAGAGAGTCAATCGCACTGATCTTCACCACAGTCCCATACATGAAGTTCTCACCTGAGTAGTATCGGGCCCCAATCGTGGCCAGGGGTGTATCCCTCGATAGCATAGGCTCTGTCGGTAGGGGCATTCCCCGAAAGGGGAGCCTAGTCAGAAAGTATACATCCTCCACCGCATTGAAGGGGATCTGTTGTCCTCGCACGAGGAAGCAGTGCAGCTCCAGACTCCACATCTCGAGAAGGAATTGTACTAGCTACTCCTGTACCCGTATCAATGGGCACTCAAAAAACTTTAGCAACCCATAGGTTTCTAAAGTTGCCCGCACCCCAGGCCCATCATTGGCCACAACCTCTCGCAACTGGGCCCAATCTCGCTCATGCCACCGCACTAGCATCGTCACTGCTGGCCACCTGAAAACAACATCGAGTCCTATATCAGCTCAGATACCCATCAAATAGCATTAAAAAGACTCATTTTTACCCTTAAACCTTGCCTCAAAGGCACGGTTTTTCCACCCACAGGCACACACACATGCGCGCATGTTCACTATACAGGCGCGCATATATGCGCGCCTGTTCACTGCACAGGCACACTCCTACGCGTGCCTGTTCATCATACAGCCACGCGCATGTGCGCGCCTATCCAACCCACAGGCGCGCACTGATGCGCACTTGTTCAAACCCACAGGTGCACACCAATGCGCGCCTGTTCAACTCACAGGCGCGCCCCTAGGGCGCGCCTTAAATTCCCCCTCTCGCACACCCATGAGCGTCTATATGGTGGACAGACGCGCACGTATGCGTGCCTTCCACTAAATCACCCGCGCATGTGGGCCCACACCCTAGACAAAAACCCTTAATTACCCCTATATAGCCCCCTGTACCAACCCTACCCAAAAATTGAAAGCCTATTTCTATGTAGGATGATCAGACCACTAACCTGATACTCACACAATGTCAATCGGATGCCTTGTCCTCTCTGAAACTCCAAATATCCTCTGCAATCTTCTCGTCCAGTCACTATAGTAGCAGGTACAAATGAGGTGGCAATGTGGGCCCTACAGCTATATATAGGCCTTTTTCTAAACTTCCACTCACCATTCTGGGAGCCCAAGTTGTCCATTTTTCAAACCTTCTTCAGCCACGGGATCAGCGTCCCGCCACCTACATCATAGCTGTCCCTGGGTCACTTTTCATCCTAAGCCCCCGGGATGCCTTTTTTTCATATCATGGTCAGGTACGCACACGCATTGTCACATTTGTCAAATACATGCTTATATCTTTGATTATCTTCATATATAGTTCACTTTGGGTATTTGGTTGTTCTGTGTGCAGGTACTTGCTCATCCTTCATCAACCTCATCCCTTCAGGTATATACTCAGCACTAGCATGTAGTCTCTCCCACTGTATTGCATTTACATTTCCAGTCACACCCCCTGATATTGACCTTTAGGACCCTCATTCCCGGCTCTGCAATACCCACACCTCCATTTTCATTTTCGGTACTATAACTCAGTAGCATTCTCACCCACATGAGTTGTCCCATTCATAGCACCTTTTGACACTTTTGACACTCATGCTGTTCTTCATTACCCTTTAGGGATGGGAGTCCCGATAGTCTTTCATCATGTCGTGAATCAGCCACATACTCCTTCTCCTCATTTTGCTAGCTTTCCCACATGGACTCCCAGATTATCTCTTTATGGTTGTATTTTTTACCTGCACCTCCGCAAGATCATGAACCCTCCATTTCATCCACAATCAGTTTTCCCCTCTGCGAACCTACCTTCATTTCACCCACCTCATACAGAAACTCACCAATGGGGGCCCCACCCTTCATCAGTTTTCCAAGAAAATTTTGCCCTCCCTGGGGAACGCATTTTACACTGGGGCACCTGTTTCTGTATTTGTACATTTCTCCCCAAAATTATTCATTATTTATTGTACAAATTCCTTTATTTCCAGTCATTACATTTTCTTTTGTCATCACCAATGGAGACTTGCTTTCTTTTGGCCACACACAACCCATGTCACCCTTGGTTGGAGTTACTTATCATCTACCCTTGCTGGCATTGTCCATATCTTCAGAGTACTCCACAGGTCACTTACCTCTACCCTCTAAATTTGTTCACTGTGTCCCACCTCTGGCACAACTTATCACCGGTCTTGTCGTCCCCCTGACACTCGACCTTGTTACACGGTTGCAGCCACTTTTTATCTCATAAATCCTCCAACCACGGGCAGTCTTGAGTCTTCCCACTTCTTGACTTCGTCTATGTACCTCTGCTACTTCCTCACCTCAGTAGATTCCATGAAGCCTGTTGCTTTTGGGAGTCGTGTCCCCCTTTTTTTGACATCAGCACAATTTTTCGAAAGGGCGACAGTATCTTGATTCTCATTTTCCATTTAATGAGAGATCCCGGATGGCACAGGGTGAACCACCATTGCTCCCTGCTGTCATTGTCCCCCATAGCATTCGACGCAAACACTTTCTCATGCTATGGTGGGTCTTACTTTGTGACTATTGTAGTTATTTTTGTCATTTGCCGAAGACCTTTGAACTTGGTAGGGCCATCAATGCCCTCCTCATCGTCGTTGCTTATTACCGCGATCATTGCCTTTTTGTTCAGAGTATGTTCCTTTGCAGAATTGTCTTCTGCCTTTATCATTACTGCCCCCAAGGGCACTGCATTTTTCTACACCAACACTTCAATCATATTTTATTTTAGAGTTACATAACACGAGTATGGGGCATGCCCGCCTCGTTTGTACACAATTGTATATTTTACGCACCTTCTGGAAAGTCGGATTCTACTCGTCCCTTTCTCTTCCAAAGGATTGCTCTCACCAATCCCACTATTTCTCTCTCTTACAACAAAATTCTCAGTAGAAGAAACATTGATGGATTTCGGCTATATGTATGCTCCTAACCTCATCCATCAGGGGGCATCTGTTATCACTGAAATTTCGTCTGCACATGGCGACAAGAACTCAACATCGTCAAACAGTAATGAAGTCATTCATGGCAGTGAATTAATCACATGGCATTCCAAAAGGGTCAAAAACTATATAAAGTAACCAAAAATTGAAGAGCGCTTTGCAGAATGGGGGTGCGCATGCACATGCATGGAACAGGAACGTACCATGCACGCATACGCGCACGATGCGTGACTCTTGGCGCAAAAACCCGTGCACCTACTAAACGACGCATTTATTGAATTGGTCGGCCTCCCAACCACGTATGGATCAGCTCCCAAGTCGATTTGACCTTCAAATCTGAGCTGAATCCGCATGGTAGGCTGGTCAAAGACCTAGTGAAGCCCTAAAGAGCCTCTATTCACACCACAAAGGAGTTACATAATCACCCAATGCAATGCTATAAAAAGCCATGAAGAAACATCATTTTCTCAAGGAATTTCATGTAATGTTATGCTACTTAGATTGTTTTAAGGACTCATTCCTTGACAATAACACATTAGCACCATTTCATTGAGCCATCCACCTCTCCATTGAGTGGATGTGCTTGGAGTTCTTTCACGGTCATTCTCATTTTCTCATTGTAAGGAGAGCAAGTTTGTGAGGACACAAGAGCCTTCCTTTGGAGGAAGAAGGGACTCATAGTCCCCTTTCTTCATTGTGCTTTGATTTCATCAATAGATCAGCCTAAAAACATTGGTGATATTGGCCTTTTTGTGTTTGTTATTTCTTTATCCATGTGCTCATAGTTTTAGTTTGTTTTAATTTAATTCTTGCTTATAGTTTTGTTTTGTTTTCTCTAACTCTTTCCTCTATAGCTGTCATGCTCAGCAAGACCCAATTGAGCATGTAAGCACCTCTTATTTGCTCACAATGTGACCTAAAGGGTGCAAACAATCATGTGACATTTCTCATGCCTTAAACATAACTTGGTAGCGATGCATCGTTCCAGTGACTTTTCCATATTGTCCAAAGCTTGATCCAAGTCATTGCCATAGGGTGTGAAATCATCCATGTAAACTTCAAACCCTTTTCTAATGAATTCATTGAATATGCTAAGAATTTCCCTCTAGAATGTGGTTGGAGCATTACATAGTCCAAAGGGAAATACTCTGTATGAAAAGGTGCCCGGGGGGCATGTGAATGTAGTTTTATCTTGATCTTCTGGGGCAATCTGGATCTGATTGTAGGAACTAAAGCCATCTAGGAAAGAAAAGAATGTATTCCTTGCTAAAGTATCCATGACCTGATGGATGAAAGTTAATGGGAAGTGGTCCTTTTGGGGGGATTTGTTAAGTTCCCTATAGTCTACACAGATTCACCATTTTCCATTTTTCTTGGGGATGATTACTAGTGGGGAAACTGGCCGACTATCTGATATAGGATATATAAAATCTACATCCAACACCTTTTGTAATTCTTCTTTAAAAATATCCCTGAGATGGGGATTCAATCTTCTTTGGGGTTGTTGAATAGGTCGGGCATATTTCTCAATATAAATATGGTGTGTGCAGAGTTGCAGATCAATACCTTTCATGTTAGAATACTCCCAGGCAAAAGCTTGTTGATATTTAGAAAGGATTTGAATCAGATTTTGTTTTTGTTGCTCATCTAAATTAGCATTAATGTTCAGAGACCTCCCTGGTGAAATCTTAACTGATTTATTGTTATGAACAAAGGTAGTTGATATTTTTTTTTCCATTAAATCTTCCAGCGAGTCTCCCTACGCTTCGCAATCTAGAACAACTTTGAGAATCTGGCACATAGGGTTACTCACAATGGTTGGGCTATTAATAAACCCACTGATCACATCATCCTCTACTTGGTTCTTGAGTCTGAGACCTTCTTCGAGCATGAGAGGGGCCCATAGATCCTTTTATAGATATCTTGGTGGTGGCAACTGTGGATATACGATAGTTGGGCTTGGCTTGGCTGGAGGATATAAGATGAGATTTTTTGTAACACCTCCTCTAGAAATTGTCATATTATCATACAAAATCCTATGTATGCATCTTCCATTGTGAGCCATGGTCTTCCTAGTATTAATGGATGCCCTTCGATTCCACTTCTTGGGTTGATGATGAGGAAATCCGTTGGATATTCCCAAGAGTCGACTGAAATTGTTGTATCATGTAATGTGCCGACTGGTCTAACCACCGATCAATCAGCTATCTGTAACATAATTGGGGTAGGCTCGAAAGCGTCAAAACCTAGGGTGTTGCAGGTTTCCATAGTCAGGATGTTGATGGATGCCCCCAAATCGGTTAGTGTATTTGGAAAAGAACATCCCTGTATTTGAATTGTTTCTATGGGGTTCCCTGGATCTGCATATTTGATTGGTTCTTGTCTACCCAAAATTAGATCAGACAAGGCTCCTACCACGCGAACAGTTGATGATGAATTTTTAATTTTCCTAACAGGCTTCCTCCCACATAGTTCCTTGATTGTCTTTGCATAAACTGGAATGTCTTGCAGAGCCTGCAGGAGTGGGATATTGACATATAAATTATTGATTTCCCCTGCAATGTTAAAGTTAGGATACACGACATGTTTTTCTATCATCAATATTTCAGGGAATGGAGGAGGAGGAGTTGCATCCTTTTCAGGATCCTATGATTTGAATGTGTTTCCTCCCTGCTTTGTTTCTTTTGTTATGACCACATTCGAGGGTGTTGTTGTTGGTTGTATTTTATTTTCATTCTCCTGCTCTTGGAAATCATTACTTGCTTCAGGAGAGATTATACGTCCTGATATCAACCAGAGTTTGTTGCACCCTACCGAGTTGGTTTTCCCTTCCCCATTCTCCATAATCTGGATAAACTGGGTTGGTCTGTTATTGGGATTTGGGTGAGGTTGGGATGGTAATTGAGGGTGCAATTGTGGTTGAGGGTTCTGGGGTAATTGGAGTGGGGCTTGCAAAGTGGGTTGGGTTTGAGGGGGAATCCCTATGGGTTGATTGGTTATCCCCATGGGGCGCTGCCAATTTTGGTTCCAATTTGGGTTTTGGGAAGTCGTGTTGGACCAGTGTGAAGGGTAGGAGTTGTTGTTTGGGTTTTTCCAGGATGGGGTAGAGTATTGTACATTGGGCTAGGGGGAATTTTCAATTGGTTGATTCTTCCAAATGGGATTCGTAGTGGGTTGGTTCGACCAAGTGGTTGGATAATTCTGGGGCTACCAGCTTTGATTAGTAAATGGTTAGCCCTGCCATGTGTTTCCATTATTTTTCTGCTAATTATACTCCCCAGAAAAGAAAGAGGAGGGGTCTTGTCGTGTACCTGGAGGTCGGGCCTGACATTGGCGATGTTGAGCCATAAGGTATAATGGATTTTTTTCCTATTATGCTTCTATAAAGACAAATTTTAGTCCACGGAGCGATGGGCACTACTCCTTTTCTCGACCTTTGGCGCAAATAACGCAAACCCGAACCACATCCAAAGGACATTCCCTTGGACCATTTTTTTCTGCATCTGTGGAAAAATATGGCCAAAGTGTGTTTTGCTTCTTCTTGTTTCTGTTTGGCCTACAATACATCAAATTGTATAGTCAGAGTGCTTAGAATATTAGTTTTGAAATTCTCTAAGAGATTACTGAATTCATCTCAGGTAACTCCTTCGCTGGTAACATTCCTATTTTTGGTTAGGGGAGTTCACATTCCTGATTTGGTCCATGTACTTACACGTGATCACCTGATGCACAGTAGAATGATGTTATCATAAGTTTATTGATAAATATCACCCTTCCCCATTAAATTCAATGTTTCTACCCACTCATCTTTCATTCCTTTTATCAAAGTGGCATTGAGCACCGCACCTGGTAATGTACCATAAGGAGATCTTTGTAGGTTATATTGAAGTCTTTCAACATATTCCTCTAATGTCTCATTTTATTTTCCATTCATTCGAAAGATTTCATATTTTAGGTCCTTGGTTCTACAATAATCCTAGTATTTTGTCAAGAAGGCTTGTTTCATCTCATCCCATGATTTTATAGTTCCACCTCCCAATCCCATAAACCAGTGTAAAGATGCCCCGTTCAAAGTGGAAGGGAAAAAATTTAGTTTTTGGCATTTAGAGATGTAATCATAACCCCTACATAGGACATTAAATTCGAATAAGAATGCATCTAGGTCTTCTGAAATCAATCCATGAAAAGTTGGTAGATTCTGCAGGGGAATTGCTTTCATGGGGCCATTGGCGACTGGATCAACTATTGGCTATTCTAGAGTGGAGGTCTAGGGTTGTTTTTGATTTGGTTGTGCCATTTGGTCAAATATATGCCAATAATCTTGAGGAATTTCTTGGCCTAGGTATTCTTTTGATTGATTACTTGATCCCCTAGGGGATTTGATTACACTACCTCTATCTTGGATTTCAGGTATGCTTTCTTCTTTCACAAGAGATTCAGGTGATGGTGATGAGTTTTCCTTGGAAACCCCACTGGTTTATCCTTCTCCTTCCTCCAAATTACGAGAATGTCCCTAGTCTAAAGGGTTGAGGGGTGGAATATCTATGCTTTGAAAGCGTTGCTCAGTCCCTCTATTTTTGTTGTGAATCTCATCATGGGTTGTAGCTGGTGAAACTGTTGCCTGAGGGATTTGGGTAGATCCTTTCCTAGGTCTAATCGAAGCTTGAGATTCCTCTTTTCAGATGATATCGTCTATGAAAGTGCTTCTCCCAGGGAGCACTGAACCCTGGGCTTTGGTAGTTTTTGGTGGAGGTTTCCTTTTTTCATGATCTTTTTTCTTATTCATACACACTTCACTCAAAAAATTAAAAAACACCTATATAACCTATAAATATCAACTAGAGGTAGGCGCTGGCATAAGCATCTTACTTATTTCTTACATAGGTTCTTACCTTCCATCTTCAATACCTCATCCTCCAGAGACACAACCTATGCTATATTTGACACTCTCCTCAACAACGAGACCAAAATGTTGGGCTGTAAATATGTCCTAAAAACAACCTTTAGTTTAACATTAATTTATCAACCCAAGCATTTGTCTTCTATTTCAAGAATATCAACAAAGTCTATGCATACATCTCGTAGAGGCTAAAATCGTGTAGTTA
Source organism: Picea engelmannii (assembly GCA_009831015.1). NCBI lineage: Eukaryota > Viridiplantae > Streptophyta > Pinopsida > Pinales > Pinaceae > Picea > Picea engelmannii. The sequence goes on from ML782987.1 coordinate 146,178, forward strand.
AATAAAATCTAATTTTATCAACAATTAAGTTCCTCACACATTCAGTAACTTTATAAAGATAAGATCCTATTGAACATGATTGAAATCTGATCTATAATGTGCTATAAATTGAAGGCATGAATTAGATTATTGAATTGATCTAATTAATAAACAAGAATTGAATCTGATATTAAAGGCATGAATTGATCTAATTAACAAACAAGAATTGAATCTGATATTAAAGGCATGGATTGATCTAATTAAGAAACAAGAATTGAATCTATGAAAATAAGCTGATCTATTGATGACTATGTAATCTACTAGAAAGAAATAATTGGATACTGTAAATTGAGACAAAATAGTAATTGAACAACAAATGCTAACTAAGTAAAAGGAACATCAAACACTAGTTAAGTAAAAGAAACATCAATCACAGGGCTTATGCCCTCAAAAATATATAAAGAGTGCCGTCAACACACAATGAGTCCATCCTATCTAAGACCGGGGCCTACTAGCCCTGTTGTAGTGAACGACGACATTTTCCAAATGCCAAAAGAGTTGGACTGATTTTCGTGGCACCCCAACTACATGAGGCTTCATCGATGGAAAGAGTTCCTCAATCTCAGCCATGGGAACAACATGAGTGAGTGTGGTGAGGTTCCTCTCCACCCATCTCAAAACTCTCTCAGCCTCTCTGGCTGGAGGTCCCCCTGTGGCTTCTAGTCTGACAAATGTAGCTGGTACTGCCTCTGGTCAAGGATGTTGCCTATTCCTTGAAAAGTCTATCGGGTTCACTGGTCCCACATCTGTACATAGCATATACATAGTTTTCAAATACTCTGATACATACAAAAATGATATATATAAAAGAAAATAAAAATCAAATAAATTTAAAAACACACATACCTATCTCTCCTCGCTCCTTCCCAGGAGGTATGGGCATGTTTGGATCCCTCGAAAATTTGATTCCAATGTAGGGGTAGTCCTTTATCAGTGGAATATTTTTTGCCCACTAGTCGAATAACTTTTCATCGAAGGACTATATATTCCTCCCTCCCCCTTGTCGTGGCAACAATGTTTCCCATCTAAACACTACTGCTAAGGATGCCACATGCCCCCATACAGTCTCTCTAGGACTCAGACTAGGTACCCTCTCAAAAATGAATGACCACAAAATGGTACTGAACCTGAAGTTCTTGTTGCTACGCTCTCGACACTCTGTAAGATGCCTCTTCATGCAGTCAAGCATGGTTATGCTCCAGTCAAATATTCATGCATCTAGGCACTACATTGCACAATACATGTGCACCCGAGAAGCCTGGTGCAGGGCCTCGGGTCCATTGATCAACCCAATAAGAAAAATGATCACCTTCAGTGATAGGTTGGTGATCTTATGGATGGGCACCTGAGAACCTACTTTCTCAGTGCCAGCCTCACAATGCATTCCGATGTAGTTGGAGATGTTGAAGGGCCCAGGGGGGAATGTATGTAGGTTGGCTGGTTACCCTCTCCTTGAGATGCCAGTCAAGAAACATATGTCCTTATTCATTGGATTCAATGACTGCCCCTCAAGCATGAATGCATCTGCGTGCAGGTTCTAGTAATCCACCAGAGAATTCAACAACGTGGGTTGTGCCCTCATGAATGGACACCAGTATAACTATTGTAACCCACATTGTTTTAGTGCGGTGACAATAACAGGTTCCCCATCGACCAAGATGTCAATTTCCTCGTGTTCCCTATCCCTCCAGTGGACATACATCCTGTTCCATGACAAGTTCAAGGGGGATTTAGCTCTTTCTTTTTTATTTTTCCATACTTTTGAGGGTGTACACGGGATGTCTTGGAAATAGTCGGATTTGTATGCTGGCAGACTATTCTTTGCCTGGGTACATACGCAATTTGTACTTGGACAACCTGCGTACACGTAGGGAGACCCTTCTTTAAGAGGGCATGCCTGTAACGCCCCATATTTTGACCTTGGGTAGTTAGAACATTGTTGTTTATTAATCTTAATAATTCAAAGTTTAGCATTTGTTTGGAGTCAGTTAGACTTTGTTAGACATTGAGATGTGTACGTCTAGACCTATTTGTATGTTACATGATATATGTTCATGACAAAGATAGTTATTTGATTATTTAAACATGAAAATTAAAATGGGTAAGTTCGGTGCATGTATACCAATTCAAGTTATGTTCTGAAGGTATAATAGATGCAATGCACGATGTAAATAGGAATACATTTCTTAATTGAGCGTCAATGCAAATATGGATTCTTATATAAATTTGGGATGTATATGCATCAATATGTGTTATTGGTGAACTAACTTACAGGATGATGAGCTATGTGATAGCCAAATAACTATAGTATTGAGGTAACTGGGATGTCGTAGACATCAGGAAGATAGTGTATGCTATAAGTTGTACTTACTATTTAATTTATGATTTGAAATATTACTATGATCCATGGTAAGTGTGGTTTTGACATGATGCACAACTTACCTAGAGTGAATGTTTGATAACGTGACTCTAAGAATAGTAGTTGCACAGTATGGATTGATGTAGGGTGTTGACCCTAGTTCTATGAGGAGGGGTGGAGGTATTTCCCACCGTTTATCCTCCAAAACCTAGAGTTGTAGGAGGGTTGTGTGAAGTCACGCTACCCTAGACATGTGATGACGACTGCTAGTTTCATGTTGGGGAAGTTTGGTTGAGATGTATGACACTTCCACTTACATGGTCTATCTGGAGTTAGGCCAATATAGATGACACTCCACCTTAGTCCAACAGAGGAAAGGATAGGATGGAATATGGAAATAGGTTAGGAAGGAAGGATGCTTCGATGTTAGTTGAGAATACTGATTAGAGATTAGAGATGCCACTATTGTTTACTCACTTGGTTCCTACCATGTTTAAAACCCTCTTTTATTTCCTAGTGATATTTTAAGTGTGACAATAATTTATTGATGAATTGGTGCAATTTAGTTCGTTAAGATTATTAAATGATGCATTACTTGATATGTTGTCCTACATGTCTTGGTGATCATATAGGAACTATGCACTAGAAGCAATGATTGTTTATCGTTAGTACATGCAAGAGATATATGTCTGCTAGCTACGCACACATACCCTACCCATGTACACTAGTATACGTAATTAATGTATTAATTATTAAAGTAAATTATTAACTATTTATTTGAATGTTTATTGAATATGTAAATTATATTGCATACAAATATCTAGAAGCATTAAATACTTTCTTGACTTTGATAGATGGTGGGTGTGATGAATTAAATGAGCATGGTAGAGTGTTATTTACATTTTGGGGAAAATTATCAAATAACATTTATTATCTAGCATGAGAATAAAGACTTTTTATTTTGTTTTATTGTTGTTTAATGCAAGTCATTTATATTTAGTTTTATTTTAATGTTTTCCCAAAATATCTAGATAAGGGAGGTTGATGGATAATAATGAAGGGGTTGAGGAGACATGGGGAAGTGTGTATGGAAACTTGATAATTAGGGAGAAGAAGTAGAGAGGAGGGGGAGGATGGAGAAGTTGAACATGATGAGAGGTTGTGAAATTCTTGGAAGATATAATTCTTGTGATAGTTTTCTTTGAGCATTTGTGCTTTGCTATTCTTGGAGTCATGGGCACGGAGGGCCAAGAAACCGAAAGGTTTCTTGGATCTAGGAAGCTGGATAGGATCCTAGTTGGCAGGGAGGATTTCATTGTTTCACTCTGGGAAAGCGGGAAAAGAATGCTTGGAAGTGCCTAGGACTACATTTCAATTGATGAGCTTCGACAAACTAAGGAAGAGGTATTTTTCAATGGTATTTGTTGTTGATATTTTGTATATACTTTTGTTTTAAGTTGCAAAATCTTAGAGTTAGCCTATTACTTATTTCATCATGCTATTTAGATTTATTGTTGAGCAAATGTAGAAGAATTGTGTAAATGAAATGAAATTATGTTAAAGCAAAGTTGTTATTGTGTATGTATAAAATGAAAGATTAATTGTTTAACATCCTGGATGGGTGTTACATTTGGTATCAGAGCTTAGGCTCAATCACTAGGGACAAAAAGGGCCATCATATTTACTTGAACTACTCCAAACGAAGAGTAAAGTGATTGTTGCAGCCATGTACAAAACTTTGATGAAGCCATGTCTTAAACCCATATATGTAATGGTAAGCCATTTATAAGTAGAAAATAGTTGTATATGGTAATAAATTTATAAGTAGAAAAGAGTTGGAAATGGTAGTGAATAGAAATGTATTATACAATATGATAAATGTATATTTTATCATCCTAGCTATATTAAATTCAATCTCCATCGAGGAGGAACACCCTTACTAAAATATGATTTAAGAGAGCCAGAAGATCATTCCATTGACATAGATTTACTTAACCATGGCACAATCAACAGTAAAAGATCAAACAATCCATCCAATTCCCTGGTCCAGGAAGCTTATCTTGCATCAGAATTCCACTATATCTTATGCCATAATAAATATAAGATAAAAACATACAAACTTTTGCCTCATAGATAGAAGTGACCGAGAGGGAAGCGTTATGATCTTTACAGGGTTCAATCTACATTCTTTATAGGGAATCGTTTGCTCTTTTGATTTCATTATCAAAAGGTCACAAGTCACAATTTACACTTTTTATGAAGTTTAAAGGTTTACATGTGAAAAGATATATAATTTCAAATTTTGGGAGTGCGCTTTTTAAGACAAGTTGTATATAGAAGAATTTCTTAAAAATTGAGAATAGGGAATGGTTGTAGTTAAATTTATGATATCTGAGAATAGTTCCTAGATCGAGTCATATCTTAGTGAGCATGAACATTTTAAGGAAGATACCTTGTGTCAGATATTTTTGCTATGGCAGATATCTTGCCACTTTTTTTTTATGTCCTTTTAACAGGAATCAATAACTACGGAATTAAGCTGCACTTTCTAGATGTTCTTAATGTTGCGAAAATAACTTATTGAAAGTTTTTCAAAATTGAATTTACTCTATGGACTCCAGTAATGATCAAATAGGATTCTGGGAAGATGCATTTTCTTTAACTGTTGCTCTTCTACAACTCTAGTTTGAGGTGTTAAGAAGTTTGGCATTGAAGAAACTCTTAATTTTTTTAATTCTTGAAAACAGAGAAAAATCTTATTGAACGTCTATGTAAGGATTAGGAAATTTTATGTAGGGATTAGGAAATGAAAATTAACTCCGCTAGACTTTGCGATAAGGTAAGGCCATAAAGCTCTCCCAGAATTGCTAATACGAAATTTCAATGTCATTTCTTTTATAACAAAAAATAGTTCACTGAAGAAGCAATAAGCTAATCCATGAAGATATCCTAAAATTGTTGACACAAAACTTAAACTTATATCTTAAAAAGTTAATTCCAAGAAGAAATAATAAGCTATGCAGGAAGCTCTATCGGAATTGGTACCATAGGATTTTAAATTATCATTTAGTTAATTCCATGAAGAAAATAAATTAATTAAAGGCGATGCTTATATTTTTTATGTATTAGAACTAGAGATATATTGTACTAATATTTCTCATCTACAAGGGAAATTGGGTGTTGGGTATTCTTTTCATCTTGGTTGTATCCTCATAGTATCTACCTTTCTTCCGAGCATAACCCATATGGTGTGAGCTCAAGATGACTTGCACTTAGTTCTAAAACAAAGTGGAGAAGAAATAAAATAAGATATCCATTCAAAAAAAAAACAAGCCAAAATAGGAAAATAAGAGATAAGTGGTTAAATGCAATCAATTCCTTCTTTTTCCTCTTGATTGGATCTCTCATAGTTCCACCATTTTTTATTGTTCTTGAGCTCTGAAGGTTTGAGCTTCTTCCATTCAATTTCTGATAAGGGTTTCAAACCCTAAGGTTTCATTTATACATACAATAAATCTAAAATTTACACCATAGAGGGTTTTATCTTCAATATAAAAGTGCTTGAGAACGTTTCACTTATGGCTGCTGGATTAGAGCGCAGGTCTCCACGACCACCACAACATGAAATTCTCACCACTAAACTACAACCACCTTAGTTAATAGTGTCAATATAGTTCAATCCATCCATCTCATAAAGTATTGAATCAGATTCATCCTTGCAAACTTTTTTTCCAAAATGAATCGCTTTGAGTGCAGATATGGAGACCCTAACTCCTACTGGAAGTGGAAAAGTGAGTTTGTGGGTGGGATCGTAGGTGGCATTTTTTTTTGGTTTGTGGGTGGACGGGTTGGAGCCGGTTGAGGGCAGAGTCTAATGGTTTTTCTTCTGAAGGAAGAGGTTGCGAGGGTGTTCATAGTGGCAGAAACGATTACGATGGAAGGCATGGAGGTAGAGGTGGTAGAAACATTGATAGGTACAGGACAGAGTTAGATGGTGCTTCCCTTCCCAAGGAAGATTTTGATAACCTAATACCTTTTGAAAAGAATTTATATGTGGAACACCCCGTTGTGGCATCTTTGTGGGATCATGAAGTAAGCGCCTGTAAAAGACGTGAAATTACCGTTGAAGGTCATGATGTTCCAAAGTCACTTTAGAGTGTTTGTGAAGTAATATTTACAAATAATGTTCTCAGATAGCTTGAGAGAGAGGGCTTCAGTGGAACCATGGTTATTCAAACTCATGGTTGGCCAATGGCCCCAAAGGAAAGGGATTTAATTAGTATTACTGAAACTAGTTCTGGGAAAACACTATCCTATCTCTTGCTAGCCATTGTGCACATCAATGCCTTCCTACCAAAGGTTCTTTTGTTATCATAAATTATGGGTTTCAATAGGCTTTAATTTCAATAATGATATTTTCAATGATGTGTATCTCTTTCTTGTCAGTAATTCAAACCCAAGGTTTCTTTAATATCATTGGAGTATCATATACATTTTCTTTTCCTCCATTGATAGAATGTCGATCCCCCATCAAATCAATCCTTCCACGTGAATCCTTCATTTAAAAATCACATCTATTATTTCTACCGACATACTAAGAGGTATAATTTATCGATCCATTGTGGGACGAAATAAGGAGGGCACAATGCTCGAATAATATGAAGAGATTGTGACATGAAGGGAAACCATTGCTACCTGTCTTCTATGTCACGTCACATCCTAGATTTTCTACATAAGCATTGTCTTCATACCAAATAGCATTCTTCAAAGTGAGATCCATGGATAAATAGAAGATTCTAATATATAATAAAATATTGTAAATAAAATTAACTAAAATATAATAAAATATTATAAATGGATATGGTAACAATGCTATAAGAAGCAATATAAATAAATATTATAAAATTTTAGAATATTAGAGTATGCTTACAGTTTTCTTTTAAATAAACTTTGAGGTTGAAATAACAACCGGCATGAGCTTAGGGTTTTAGGTTCTTTGTGCATGATATTATAGTTTAATATCGAAATTTAGCCATGAAAAGGAGAAGGGAGAGGAAGCCATGGGTCAATCCCCTCCACTATAGCGCGCAAGAGATGTGAAGCATGGAAATTGTTTTTGTGTGTGCCATCACAATTCTTGTTTTTGGTTGCATAAAGTCTCTTCTTTTCCTTCTCATCCTCTTCTCTATCCATTGCTTCACCAAATCAGTGTTGCCAATATTATTTCCAATTATTTCACAAAGCTCCACATCATCCTTGCAAGAATATTCCAATATCTTTGTCCATTATGGGTCGATGTTCTTCTTCTTTTCATGCTCTCTTCTCTTCTTTGATTTTCTCCAACCTGCGTTCTCTAGCACTTGTTCCAGATATCTTAATTTCACCTTATCCTCCCAAGTTTTTCACTACAATAAGCCCCCTCCTGGTCTTTATTATTATAACTATGATCCTCAACTATCAAGAGGAAGAAACCCATGTGATAAATTTTGAGTTGTATGGCATGAGTTTTGGTACTGTACAAATGGGTGACATTTGTTGCTATTGTGTGAGAATTTATGTACACAATAGGTGGTGTAAGGAGATTCTAGAGGTTAAAATATCCTACATTGTACCAAAATAAATACTCAAATACCCTAGATGACTATAATATACAAAACGATTTACAGGGACATAGAAATTAAAACTAGCTCAAATTGGACCAAATCAAGATCATGTTGGACCAAATCAGGGTCACTTAGAACAATTTTCCCCATCAAATTTCATAGGATTGAAGCCGATATTGGTATATGCACACTCTGACAAGGAATGGAAGGAATTAAAGTTCTGAAATGTGGTCTTTATACCACTACGGAATAATGTCCAAGTGTAAAGAAATGGGTATGCATGGATCCCGTGAAATTGAGCAATTATCCATTGAATATTAAATCCATTAAGGGACTAAGTTAGTTATAAGTTTTAAATAAATACCATACTAAGTCATGCTAAGTTAACTGTTTAAAAATAAATTATATTCTTACATATAATAGAAATTAGGTAAAAGGAAAATACTTACTAGATTTGGTTGTTTAAACACATTACTCAAGGTAATGATTGCACATAAATAGATAGTGTGAATATGAACAAT
>ML782987.1:172038-197780 GCA_009831015.1 Picea engelmannii
GAAGGACCTGGAAATTTCTCTGGTGGACGTAGCCCACACTGGGTGAACCACGTAAATCTGTGTCTCTCTTGTATTGTGTGTCTTCTGTGTTTTGTTTCTGCATTTGTTTTATTTTATTGCTCCGTGGTCCTATTTTTCTAACAGATATAATTCTTGCGATAGTTTTCTTTGAGCATTTGTGCTTTGCTATTCTTGGAGTCACGGGCACAGAGGGCCAAGAAATTGAAAGGTTTCTTGGAGCTAGGAAGCTTGCTAGGATCCTAGTTGGCAGGGAGGATTCCTTTGTTTCACTCTAGGAAAGCAGGAAAAGAATGCTTGGAAGCACCTAGGACTACATTGCAATTGATGAGCTTCGACAAACTAAGGAAGAGGTATTTTTCAGTGGTATTTTTCGTTGATATTTTGTATATACTTTTGTTTAAGTTGCAAAATATTAGAGTTAACCTATTACTTATTTCATAATGCTATTTAGATTTATCGTTGAGCAAATGTAGAAGGATTGTGTAAATGAAATGAAATTATGTTAAAGCAAAGTTGTTATTGTGTATGTATAAAATGAAAGATTAATTGTTTAACATCCTGGATGGGTGTTACAATTCCCCCCAAAAAATTAAAAACGATGCATAAAAGAAGTATTGAAATGCAAGAGGGATGAGTTCATACTTACCTGGTCCGAGTGGTAGTTTGTTTCATCCTCTGAAGCTCTAGGAATCAACTCTTTTAGAAAAGGGGTCATTGTTTCCTTTTGGTTAATTTTCATGTTGCAATGGTGAAAATGAGTTGTCAACTTTTATTTATAGACCCTTTTGGCCCTTTTTACCACTTTTTTTCCCTTTTTACCGCTTTTTTGAACCTTCTTATCGTTTTTTATGGCTTGAAAATCATTTAACTTAGTTCTTGAGTTTCTTATTGGATGTTAAGATGCAATTTACCTTTTGGTTTGGTAACTTTTTTGGGAAATGGATCATTTTTGAAGGTCCTTTGGTAAAAGTCATTTTTTTCAACATTTTGTATATAAGTTAGGCACTTTCTGCATCTTGTTGTCTTTTCCACTTTTCCATAGGATCAATCCCACCAAAGTACAACACAGAACCATCTTTGATGTTTTAGAAGTGTCGTGACTAGGTGGTAGAGCCTACCTTTACATGGATGTTCTAGATAGATCCTTGTTGCATTTTGGTGTCCATGATGTCTCTAATGAATTTAGGCTCAGGAGTCCTTGTTAGTCCTGTCATGATTATGAGATTGAGCCTCATACATATGATGCATAAATACTCTTGGCTTGACCCTCAGGACTCCCAAAAATGAGCATACTTTGTTGTATTTCAAGCTTGCTTTGACATCCGAAAGAAGCATCCAACGCAACTACATTTATGTTTTTCAATCTTGCCTGGATTAACTGAGAAAAGTAACCTCTTGGATTCTTCTTTAATCCCTTTTTAGACTCTCTAAACATGAAAAGATTGTCAAGTGATCTTGTTGTCCTTCACGCTCACCAAACTAAAACTTGAAGGCACGTTTGTCCGATGGTATTTTACACCTTTTTCAGTTCGGATGGTCAATTTTACGAACAAAGGTATACTCTAGGAGATTTGGTTCAATAGAAGAGTATTCTCAGGGATAAGTTTAACCCTTTTTCGGGCCTGAGGGATTACTTAGCAAAAAGTAACCCACATGAATTCCATAGTTAATCTCTTTTTAGACTCCCTAAAATTGAAAAGATCACCGAGTGACCTTGCTCCTTCACACTTCTTAAAATTGGTCCATAAGAACATCTATTGGCATGAGTTTACCACTTTTTCCGACCTATAGATTTTGGAGGAAAAAGCTACTCCTTGGAAGATTCATCTCATCAGGAGAGTTCTCCTCAGTAAATTTTATATTTTTTCAAGCTAAGGAGACTAAATCTAGAAAAAGGTTGTGAGTCCATAGTTAAGCTCTTTTCAGAATCCTCAAAATTGAAAATATTGTTGAGTGATCTTGTCTCTATCACAGTCGTTAAAATGGTTTTGAATAGACATATTCTCGGTGCTAGTTTATCCCTTTTTCAAACCAATTAGACTATTTATGAAAAAGGTACCCCAGTGGAGTCTTCTTTTATGTTGTTTCAGACTCTTTAAACATGAAAAAACTACCGAGATTACCTTCTTTGAGCTCGTGAAAAGTATATTGAAGGGGGTTTTATTGTGTCTTTATAATCACATTTGCATCTTTGAGTCTTTGGCCTAATGTCAGCTACATGTTTCTCTCAACTAAACCTTTGAAGCATGACTTATATGCAAGCCTTGCAACACTTTGCCTCTGTGACCTGACGCCTTAACCCATGGAGGAATTCTCCCCGAGTGTCCCTTTTCTGCACATGTCTCCTTGTTATGAATATTAGTATGTTCCTTGTGCTTGGAACTATTATGCTTGTGACACTTGTTTCTCCTTTGTAACATAACATTATTTTATTCTTTTTCAAGCTCTTTAAAAAATTGAAAAATACAAAAAAAAAAATTCCAAAAACCCAAAAAGAGGGGACAAAAAATATATATTCTTTTTTGGAACCACAATGAGTCTCCCTTGGACAAAGCACATCCTTCCATTTGTTCGTCAAGATTTTTGATCTAATATGACCTTAGGAAGTTGTTCTCGCTACATAGAGATGTGTCCTCCTCTGTTTGGTTACTCTTCCAAACACATGGATAGTTTGTGTTGCCTTGTGTATCATGAACTTATGTTGATGTGATGTTGCTTGACTCTGATCATCTTTCGTTCTCTTGTCCAAGGGATGTTTCACCTAGCCTGAGTCATCCTTTCTATAGTTTGTCTCTTGACCTCATGCCTGACCATCCCAAAAGTCCAATCAAATCCTTGTTCGAAATCAATGAAGTTCTCTGTCTCATCATCGAGATCCTCTTGTCTTTTCCCGACAACCCATCGAAGACCTCTGGGTACTGAATTCATATAATCACATTGTAATCCTACCCAAGTATTGAAGATATTGAAGTTGTTTCTTGAGCTTTGAAGACCTCATCTCCAGCCATCGGGCATTATTGGTTTCTTCAAGATGGATACTATACTTGTATATCTTTGATTTTGAGATGTACATTCGTTGTGTATTGCTTGCAAATACACTTTATATAGTTATCTGATATGGATTTGTAGTATATTTGATTGGAAGCCATGATTTATTTCATCTTGAACATGGGTATGCCTGCCGCAAAGAGACAATTGTTATTTTGCAGATGGCACCTCCCGAACTCTGGTCCCAAGCTCACTCGTTTCGTACATTGGTGAAGATGTTTTAATGTATTTCGGCGATCAGATGATCTTCTGACCTCACAAATTAGGGGGAATATGCTCTAACCCTAAATTTCTCTACAGATGCCTACCTGGCATTTGGCACTCTTACTTGCTTTTTTTCCCAAGCCATCACTAAGTTTCTCTTCTTAAAAACTCTTTTTTTGAAGATGTACACGCCCTGCACCAATACTGCCCGCATACATATGCTTGTTGCACTATTACAACTCGCGTAAATATTCATGTTACACAACTACAACACACGTATACTTACAAAAGTTGCAAAAATTGAAAAGTTGCAAGGAATTCGTTGAGATTACTGGCTATTGGGTAGTTTCCCAACTAATACACCACCTATATCCTATCACCCAACCGAATAACCATCATTCTGTGATATAAAAGGAGGCGTTGGGGCCTAATTCAACATCTATACATAATAATAGTGAAACTCTACCCGTTTCACATCCCCTCCTTGCCCCAAGCATTTGCAGCCTTGTTGTGAGAATTGCCTCAGAATTCCTCATTTTTTCCTTTTTCCTCCAAGACCCCATTCCATTTCCCAAGAAGAATTTTCAGAGGAGAAAGATACAAGGAGGTGCACTTGGAGCTTCATGAAGAGAATCTTGGACCAGGTTCGAGGAGCAGTAGTCGACTTTGGTTGTAAGTTATCATTGTATTATTAATAAAAGAAGTATTTTTCTTGTCCCAAAACATGATGTGTTGAATGTTTTCATTTGATTTATGTTTTTAATATAACGTATAACCATTATTTAAGTATTAAATGTATGATTTTATCCTTTTGTTTTTCTGTCTTTGAATGCAGGACAAACTTGGGAGGAGGTTTGCAGTCAGCTAGGCTATTGAGCGTGAGAGGATCAACACCGGATGTGGAGTAAAGGTACAGTTATTGGATCCTTCTCATTTTTATTTTCCTGCATAAGTATGGGGTATGTTTGGGGTAGTTAGAGAAGTAGGATACTTTTAAACTGTTATTGATTTGCCTACATTGTAAACCTTGTTGTAGCCATAGGGGGAATTTTCCCACTAGCAGTGCCAGACTAACATGTGGTTCACATTACTAAACTAAACCCTACAAATCCATTTTCTATAAGAGTATTTGACCTATATTACCATTGGTTAATTAATTATAACTTTATAGTTATCCAAATTCAAATCATGATCAAAGTCCCATAGGACGGTTAATTAAATCTTACGTTCAACAAATTCAGATAAATTGGGTCAAATCCGATTATTACCTTTGTTGTTTTTCGAGACTAGCTTGTGGTTTAAGAAAGGGATTGCACTAGTCCTGCACTACACCAATCTTCAACATGGTTGTATTCAATTTCAAATGGTGGTGAAATTTGACAAAGTATCATATCACGGTTAGTTAAATCTTACGTTCAACAAATTCCTATAAATTGGGTCAAATTCGATCCAATTTGAAAAAAACCTATATTACCTTAGTTTTTTTTTTGCATGGACTAGCCTATGGTTTAATAAACCACAACTCAAGGATATCCATATGGTTTAAGAAAGCACAACCCAAAAATATCTAAACCATCAAAATCACCTATGAATAGGAGTTAACCTGGACTACACTAACACTTAACATGGCTATATTCAATTTCAAATCATAATCAAATTTGAAAAAGTACACCTATCTTACAAAACAAAACCCTTGAAATCCATTATTATTGCTAGCAATATTTTGCCTATAGTCGGATAATTAATTCTAATTTTACAGTTGCTTAATTAATTCTAATTATAATGGTATTCAATTTCAAATCATGATCATATTCGACAAAGTCCCATATGACGGTTAATTAAATCTTACTGTCAACAAAGATGGTTAATTAAATCTTAATTAAATATTACGTTCAACAAAGATGGTTAATTAAATATTACCTCCAATAAAGTCGGCTCTGAGCTCTAACCATTGAGAGAAAATCACAACAATGAATAGTCAGCAAACACACATCAAAGACATTAATGAACACATGAACCCATTAAAAATGGGGAAACTCTAACTTAAACAAATACCTTGTAAGAACCTTATATGGAACTAAGGTCAAGGAAAAAAAACAACATAGATCTCCGACTAAGAATATAAGAGTTTGAAGGGAAAACCAAAAAGGCTAAAAGGTTCTATTAAACGTCGGGTATCTGTAAATTAGATCTCCAATCATGGCCAAAAGGTTCTGGGAGGATAGTAGAATAATGGAGGTAGACTCGGGCTCGGAATTTGTTTTTCATCTTCAAGATAATCTAAATTTCAGTTCGTAAGAAAAAATCCCCAATAGTGGATTGTGTTAAATTTTGTAGCATCGACAACCATTATCCAATGAGAGGCCATATGGGCCACCTTGGGGCTAGCTAGGGAGATTTGGAGAATCAACTAGTCTTGTGAAGTATTGACAAAATCCATGGGGAACATACAACCTCTGTGAGTCAAACGAAAATTTAGGACGAATGAGATGCTATGTGAGTCTAATGCAAAAGTCAGGGGGAATGTACAACCTCTGTGAGCATAGACAGTCTAGTGAAAAAGTCAAGTGTAACATACAACCTCTGTGAGCATAGACAGACTAGCCCAAAAGTTAGGGGGAACATATAATATCTGTGAGCCTAGTCAAACCTTGTGAGCCATGAGAAAAATTCAAGGCATCTAGCAAAGGTCAAGTTGAATATAAAATTCCCATGAGCTAGAAACAAACAATATTCCTAATATTGCAAATGATGTAATTGTATTGATCTAGTGCATTGGCACGTGTAAACATTATCCACCATAAAGAGAATTTTTAATTTCCTTGTCAAGATTTGTAACTAAAGTCTTGAGTGTAGTTCTATGTTAGAACTAAAGTGCAAAGTTGAGTTGCAACTAAAGTCTTGATTCTAGTTCTATTTTAGAACTAAAGTGTAATGTTGAGTTGCAACTAAAGTCTTGAGTCTAGTTCTACTTTAGAACTAAAGTGTAATGTTGAGTTGCAACTAAAGTCTTAAGTCTAGTTCTAAGTTCGAACTAAATCATGTCAGTCTCAAGTCTAGTTCTAAGTTCGAACTAAAGTGCAATGCTGAGTTGTAACCAATCTCAAGTCTAGTTCTTAGTTTGAACTAAAGTGTAATGCTGAGTTGTCAGCAATCTCAAGTCTAGTTCTAAGTTAGAACTAAACCATGAATTTGAGTTATGTTTAATGCATGCAATTAGGTTACTATTTTGAGCTTCCCATGTTCCAATCTTTAGCCTATATAAGAAGAGGTCAAACTCTCTCTTCAACATAGTTCTGCAACACAGTTTTGAAACAAAAGTTTCATAGGTAGATTGAGCATGAAGCAATAGAAGAGCATATCAAGGTTGTATTTCAACAAGGTCTTGTAAGTCTTTGTCAATTCAGAGTCATCTTGGCAAGCTCTTTGAGAGCAGAACATTCATGGTGGATATTTGTAAGTGATCTTACATTATTAATGCAATAAAGGAATATTGTTTTCTAGGGGTTTTCTCCCTGTACAGGGTTTCCCCAGGGTATATGTGTTGTTGATATGGATGTTTACTTATTTAAATAATTATTTCTATTCGATTATGATTTGGAATTGTTGAAGTATATTAAGATGGAATCAAAGTATTGAATAAAATAAAAGAATTAATCTGCATAAGAAATCAAGATTATAATTTAACATGGTATCAGAGCTTAGGGTGTGTTAAAGGTGTCGAAGTGCAGCAACAGGTACACACAGATCCAAGCAAGCTTGATTAAGTTTTCAGTGTGAGGACCATGGCATCCTCCATTTTAGTCAGGGTCAAAGATAGGCTCGAAGGAGCTAACAACTTTAATGTGTGGAATCTCCATATAACAAATATCTTGCAAGAGCATGATCGTGAGAAGTATGTGACCACAGTGGTGGAGGAGCCAATGAATAATGCAGGAAGAATGGCTTTTAGGAAGAGTCAAGCAAAGGACAAGAAAATAATCTTTGACTCAATCAAAGAAAGTATAATGACTGCAATGACTTCGTTGATGACTACCAAGGAATGTATGGATACCTTGGTGAATCTGTATGAGAAACAGGCTCCAAGTCATAAGAGTAAACTTAAGCACAAGCTTAAGTATTTGAAGATGGAGAAAGGTGAATCAGTGGAATATTTCTGTTCTAGGATATCTCAGATCAGAGATCAGCTTTTGGTCACAAGGGTGACAGTGGATGATGATTATTTAGTGCAGTCCATTTTGGACGGTCTTCCTTCTTCATGGGAGACCTTCTTATCCAATGTAAGTGGGAGAGAGATTCAGCCCACGTTTGAGAGGTTATGGCATGATTTCCTCCAGGAAGAGAGTCGCATAGCTACCAGGAGTGAGCCAACAAAAGAAGAGCACTCAAACTTAGCATCAAGATTCAAGGGAAAGAATAAAGGCACTTTCCAGAAAGGCTCTCAGTGGAAGCGAAAAACCAAAGGTACATTCAAAGTCAAGAATATTGATACATCTAAGATTAAATTATTTAGTTTTAATAAGTTGGGTCATTTTGCTAAATATTGTTGGTTTAGAAAAAAATATCCTAGGAAAGGGAAACATCATGCCTCAACTATTGAGGATGATGAATCCAAAAGAAATCAGAAAAGTCCTTCTAATGAGAAAGAAAATAGGAAATAATCTTATTTGGTTTCTTCCTTATCCAATTTAGTTTCCACGGGGCCAAAAAATTGGTTAGTAGACAATGGTGCATCAAAGCACATGACAGGGTACAAGGATATCCTCTCATATTTCGAGACAAAACCTTTTGCAGAGCAAGTCGAGCTTGGGGATGAAAAATGTTACAAGATAGAGGGAGTAGGCTCTATCTCCTTCAGATTGGAATATGGGGCTAGACTTCATGTTGATGAAGTATTATATGCTCTAGTGCTCAAAAATAATCTACTATTAGTTTCAACCCTTGAGGACAAAGGATATTGGGTGATCTTCAAGGACAGGAAGGCACTACTATGGGGTAAAGGTAGCCACTTAAGTACAAAATAACCCATTGGAACTCGTAGTGGAGGATTGTACGTGTTCTCAGGATAGTCAGTTTAGGCATTGGCTCATGATGCAACTAGATCCAGCGAGTTGTGGAACATAAGACTTGGACATCTTCATTACAAATCTCTTTCGGATCTACAAAACATGGTATGTGACATGCCCTCTATTTCTCTTAGTAAAAATGAAATTTGTAAAGCATGTATGCTAGGTAAAAATATAAAGAAAGGATTTTGTAGTACTGACGACAGAGCTCATGGCATCTTAGATCTGGTTCATCCTTATGTATGTGGTCCCATGTAATCTCCCTCACTCAGTGGTTGTTTGTATTATGTCATTTTTATTGACGATTAATCAAGAAAATGTTAGATATATTTTCTTAAAGATAAAAGTGACACATTTGATAAATTCAAAGAATATAAACCCTTTATTGAAAAGAATACATGGAAACACATCATAAACCTTATAAAAGACAATGGAGGAGAGTTTGAGTCTCTTCAGTTTGAGGATTTCTGCAAGTCAGCAGGAATCGAGAGATAGCTGACCATGCCATATAACCCTCGGAAAAGTGGTGTTGTTGAGAGGAAAAACATGACTATTTGTGAGGCAGCAAAAGCAATGATGTTTGACAAGGATATGCCAAATTCTTTATGGGAAGAAGCTACCTCCACTACCATGTATATTTAGAACATGTGTCCACATGCTATTTTTAAGGACAAGACTCTCGAAGAAGTCTTCTCAGGGATCAAACTTGAAGTAGGGCATCTAAGGATATTTGGATGTCCTCTGTATATGCATGTCCCTACGGAAAAGAGGACAAAGATGGATTAGGAAATAAAGGGGTGTTTGTGGGGTACAGTGATAACTCCAAGGATTATAGGATTTTTGTACCAAGTTAGAGGCAAATACATGAAAGTAGAGATGTGACTTTCCATGAGGAAGTCGCATTTAATCAATCTAGAGAGCTTCAACAGGATTCAGAAGCAGTTCAACTAGCTTCACCCTCTTCTGAAAATGAAGAGTCAGATGATCAGAGGGAGGAACCTCATAAAGGGACAAGTAATGAGCCCCCATAACCTACCGAAGTGTTATAAATAACTCTTGAAGAACCTCTATCCAAAAGGAAGCCAGGGTGTCTTAAAGAAATAGTGCGGGAAGTAGAAATGATAGCTTCTCCCAAAGGAACTTTCAGGGAAAGGAAGAGGCCTCATAGGTTTAGAGGCTATGTTTCATTGATGAGAAACATTAGTGATGTGTAACCTTCTTCATTTCAAGAAGTTGATAAATTACAAGGATGGAAGGATTCCATTCCCGACGAATACAGGTCTATTATAAAGAACGATGTTTGGGACATTGTGCCAAAGCCAAAAGACAAATCAATGGTTTCTTCCAAATGGATTTATAAGATCAAACATGCAACTGATGGAAGTGTGGAAAAGTTCAAAGAAAGATTTGTATCTAGAGGCTTCAATCAGAAAGAAATAATCGACTACGAAAATACTTTTTCTCTTGTAGCCAGGTATACCTCCATTCAAGCTATTATTTCTTTAGCTTCCATAATTGGTTGGAAGCTACATCAAATGGATGTAAAAACAACATTATTGAATGGAAATATTGAACATGAGGACTTTGTGGAACAACCATATGGTTTTATATTGCATAAAAAAGGCACTCATGTATGCAAGCTAAGGAAGGCCTTGTATGGTCTTAAGCAGGCTCCCAGAGTTTGGTATAACAGGATTGATGGCTTTCTTAAAAGCTTGGGCTTTCAGAAATATGATGTTGATGAAAATCTATACTTCAAGGTAAGATGTAATCAACCTGTTATACTAATCCTATATGTTCTTGATCTCTTTCTAATAGGAGATGAAGGGATAATAGCCTGGTGTAAGAGGGAGCTAACCTCAGAGTTCGAGATGAAAGACTTAGGCTTGATGCATTACTTCCTAGGATTGGAAGTGTGGCAAAGACAGGGCAAGATATTTCTGGCATAAGGAAAATAAAAAGTGGATGTGCTAAAGAGGTTTGGTATGATGGAATGAAAATCCATGTCTACTCCAATGGTTATGAACCTGAGGAAGCTGCATGATTCTGATATAGGTTCATATTTGGAGGATCCCACCATGTATAGGCATCTGATTGGATCTTTGATGTACATGATCCACACTAGGCCAGATATATGATATGCAATGATTGCAATGAGTCAGTTCATGACTGAACCGAAACAAAGACACTGGGTGGGAGAAAAGCACATCTTGAGATATCTTAGAGGGACCATTAATTATGGTCTGAGATATACATCCAGTGGTGGTTTATTTATGCATGGGTATGCAGATGTTGACTGGGTAGGAAGCCTAGTGGATCAGAAGAGTACTTTTGGATACTGCTTCAGTTTAGGATCCACTATGATCTCTTGGTCAAGACGGAAGCATGGATCCATTTCACAGAGTAGAACAAAGGATGAGTACATTTCAACAAGTGATGCTAGCAAGGAAGAAGTATAGCTTAGAAAATTGTTTTCTAGGTTGTTTGGTGACAAGCTCAAGATGATGGTGGTTCACTGTGATAATCAAAGTTGCATAAAATTGAAAGAGAACCTGGTATTTCATGACAGGTGAAAACATATTGACATGAGGTACCACTACATATGAAACTTGGTCTAGATAAAAAATGTAAAGTTACAGTACATAGCCACAAGTGAGCAGGTAGCTGATATCCTGACCAAGCCTCTGACCTCAAGACAGTATCTGCAGCTGAGAGGCAAGCTTGGTGTGGCTGAAAATGACTCCCTCGTTGAGAGGGAGTGTTAAATTTGGAAGCATCAACAACCATTCTCCAAAGAGAGGCCATATGGGCCACCCTGGGGCTAGCCAGGGAGATTTGGAGAATCAACCAGTCTTGTGAGGTATTGAAAAATGCCAAGGGGAATGTACAACCTCTGCGAGTCAACCAAAATTCAAGATGAACAAGATGCTATTTGAGTCTAATGCAAAAGTCACGGGGAACGTACAACCTCTGTGAGCATAAACAGTCTAGTGCAAAAGTCAGGGGGAACATACAACCTCTGTGAGCATAGACAGAATAGTGAAAAATTTAGTGGGAACATACAACCTCTATGAGCCTAATCAAACCTTGTGATCCATCAGCAAAATTCAAGGCATCTAGAAAAAGTTAGGTTGAATATAAAATTCCTATGAGCTAGAAACAAATGATATTCCTAATATTGCAAATGATGTAATTGTATTGATCTAGTGCGTTGGCATGTGTAAACATTATCCACCTTGAAGAGAATTTTGAATTGCCTTATCAGGAGTTGTAACTAAAGTCTTGAGTCTAGTTCTATGTTAGAACTAAAGTGTAATGTTGAGTTGCAACTAAAGTCTTGAGTCTAGTTCTATTTTAGTAATGTTGAGTTGCAACTAAAGTCTTGAGTCTATTTCTATTTTAGAACTAAAGTGTGATGTTGAGTTGCAACTAAAGTCTTGAGTCTGGTTCTACTTTAGAACTAAAGTGTAATGTTGAGTTGCAACTAAAGTCTTAAGTCTAGTTCTATGTTCAAACTAAAGCATGTCAGTCTCATGTCTAGTTCTAAGTTTGAACTAAAGTGTAATCTTGAGTTGTAACCAATCTCAAGTCTAGTTCTAAGTTCGTACTAAAGTGTAAAGATGATTTGTAACTAATATCAAGTCTAGTTCTAAGTTCAAACTAAAGAATGAAGCTGAGTTATGTTTAATGCATGCAATCATGTTACTATTTTGAGCTTCCCCTCTTCCCCTCTTCAACCTGTGTAAGAAGATGTCGAACCCTCTCTTCAACACAGTTCTGCAACATAGTTTTGAAACACAGTTTTCATATGTAGTTTGAGGGTGAAGAAATAGAGGAGTACATCATTGATAAAAAGGCAAGATATCAAAGGTGTATTTCAGCAAGGTCTTGTAAGAATTTGTTAGGTCAGATTCATCTTGGCAAGCTATTTGAGATCTAAACATTCATGGTGGATATTTGTAAGAGATCTTACATTATTAATGCAATAAATGAATATTGTTTGTTGGTTTTTTTCTCCCTGTATAGGGTTTTCCCCAAGGTATATGTGTTGTTGATATGCATGTTTACTTATATACATAATTATTGATATTAGATTATGATTTGCAATTGTTGAAGTATATTAAGATGGAATCAAATTATTGAATAAAATAAAATAATTAATCTGCATAATAAATCAAGCTCATAATTTAACAAATTGAATGGTAACATTGACAACACAAAGGATGATGAGGAGTTTTCGACGGAGGGTGGGGATCTGAAAACCCAAAGGCTACGCGGTAGGAACAAACCCAAGAATCCTCTAACTGGAATCTGTGAGATATTAGACACTACGAAAAGTTGTGTACTGGAGGTCCCCAGTGGCTTTGACATCACAAATATACTGGAAACTTTCATGCACACTTTCCAGCTCGGACTCGTCGTGATGGGTGGGAGAGGGTATGTCACCAACGCTAACCCGAGGAAGTCGGTCACTATAGGATGGATTGTAGATTAGACTGGGGTGTTTGAAATTGTATCCCTGACCGAAGCATTACCATGTGACGCTTGTACCCAAGGTGGTACAGGACTCAAATTTAGTCTAACATATGCGCGAGATAATTACGTAAGAGGGATAGTGGGAAGCCTAATGGTGTACGATGAGGTGCATGTTATTGTTGGCATAGTCATGGAAATCAACTCAGAGGAGTTAAATGTTCAATCGATGCAGCCTCTTGGACTCTTCCTTCCTCCAGCTGCAATGGTCATAGAACAACACTTTCAAACACCAACTATGATGACAGTGCAGCAACAGGTAGGCATCCAATAAATCGTGCTGATGGCATTGCAACAACAAGTAGAAATCCAATCACCATCCAACAGGGGCATTATCAAAAGGACCACCAATGTTGGTGTTTCCACCACCATTGCCTGTTTTATCTCCCATTTTGTGCTCTTTAGAGGTATTAATAAGACATTAAAGGGATGACAATCAACTAATGTTGAAGTGGAACCCCCACCATCTAGAGTGGGTAACCCTAAAGTGGCGAGGGAATCATAGGGAGGGCCTCCACCAGGGGACATCAAAAGCGAACTATAGAAGATCAAACTCCCAAATTTTATTGGGGGTCATGCAAGTGAACGTGCAGAAGTAGGGTTGGAAGGAATGACATAATGTTTCACCTTAAGAGACTATGCTTCCACATATAAGGTGAAGATTTCAATCTGTCAGTTGAGGGACAATGCCTTGAACTAGTGGGGTAACCTAGAGAGGCAGTTGCACCTTACCCAAGATATCGTCTCATGGGAGATTTTTGAGGAAAGGTTTCAAAGGAAATATTTCCTTGCATACTACATGGAACAACAGGTAGGAGCATTTCATGCTGTAGTTCATGGAAGAATATGAGATTTGGTTCATGGAGTTAGTAAAATATGTATCATACATGGATATCGATCAATGACAAGAAGAACGTTTTGTGTACGAGTTAAACCCTAAGATAAGGTCCATGGTACGGATGTGGAAACCATCATGAGTAGCTAAAGGAGTTTAAAATGAACGTTACACAAAGGAGCACATGTGCTTAAAAAGAGGTATGAGATCAACATTTCCACAACATAATGGATTCATGGGGAAGGCCCCTAGGACTTTCTCCATGGGAGGAATCTCTAGGCCACCTCCTTATGAAAATAGAGTCACACCGAGAGAAGTTTCTACATGTATTTCATTGGCAGCGAGTAAAACATCCCACTCATCACCAATGACGCAGGAAGGTCGATGAACTTCTTAGGGAGAAACAAGTATTTGAAGGGTCTCTAGGTGAAGGAACTCACTTCAAAGCCCTTCATAGAGAAGAACCCAGGCTCCACATGGGGTTACTTGTTGGAGGTGTGGAGGATCCATTACCAGCGTGATTTTCTAAAGTCACAAGCATGATTTATGCATAGAGAAGGAAAGTCCTTGATGGGACAAGAAAGTAGTAGGCAGGAGATTTATGTAGCGATTAAAAACCACCAAGAAGAGAATCAATCCACTATGGTGGATTCATCAGGTATGATAAATCATGTTAATGTTAAAATTTTATTTGATTCTAGTGCTACATATAGTTTTATTTCACCTTGTGCATTAGAAAAGTGTGGGTTGGAAACCTACAAGAACGATGAATTTAAACAAGTTGATGTGGATTCGGGGGAAAAACAAGCGGTAGGACTTAGCATCAATAATTGTCTAGTAGACGTGGGAGTGTGTACTACTAGGTTGAAGGTGCATGTCACTGCTCTAGGGAGGTATGACCTAATCATTGGAATGGAATGGTTAGAATCCCATTTATCTTTAGTAGATTTCTTCGCGAAGAGAGTGTTTTGTGTTGATGATGAAGGGAGGTCAGTAGAGATCCATGGTGTATGGAGGAAGGTGTCTCTATGCTTTGTCTGGGCCATGAAGGTTAAGTGTTCCATGAGGAAAGGTTGATGTTTATATGTAGTGGAATTAGTTAGTCAAGGGAAAGGACCCTCCTTGGATCAGTATCCAGTATTGTCAGAGTTTAAGGATGTTTTTCCGAAAGAGTTGTCAGGATCACCTCTTGAGAGGGAGATTAATTTTACCATTAAGATAAAACCTAGTGTGGAGCCAATTTTGAAGACTCCGTATAGCATGACAGTGCCATAAATTTGTGAGTTGTAGATGTAGTTGAAAGAAATATTTGACTTAGGACTAATAAGTTCTAGTGTCTCACCTTGGGGTGCACTAGTAATTTTTGTGAAGAAGAAGGATGGTTCCTTATGACTGTGTATAGATTACAGGGACTTGAACCGTGCTAAAGTGAAAAATAGGTACCCAATGCCATGGATAGATGATCTCTTTGATCAGATGAAAGGAGAAGCAGTGTTCTAAAAAATTGATATACAATCAGGGTATCACTAGTTAAGGATTAAGGAAGGCAATATTCCTAAAACTACATTTCAAACTCGGTTTGGGCATTATGAGTTCGTCGTAGTACCTTTTCGTTTGACCAATGCACCAACAGTATTCATGAGCCTCATCAATGGTGTATTCTGAAAGTACTTAGACCGCCTTGTATAGGTCTTTCTCGATGATATTCTCATATATTCAAAGAATGAAAGAGAACATGAGGAACACTTGTGAATGGTGTTGTCATGCCTTAGAGAGAGCAAATTGTATGGAAAGTTGTTGAAGTGTTCTTTCATCTAGAAAGAAATTCACTATTTAGGTCATATCATTTATATTGAAGGAATCTATGTGGAACCAGAAAAGGTAAAGGCCATTATGGAATGGCCACTACCGAAAAATTCTCATGAGGTAAGAAGCGTCATGGGGCTAGAGAGTTATTATCATAGGTTTGTGGAATGGTTCTTTAAAATAGCGAAACCCATCACCACCTTGTAGCGCAAAGGGGTTAAGTATGAATGGACAAAAGAATGTGATAGTGCATTCAATGAGATTAAGAGGTTACTAACTACTGCACTAATTTTGTGAGTGTTAGATATGGGAAAATACTTAATAGTATGCACGTATTCCTTGAACAAAGGATTGGGGGCCATGCTAATGCAGGATGGAGGACTGATAGCATATGAGTCAAAAAAGTTGGAGCAACATGAGGGGATTTATGCTACTCATGATTTAGAGTTGGCAGTTGTACTACTAGCTCTAAAAATTTGGAGGCACTATTTAGTGGGGAGAAATATTGAGCTCAAAACAGACCACAAAATCTTAAAGCATCTCCTCAATCAAAGGGATCTCAATGCCATGAAGAGGTGATGGAGTGATTTTAAGAGTGAGTATGATTTTTTTTATTTTGTATAGCAAGGGAAAGGAGATTCTGGTTACGAATGCCTTGAGTAGGAGACCACATGTATTCTCTTTAGTACCCTTAAAAAATAATCCGAGGGAGCATGTGTTGGGAGTAAATTAGGTTATGGAAGACATTCTTAGGATGTATGTTATGGATAATCAAACCCATTGGGAGAAGTAACTACCTTTGGTATAGTTCGCCTACAATAACAGTTTCATAGATCCATTGGAATGCCACTCTATGAAGCTCTGTATGGAAGGTCATGTAGGATACCATTGAGTTGGGAAAGGTTAGAAGACCGAATGACAGTTGGGCTAGAATTGATTCAAGAGATGGAGGAACATGTGATTTAGATTAGGAAATGACTAAAGAAAGCACAAAATAGACAAAAAAGTTATGTTGATGCACATAGGAATCATTGAAGTTATAATGTGGGAGATCAAGTTTTCATTCATATCAGGCCTAGTAAGAGTAGCATTCGGTTTGGGAAGGGGACAAAGTTGTCACCTCGATTTATAGGACCATTCAAAATACAAGAGATAATCGGAATCATTTCCTATCGTCTCGTACTTCAACTCAACTTGCATAAAACTCATAATGCTTTTCATGTATCTATTCTATGTCATTATGTTGTTGACGAATATCATAAACTGAATTGGAAGGAATTGCAAGCATCAAACGTGGGAACCCACATGATAGAACCATTATGCATATTGGACCGTAGGATCTGATAGCTTGGGAACTATCTGGTATACCAAGTTAAGGTCCAGTGGCACAAGTATAGCCCAAGATCTCCTACTTGGGAGAATGCCAAGACCTTACGACGAGATCATCCCTCACTTTTTTGACCACCTCAGGAATATGTTTTCTCAAAGGTTGGGTGTATGTAATCCCACCTTTTGACTTAGAAAACTAGAGTTACTTAAGGCCTAATGATCTTTTTTTCTATTCACTATGAAACTATTAATGATACACTTGAACTTTTAAGACATATGAACCTATGTGAATGTCAATTCTATGAATGTTTAACGCTATTTGAATTATGATGGATATTATGCAATATTTTTGTAACTTGAAAATTTAGACATTTAAAGTTGTTGGTACATGTATATCATATTGAGATTATGATTAAATGCATTCACATGATGATAATGCATGGATATGTATGAGTTGTGCTATAAAATAATCCATAGGTCAAGAGGCTATGAAATAACCAAAGAATAATGATGATAAAAGGTTGATGTTGTGAACATTGACCAGGAAACAATATGGTATAAATTTTATATGTGAAATTACATTGGTTCAAATGCATTTCTATGGTATGTGGACAAGTGAAGGTTTTCAGGTGGAGAGATTGCCTAAAAATGAATATACGATGACAAAATTACCAACAACATAGTCCCATTGTATGTTCCATGGTAGGGTGTTGACCCTAGTTCTATTATGAGGGGTGGAGGCATTTCCCACCGTGTATTCTATGAAACCTAGAGTCATGGGAGGAGAGTGTTAGCGCAGGCTCCCCTAGACGTGTGATGATAACTGTCAATTGCCTACTGGGGAAGCTTTGTCAAGAGAGTTGACACTTCTTCTTACGGGCTCTGTCTAGAGTTAGGTCAATATAGTTGACACTCCAATATAGTCCAACAGAGGAAGGATAGGGGTGGAATATGGAAGTAGGTTAGGGAGGAAGGATGACTAGAAGTAGTTGAGAGTGTGTGGGGATTTCTCCTTATGGTAGAATTTCTTGATTTCCTAATTTTTTTAAACACACATATATGTGTGTGTGTGTGTGTGTGTGTGTGTGTGTGTGTTTGTTTATATTTTCTTAACTGAACTACAATTATCTAAGTGAATGTTGTTTGTGCTAAATTATTATAATTGAGAAATTTCACAAACATTTAATTGGTCTAATATCTTTAATGAAATTAATAGTCTTTTTGATTGGATTTGACACATGAAATAATTACTTTAGGAGTGATAATTATATTCATTAGTGCATGTGTGAGTCCTATATGTGCTAGCTACACATGCATGCCTTGCACATGTACGCTAGTATGTATAGATGTTTTAAATTGATGATGTTTATGATTTGATGTGGATGTATGAATCATGTGTAGTTACCCTTGTATTGTAAATTAATCTAAATTTAGGATGAAGTTTCTTGAAGGGTGGGTGTATGTAACAACCCAAATCGATTAATTTTTATCATATTTTTAATTTTAATTTAATTAATTATTAAAATATATTAAATGAGACTTCTATTATTTTATTGTTAAAAGGTGGGTGAAGTAATTAATGCGGGGATAAGGTTGTTGGGGAATTAATGGGGGGATAAGTTTGTTGTAAAATTAAAGAGGTGGATTGGAGAGAGGAGGATAAGGAATGGATGAGAGGACTTGAAGGGGGGTGTCATTTTGGATTGGAAAATTCTGCAAGAGGTGGAGGAGGAGGAGGAAAATTGAGAGAAAAATAATTTTGGAAACTCTCACAAGGGACTGTTGTTGCGGATAACTTTGGGCTCGGGGGCCAGGATATTTTTCCCTATAATAATTTAGAACAAGATATTTATAGTTTGAAAAATGAAGGTAATATCCTCATGCTTAGAGACTTTAATGCTAGGACTACAACTAAACAAGCTACTAATTTAGGCATTGATTCCAACCATGATCCTTTATGGCTAGATGATGACCTTGTTTTATCTAATAGCTACAAAAGAAACTTTGAATACCTAATTGATAATTTATGTGGTACTGGGCTGGTCAAGCTCTACACCTCGGGAGATTTGTCTTGCCGAGAGAGTTCTCCTTAGTAAATTTTATACTTTTTCAAGCTAATGGGTCCATAGCTAAGCTCTTTTAAGACTCCTTAAAATTGAAAAGATTGTTGAGTGATGTTGTCTTTGTCACACTCGTTAAAATGGTTTTGAATAGACGTCTTTTCAGTGCTAGTTTATCCCTTTTTCGAACTAGTTATATTATTTCAAAAAAGATACCCTAGTGGAGTCTTCTTTTACGTTTTTTCAAACTCTCTAAATGTGAAAAAAACTATCGATCTTACCTTCTCTCGACACGTGAAAAATACATTGAAGGGGGTTTTGTCGTGTCTTGCTAATCACATTTGCATCTTTGCATATTTGGCCTAATGTCGACTCCATGTTTCTCTCAATTGAACCTTTGAAGAATGCCTTATACACAATCCTTGTAGCACTTTGCCTCTGCGACCTAACACCTTGACCCATGGAGGAATTTTCCTCAAGTATCATTTTCCTACACATGTCTCCTTGCTCTGAAAATTTGTATGTTGTGCTTGGAACTAGTATGTTTGAGACGCTCATTCCTCATTTGTAACGTAGCATTCTTTTATTATTTTTCAATCTCTTTAAAAAATTGAAAAAGACAAAAAAAAATCAAAAATCCCAAAAAGAGGGGACGAGAAATATATATTCTTTTTTGGCAAAACAATGAGTCGCCTTTGGCAAAGAACATCCTTTAGTTTGTTCATTAAGATTTGGGATCTAATATGACCTTAGGAAGTTGTTCTCGCTACATAGAGTTGTGTCCTCCTTAGTTTGGTTACTCTTCCAAACACATGGAGAGTTTACGTTGCCTCCTACATCGTGAACTTATGTCGATGTCATGCTAGATGATTTTGATCATCTTTCATTCTCTTTTCCAAGGGAAGTTTCACCCATCCTAAGTCGACCTTTCTATAGTTTATTTCTTGCCCTCATGCCCGACCATCGCAAAAGTCCAATCAAGCCCTTGTTCGAAATCAATGAAGTTCTCTGCCTGATCATCGAGATCCTCTTGCCTTTCCCAATGAGTTGTCGAAGACCTATAGGTAGTGAAGTCATGCACTCACATTGTACTCCTACCCAAGCATTGAAGATCTTGAATTTTTTGCTCGAGCTATGAAGACCTCATCTCCAGCCATCGGGCGTTATTGGCTTCTTGAAGATGGACACTATAGTTGTATATATTTGATTTTGAGATGTAGATCCATTGTGTATTTCTCGCAGCTACACTTTATATAGTTATATGACATGGATCTGCAGTGTATTTGATTGACATCCATGATTTATTTCATCTTGAGCATGGGTATTCCCGCCTTAGAGAGACAATTGTTATTTTGCAGATGACACCTTCCGAACTCTGGTCTTAAGATCACTCGTTCCATACATTGGTGAGTATTTTGTAATGTATTTCAGCCATCAGATGCTCTTCTGATCTCACACATTTGGGGGCATCTGTTATAACCCTAAATTTCTCTACAGATGCATACCTGACATTTGGCCATCCTCTTAAAAACTCATTTTTTTGAAGATGTATGTGCCCTTCACGAATACTACCCACGTACATACGTTTTTTGCACCACTACAGCCCATGTACATACGCATGTTGCACCACTACAGCCTGCATATACTTGTAAAAGTTGCAAAAATTAAAAAGTTGCAAAGAATTCGTTGAGATTATAGGCTATTGGGTAGTTTCCCAACTAATCCACTGCCTATAGCCCGTCACCCAACCGAATAACCATATTTTTGTCATATAAAATGAGGTGTTGAGGTCTCATTCCACATCTATACATAAGAACAATGAAACTTTACCTGTTTCACATCCCCTCCTTGCCCCAATCATTTGCAACCTTGTTGTGAGAATTTCCTCAGAATTCCTCATTTTCCCCTTTTTTGTCCATCAGAACCCATTCCATTTCCCAAGAAGAAGTTTGAGAGGAGAAAGATACATGAAGGTGCACTTGGAGCTTGGTGAAGAAGATACCAGACCAAGTTCAAGGAGCAGTAGCCAACATTGGTTTTAAGTGATCATTGTATTATCAATAAAATAAGTACTTTTCATATCCCAAAACATGATGTGTCAAATCTTTGCATTTAATTTTTTTTTTATTCTAACGTCTAACCCTTATTTATATATGAAATGTATGCTTGTAGCTTTCTGTTTGCATGTCTTTGAATGCAGGAAACCTTTGGGAGGAGGTTTGCAATCAACTAAGCTATTGAGCGCGGGAGGATCAACACCGGACGCAGAGTAAACGTACAATTACCAAATCCTTCTCATTTTGTTTTTTCTGCATAAGTCTGGGGTATGTTTGGGGTAGTTAGAGAGGTAGGAGACTTTTAAACGGTTATTGATCTGCCTACATTGTAAACCCTGGAGTAGCCATAGGTTTTTTTTTCCTGCTAGCAATGTCATACTAGCATGTGGTTCACCTTACTAAACTAAACCCTAGAAATCCATTTTCTATAAGAGTATTTGACCCATATTACCATTGGTTAATTAATTCTAACTTTATAGTTATCCAAATTCAAATCATGATCAAAGTCCCATAGGATGGTTAATTAAATCTTAGATTCAATAAATTCGTATTAATTGGGTCAAATCTGATTATTACCTTTGTTTTTTCTCCAAACTAGCTTGTGGTTTAAGAAATGGATCGCACTAGGCTTGCACTACACCAATCCTCAACACGGTTGTATTCAATTTCAAATGGTGATCAAATTCGACAAAGTCTCATATTATGGTTAATTAAATCTTACGTTCAACAAATTCCTATAAATTGGGTCAAATTCGATCCAATTTGAAAAAAACCTATATTACCTTTGGTTTTTTTTGCATAGACTAGCTTGTGGTTTAGGAAACCACAACTCAAGGATATCCATGTGGTTTAAGAAACCAAAAACCAAAGATATCTAAACCATCAAAATCACCTATAAATACGAGCCAATGTGGACTACACCAACACTTAACATGGTCATATTCAATTTCAAATAATAATCAAATTTGACAAAATCCACGTATCTTACAAAACAAAACCCTAAAAATCCATTATTATTGCTAGCTATATTTCACCTACACTTGGTTAATTAATTATATTGATTAATTAATTCTAATTTTAGAGTTGATTAATTAATTCTAATTTTAGGGGTATTCAATTTGAAATCGCGATCATATTCGAGAAAGTTCCATATCTTACGTACAACAATAATTAAATCTTACCTCCAACAAAGTCGGCTCTGAGCTCTAACCACTGAGGGAAAATCACAACAATGAATAGTTATCAAACACACATTAAAGACGTTAATGAACACGCAACCCCACGGAAAATGGGGAAACCCTAACTTAAACAGAAAATGGGGAAACCCTAACTTAAACGGATACCTTGTAAGAACCTTATATGATATGAAGTCAGAGGAAAAAAAATAGCATAGATCTCCAGCTAAGAATAGCAAGAGTTTGAAGGGAAAACCAGAAAGGTCGAAAGGTTCTATTAAACGCTAGGTCTCTGTAAATTAGATATCCAATCATGGCCGAAAGGTTCTGGGAGGATGGTAGAATAATGAAGGTAGACTCGGGTCCGGAATTAGGTTTTCATCTTCAAACTAATCTAAATTTCCGTTTCGAAGAAAACATCGGTAATATAGTAGATTGAATGGTAACACATACGCTGCCAAGGCCAATGAGGAGTTTCTGGTAGAGGGTGGGGCTATGGTGACCCGAAGGCCGCACGACAGGCCTCTCGGTTCCAAGGACAAGACCAAGATGGTGACCTGAAGGCCGCAAGGTAGGCCTCTTGGTTCCAAGAACAAGCCCAAGAATCCTCTAACTGGAATCCGTGAGATATCAGACACGATGAAAAGTCGTCTACTGAAGGTCCCCAGTGGCTTCAACATCATAGATATACTGGAAACTTTCATGCGCACTTGCCAGCTCGGAGTCATCATTATCGGTGGGAGAGGGTATGTCACCAACGTTACCCTGCGGTAGCCAATCACTGTAGGAGGGATTGTGGATCAGACTGGGGTGTTTGAAATTGTATCCCTGATTGGAGCATTCCCACGCGGTGCTCGTACCCAAGTTGGTAGGGACAGTGGGAAGCATGATAGCGTATGGAGAGGCACTTGTTATTGTTGGCGTAGTCATGGATATCAACTCAAAGGAGTTCAATGTTCAACCCATGCATCGTCCTGGACTCTTCCTTTCTCCAGCTGCAATGGCTTCACAGCAGAACTTTCAAACACCGACTATGATGACAGTGCAGCAACAGGTAGGCATCCAATCACCCATGCTGATGACAAGGAAACAACAGGTAGTCATCCAATCACCCATGTTGATGACAGTGCAGCCACAAATAGGCTTGACGCGTATGAATAGAGTTATGCAAAATATGCTTGTCGTGATCTCAAGGGGGTTTGCCATAATTTTTTCTCATTTTTTTTTATCCTCTCACTTTTATTCCTTACTTCAATACTTTATTATTATCATTTTCACCTAATTTGGATGCCCACTTTTATCATCTTTATTTTTAAAGTAAAAATTATATTACCTCAAAGGTTGAGAGAACATATACATATGGAGGATCCTCTAGTACATGGAAATCAAAATTAAATCCAGCCTTGAAAATATGTCCATAACCATACTAATTGTTTTAAGTAAGATAAGAAAATGAGACATAGGGAGGCTTAAGCCAAGATTGTGATGTTTTCTAACATTTAACAAAATGAAAAATAAACTGGAGAGTATGATACATCGTATACAACTTGACCACCATCATCTGGCGAAACGTGAGGCAAGAGTAAAAGAAAAAGGTTGAAAGCAAGTTGGGCATATTGTTTTCACATGATCACTTGAGAAACAGTTGCGGAACATATCTAGCCGACTATTGAGGATTTTCTGGTGACGAAGCTGGCTCGCAACATCCCTGTGCAATTTGAATATGAGATGGGCTATGAAATCCACTTGGGCACCACTTCTTTGAACTGTGTAACCACTATATTTAGACCAACACTTTTTGGAATACCACTATATTTAGATCTGCACTTTTTGGAATCTCTTCTTCAACTAACATGAGAGCCACTTCTTCTAGAACAGGGAAACCCCAGTACTCCTGTAGCTTATGAGCTGGACAATTGTCATCAACTTGAGTGGAAGGGGATAAAATATTTTGGGCATTCACAGGGGTGACCTTCATGGAGGCATCAATAGGCTCTGGTCGAGCCGCAATAAATTTCTCCACCACAAGATCGGTCCCCAATCATTTTCATCCCAATTCAAAGCTGTGAGGGAGACACGACTACAATAGGGTGATAAAATGAAGCATCTAAAAGAGAAGGGCAAGTGTGTATAACTATGAAGCTATATCAGGCTGGGTTACATTTTCTCTTTCCTTGCTCTCGCAGCATGGGGTTAGTGAGAATGCAGAGGAGATCAAGCAAAGGAGGAGATGAAACCCGAGTGTAGGAAGAAATAAGTGACTTTATGAGAGGTGGAATAGTTGTTAACAAAATCAGAATGGGATAAAAAGATCTTTCAATGAACATAAACATTGCAATTATTCCGCTTGCAGCCATGGTAAATGTCATAGATCTTGAGTTGACAACACTCAATGTCCAAGTACCAGCGTGAATGTAAACCAACACCATGCCAAACCTTCACAATAGCTTCCCCATGTGGTAGAGACGCCCACCCATATCATATGCATTAATGATGAGAATTAAGAGGGATAAAAGGAGGAGGGTGGCGACACTTTGTGAGAACATGATCATTCATATCCTCTCCAAGTGGAACCCCATCTCGAGCTAGTTTATCACATTTTATTACCTATTAAAAACCCTATTATTTTCTTGGTATTGGAAGTGGTAGTTGTTTCCTTTAATCCGTTTAGATTTGAGAATAAATATTTGACAAGGTTCTTCTCTCTCAAGGAACCCTCCATTACTAGTTAGAGAAATTTTGAGACCATTTTTCTTAGGAAATTTGGGGAAAACAAAACACCAACAAATTTAGTCCTAGAACTATGAAGAATTAAAATGGATTCTGAGGAATTGGTCAATGAATACAATCAATTCTTAGTTACCCTACTGAAGACGTTTCCATTGAATTATACACCTCTATTTTTCCCATTTCCATGGTGATGTTTTTTAAGAAAGATGAGAAAGCCACTCTCGAAGAAGATTTTCAGGAAGCTCTTAAAGTTGTAAAGAACATGTTGAGTTTAAAAGGGAATAATGGGGCATAACCATCCAAAGACAAAGGTAAAACCAAAGTAACCGTGTCCAAACCCTCAGAAGAGAAGAAGGATTTTGATTCCATAGAGATCAAATCTCTCCAATTTAAAAAAAAAAAAACTCTCTAATGAACTAATATATTTGAAGAAGACTTGTGGATAAGGATCTTCAAACTAAAATACTTTTTTTAGATTTCCCCCCAAGAAATACAAGAGTACTCTCCCAACCAATAAAACCAATCCTTACGAGGAGTATGGGATTCATATGGAATATATTATTCAAGCTTTACAAACTTGGGCAACAAAAAATATGACTGGGGTCAAGGATGAAGGAGAGGAAAATCCTGAACAACAAGAAGATTCTTAGGAATCTCCAGGAACATAAGAGAAATAGGTGAACTCATTTTTGGATATAACTTATGGTAGAGAGGAATAGTAAATAGAGGAAATAAACTTGTCCCAAAACGATGTAACTACTAGAACTTCAAGCAAGAACAAATCATAATACCCCCAAACACTTCCAATCTTCCCACAACTACCACTTCCAATACCAAGAAAATGTCATCTCTTACCAACCTCACTACTCCCAACATTT
>ML782987.1:235892-253678 GCA_009831015.1 Picea engelmannii
CCAAGTCTCCTCAGCCACCCTCATTATTATCCATCAACCTCCCTTATCTAGATATTTTGAGAAAATATTAAAATAAAACTAAATCTAAATGACTTGCATTAAACAATAATAAATAAAATAAAAAGTCTTTATTCTCATGCTAGATAATAAATGTTATTTGATAATTTTCCCCAAAATGTACATAACACCCCACCATGCTCATTTAATTCATCACACCTACCATCTATCAAAGTCAAGAATGTATTTAATGCTTCTAGATATTTGTATGCAATATAACTTACATATTCAATAAACATTCAATTAAATAGTTAATAATTTAATTTAAATATTAATACATTAATTACTTATACTAGTGTACATGGGTGTTGTGGGGTTTTTCTACCCTACGGACTAGCAAGCTAGGGCTTTAAACTTGCATGCAGATCATGACCCTTTAATAAATAACTTTTAACCTCCTACCCAAACCTAGAACCCTTTTTCTCAGGCAAACATGGGAAGAATCGACTAACCTTTGTATCGACGGTTGAAGTAGATCCTCCGTTGAGCTTTTATCTCCTTGCTGCTACTGCTCCTTCCACAAAGTGATCCTGCAATCAAGACAAAACTACGCATGCATGCTACTGATCTACTAGAGGGTTAGATATTAAACACAAATCAAATAACGTAGATAAGACTCATGTATTCGGGACGGGAAAAGTATCTTTTTCATTAATCTCAATATGAACCAACTTACAATGATTATAGAGACCGGCCATCGTTCCATGATCCTGATCCTGGGCTCCTCCTCTTCTTTTGTCCTCCAACTTCTGTTGCTTAAATTTCTCCTAAATCTTGAGGCAAGGCTAAAGGGTTGGGACAAAATGGACTTGGCAATTTGGCAGAGTTTCTTTGCTATCATTTTTCCTCCTTTGAATAGTACCCCTACCCCTCCTTTTATAGGCTGGAAGGAGCTAGGGTTTTAGGCGAACTCTCGGCCATGCATGGCTGGGAGTTCTAGTTAACTGACAAAAAGCTCTTCGTCCCGACGGAAACTTTCCTGATTTTTTGCTTTGTTAGGTAAATGCGGGCTGTAGTGGGCCAGCTAGCGTTCACATGCATGCTGCAGAAGGGCTGCCAGCGTCCCAATGCGCCCAGTGTTAAGTTAGGGCGTGGGTTACTTGATTGAGGAGGTTTTTGAAGAGTTTGTTCGGCATGGCTTTGGCAAGGAAAGACAATGAGTAGGCCTGATGCCAAGTAAGCAGGGATAGTGCCATTTAGGGTTATAACAGATGCCCCCTAATGTGTGAGGTCAGAATAGCATCTGATGGCCGAAATACATTACCAATTATTTACCAATCTGTACTGAGATGATGAATGAGTGAGCCCAAGAATCAGGAATCGGGAAGTGTCGTCTGCAAACAATATCAAATGTCTCACCGAGGCGGGCATACCCATGCTCGAGATAAATCAGAACCATGGCTACCAATCAAATACACTGTAGATCCATGTCAAATAACTATAAAGAGTAGCCGCAAACAATACACAGCGGAGCTACATCTCGAAATCAGAAAGATATACATAGAAAGTATCCATCTCTCAGAAGATGATTCGGCCTGATGGCTGTACTTCAGAGCTCGAGAAACAACTTCAAAGTCTTCTAAACTCGGGTAAAAGTGTAATGTGAGTGTACGACTGCACTACCCAGAGGTCTTCGACGGCTCATCGGTTATGGACTTGATAATCTTGATGATCGGACTGAAGGCTTCAGTGACTTCGAACAAAGACTTGATTGGACGTTCAGGATGGCCGGGTATGCGGACAAGAGACATATTGCAGAGTGGCCGACTCAGGCTAAGTAACAAACTTCCCTTGGACAATAGCACGACAAGTGATAAGACTCAGGAAGCATATCTGTTAATCATAAGTATACGAAGCAGGAGGCAACGCAAACTCTCCCTATGTTTGGAAGAGTAACCAAACGGTGGAGGACACAACTCAATATAGTGAGAAAGGCTACCTAAGGTCATACTAAATCCCAAAGTTTGATGAATCAAACGGAAAGATGTGCTTTATCCAAGGGCGACTCATAATGCTGCCAATAAAGAAAATACTTTTCCCATCCTCTTTTTGGGGTATATTTGATTTTTTTGTTCTTTTTGTTGATTTGGAAAAAGAATAAAGGAATATTGCGTTACAAGGGAGGAACGAGCATCGCAAACATACAAGCTCAAGGCACAAGGTCAAGACTGATGTTCTAGGAAATGATACCCGGGAAAAATCCTCCAGTGGCCAAAGGTGTTAAGACGCAAAAGCAAACTGTTACTAGGTTGATGGGTAAAGGATGCAGATGCGGTTGATAAAACACACAATGGTAACGTCCTTCGATGTAAGTTTAATGAGCCCAGAGAAGGGAAGCTCGGTGATTTTTCATGTTTAGAGAGTTTGGAAAAGCATAAAAGGAAACTCCATTGGGGTACCTTTTTCGTCAATAGTCTAGTCGGTTCGAAAAAGGGGTAAACTAGTACCGACTAGACGTCAATTCAAAACCATTTTAATGAGTGTGACAAGGACAAGATCACTCGGCTATTTTTTCAATTTTAAGGAGTCTGAAAAAAGATTAACTATGGACTCCATCGGGAATGTTCTTCTGGACCGTTTAACGAGTGTGAAAGAATAAGGTCACTCGACAATCTTTTCAATTTTAGGGAGTCTGAAAAGAGCTTAACTATGGACTCCGGGGGGATTTCTTTTTCGTAAATTTAGTCCCTCAGGCCCGAAAACGGAATAAAATTGTACTCGAGGATACTCTTCTAAAGAATTGAAATTCAATAGAGTATTCCTTTGTTCGTACAGTTGACCGTCCAGACCGAAAAAGGGGTAAACTACCGCTGGACAGACGTGACTTCAAATTTCAGTTTAACGAGTGTGAAGGGTCACAAGATCGCTCGGCAATATTTTCATGTTTAGAGGGTCTGAAAAGGCCTTAAAAGGAGACCCGTTATATTTTGGGAGTCCGGAGGGTAAGGAAAAGAGTGAAAAAGACCCATGCAAATGAGGCTCAAACTCATATTCACGAAAGACTATACGGACTCCCGAGCCTACTAAGTTGTCAGAAACGGCATGGACACCATAATGCAACCAGGAACTACCTAGGGCATCCATGTTTGGTAAGATCTACCATCCAGTTGTGGCACTTCTATAGCAGATATGACGGTTCCATGGCACAATCATATGGGATCGATCCTATATCGTAAAAACAAAAGGCAACGAGATGCAACAGTGGGAATGGAATCCTACCCTATATGCTCAGGTTGATTTTTGAAATTTTTTTTATGGACCGTCCTTATGTATATATATATATATTTTTTCTGAAACTCAATGAAAAGTGTCCCAATACCTGATCAAATCCCTTCCATATAACTCCGGAACCACCCAAAACAGTTTTTGGTATAAAGAAACTGATAAAAGGGGCCAAAAGGGTGACAAAAAGAGGCCCAAAAAGTCTATAAATAGAAGCTGGCAGCTCATTATCACCATTGCTGATTTGGAAATTGACTCTGGAGCCAAAAGACCCCCTTTGCCAGATATCTCGATTCCGGGAGCTACAGTGGACCAAACGAACTTCTGCTCGGACCAAGTAAGTACAAACTCCCTCATCTTGCATTTCAATACATGTTTTGTGGTTTTTGGGCGCGTTTTAGGGGTGGTTGTCGCCCTTCAAAGGGTCGGCCCTAGTAACATGCGGGCTGTCTAGGTACAACCCGTGGGTACCCGCGTGCTGGCTCAAGCCAGCGCACGGGTACCCGCGACTGTCGCCTCGACAGCCCGCGGGCTACCCCCCCGCGCAATTTAAAAATGGTATGCAAGTGTTAACCTCCCCTTTTTCCATTTTTGATTGTTGCAGGATGTATGTTCATTGGAGAGAGAGAGAGCATGAGGCTGCCAATGAGGTAGTAGCTGCAGATCCGAATGTGATGGCCGTGCTGACGCAGTGTGGCTTGGTGAAGTTTTTTCTATATCTGTTCATGCGCGCTCAACCAAGGCTGCTGAATGCCCTGGTTGACTACTGGCACCCTGATGCTGAGGCATTCATGATAGAGGGGCAATCCTTGGTGCCCACCACCGAGTATATCTATTTTTTGACGGGCCTCTTGAGGAGAGGGGAACCCGTTAACTTTCAGACCTTTCCTGCGGAGCCGAGCAAAGTCTTGGAGTTGATAGCGGAATACTGTGTGGCTAGGACCAACCAGGCGACCTCTTCGGTACCGGTTGGTAGTATCATCAGCCCTGTTCTTCAGACTATCCTATCATTGATTGGGCAGATTACCGGCTCTACGGTCGTACATCAGGCGTCGCGTGCACAGATGAACTGTGCAGTTCAGTGCATGAATGCACAAAT
The DNA here is from genome assembly GCA_009831015.1 of Picea engelmannii. Classification (NCBI taxonomy): domain Eukaryota; kingdom Viridiplantae; phylum Streptophyta; class Pinopsida; order Pinales; family Pinaceae; genus Picea; species Picea engelmannii. Next base: position 240,271 of record ML782987.1, read on the forward strand.
CTATGACTGGAGTACCACATTGCTCGAGAGTATGAAGAGGCAATTGACAGATTGTCGTCAGCGCAGACACAGGAACTTCGGGTTCGGGACTATCCTGTGTTCCTTTTTCTTTGAGAGAGTTCCATCCTTTAGTCCTCGGATGACGGTACGAGGACATCTGGTGACTTTCTCGGCAGTGTGCAGATGGGCAGCGTTGCTGCCGCGACAGGGTGGTGGGAGGACCACCGAGGCCTTCAATGATTATTTCTTTGCGTGGCTGGCGTGACAGATTCCGGTGATCGAGGATTACCCATATGCTAGGATTGACTTTTCCAGGGATCCAGCGATACCTGTTCCTCCTGGTGAGGAGCGAGGGGAGATGGGTAAGTGTCCACCTGTACTATTTTTTTTTGTTTGCATATGTAATTTTTATGTCTTTATAGACATATATCATGTTTTTGTGGATAACAGAGTTTCTGATGGGTGAACTTTGTGTTGCGTGCAGATGTGGGACCTGTGCGGCCTGTCGATTTTACGTGGAACAGGTGCTGCCCACGGCCAGAGGCCACTGCTGCCATCGCCAGGGGAGTAGCAGTAGCAGGGAACCCTCCAGCCGGAGAGGCTGAGAGGTGTCTTAGGCGGGTTGAGCGAAACTTCACTGAGCTCACCCGCACAGTTCCCATGATCGAGATAGAGGACTTGTCACCCTCTATGCAGACTCATATGGTGGGGTTACCTCGGAGCTGGGTCCGATTATTTAGGCGTTTGGGTCGAGCTGTGTATGACTATAACAGGGTCCACAGGCCTTGAGCCGACTTGTACACTTTTTATGTGCCTCGAGAACTTATATGTATATATTTTTTGAGGGCTTAAGCCCTAGTGACTCGATATGGCTCCTACTTTTTGAGGCGCTTGCGCCCATCTATGTACTCTGAGGATTTTATGATTTATATATATGGTTTTTATTTCTTTTCTGTGTCTTTATGGATTATGTGTATAAAATGTATATACATGTGTTTGATCATGATCTTCTTTATGTGTGAGCAAGATGCCAATTCTAAAATGTGATTAGCTAGAGTATCTGTGATTTGATTTAGACTTCTAGGAACATGAAAATATGTAATATAATCAAATTTGTGTTCCAAGAGACGTACCCTAAGGAATTGTCGGTGTAAAGTAGGATCGTGCACATGGTATATTCTGTTTAGCTGTGACACAACCAATTGAGCGTCTAGATAGACCCGGAGACGAGAGATACCTAATGACAAAGCGTCACGAAGAAAATCGATAACTGCGCTATACTCAGCAACATTGTTTGTGGTGTCACCTAAGCATATTCCCTCGGAAGATAACAACTGACCCTGCGGCGTAAAGATTACCCAAGCTGCGGAGGCAAGCCTCCGCGTGTTTCGACTAGCCCCATCTGCATACCCAATGAACACCTCGGACTCACTTGACATCTGCCATAGTGACGAAAGATAACATTAATGACACGTCCATGACACGTTTTTCAAAATAAACTAAAGAAAGTAATAGCACAAAGACTATACATATGTTACAAAAAGTTACCCACAATGACGATGCTATGAGTAATACTTCTTGAGGTAGAGCCCATTTCTAGACTCCACCAAAGCATTCCCTTCAAAATCGACCAGACGATAAGCACCTTTCTTTAGCACCTCCTTAACAATGAAGGGTCCGAACCACATGGGTTTAAACTTTCCTACCCCCAGGGGGTCCTTATCTTGGTCGTAAACCAGAACAAGGTCACCCTCAGAGAAAACCTGAGGATGAACAGACCTATCATATTGACACTTAACCTTATGTTTATGAGGTTCGTTGGCCAGTGCCGCATCACGACGCTATTCATCAAATTGTTCTAGGTGTACTAATCATTCTTCAAGCGGAGAAGTGTCTGGCAGTAACTGTACCGCCAGTATCAGAGATGGAATTTGACATTCGATGGGCAAGACTGCCTCCAACCCGTAAACGAGTTGGAAAGGTGAGAAACCGGTTGCAGTCTTCACTGATGTTCGGTAAGCCCATAATGCCGAATATAGCATCAAATTCCAGTTTGACTTGGCTGAGTTGATGGTTTGTTGTAGTATTGTCTTAAGCGTTTTGTTAACAGCTTCCACTTGCCCATTGGCTTGGGGATAGTAAGGTGACGAGTGTTCTTGCCGTAACCCAAGCTTTGACGTTAACTCAGACATCATTTGGTTCTGAAAGTGACTGCCATGGTTAGTGACAATCTCTCTCGGGACTCCGAACCATGCTATAATCTGGTTAAATAAGAAGAGAGTTGCAGTCTCTCCATCATCTTTGAACGTCGGCATGGCTTTGACCCACTTAGTGAAGTAGTCGATAGCCACAATGATATAGTGGTGCCCCCTTGCTGATGGGGGGTTGCATGTAGTGTAATCAATCCCCCACTTGGTGAAGGGACCAACGGTGATAGCAGGAAACATCGGAGCTGGATGTGCCCTCATCTTCCGTGAGAAGATTTGGCACGGATGGCACTTCTTGACCGACTCAATACAGTCTTTGATAAGCGTGGGCCAGAAGTAACCTGCTCGTAAGATTTTTTGGGCTGTTTCCAACCCAGATAAGTGGCCGCCACAAGCTCCTATATGACAATCATTGAGCACTATGATGGCCTCCTCATGAGTGAGACATCGACGCAAGATACAATCTACACCTCTCTGATACAAAGTATCATTGAGTATAAGATAGTTCTTGGCCTGATGGCGGATCTGTCGACGCTCATCACGAGAAGCAGAGGTAGGACACTTCAAAGTCTGGAGATAGATAAGTATATCTCTGTACCAGGGGTCAGACGATTTGATCAAAAACATATCCCCCCAGATAGGCGATTCCTCAGGCACAACATCACCTGACTCAACCGGAAGTTCCGAGATAAGTTCTGCGAAAACCAACGACTTTTTGGACTTCGCTGAAACGAAATCTAAGTCAAATTCTTGGAGGATAACCATCCATCTACTGATTTTTCCGCTGATAACTCATCGTGTCAACATGTATTGAAATGGATTCACGACAGCTACAACGGTGGTCTTACGAAACAGAACATAGTGACGGAACTGTTGAACAGCATGTACTGCTGCCAACGCAAGTTTTTCAAGATGGGTATAATTAAGTTCCAGTCCTACGAGGCCTCGGCTCAGGTAATAGATCACGTATTCAGAAAATGATTCATCTTCCTAAACTAAAACCATGCCTATGGTTGACTCCGTGGCAGCCAGATATAATAGGAAATCCTTGTTATAATTCGGTGGCCGTAGCAGAGGTGCGGTTGTAAGGGCGTGTTTCAATGCGTCGAAAGAGCATTGTGCTGCTTTGTCCCATAGAAAAGGAACGTCTTTCTTCAGTAAATGCATGAAGCCCTTGGTAATTTCGGCATAGTTGGCAATGAAGCGTCGTAAGAAGTTCGCCTTGCCTTGAAGACTTTGAAGTTGTAAAATTGTGCGTGGGGGGGGCAATTGGACTATTGCCTCCACCTTAAGAGGATCCACCATGATCCCCATTGTTGAAACGATGAAACCTAATAGTCATCCCGACGTGACGCAAAAGCTACACTTGTTGGGATTCAAGCGAATCCTGAAGTAGCGACAGTGTTTGAATATTAGTCGGAGGTGCATAGGATGATCTTTTCGTTTGCGAGAGCGTGATGCTAGATCATCGAGATAGGCCTTGACTATGTGTTTGAGTTCATGAAATGCAAAAGACATGGCCCGCTGGAAATTAGCTCCAGCATTCTTGAGACCAAAAGGCATTTTTTGATAGGCAAATGTACCCCACGGACAAATGAATGTCGTTTTGTGTTGGTTTTCAGGTTTAATTTGGATTTGGTTATAGCTCGAGAAACCATCCATGAATGAAAAGGATTCACAACCAGCGCACTCATCAACGATCTGATCGATGAATGGGGTTCGATAATTATCTTTCAGACATGCCTTATTCAAATCACGGAAATCGGTACAGACACTAATCGTGCCTTGTTTCTTATCGACTGGCACGGGATTTGACACCCATTGAGTCAAGTGAATAGGGTATATGAACCCTTCCTTAAGCAATTTCTCAACCTCAGCCTTGATGGCTGCTTCTTTCCTAGGATTAACTGGACGAAGTTTCTGTCGAACAGGCTTAGCGTCAGGATACGTAGTGATTTCGTGTTCAACGATTTTCGGATCGATGCCTGGCATTTCCTCATAAGACCAGGCAAAAACATCGTGGAATTATTTAAACAGATCTGTGTAAATCTGAGTCTCTTCAGGGGAGAAATCCACCCCGATGAAGACATTCTCTACGATGTCGGGGTTGTGGGAGATATTGATGGGTATCGTGTCAGCGATGGTCACCATATTGCCTTCAGCGTAAATATCCTGTGTAGCTAAGAGGTTAATGGGACAAGGCTGATCTCCCGTCATGGTGATGGTGAATTCTCCTGCTTCGATTCGGTGTAACTCTAGGAGGAAATATGATCTGTGGTGCAAATCATCCCAAGGTCTGTCTAGACCAGTCATTGCTTCAATTATAGCTTCATCCGAAGGCAATACTAAATCTAACGAATCAGTGTCGACAAGAGAATCCTGAGCCCAGATAGGCTCTGGAAGCAGATCCAACTCTTGTGCGGGAGTTGGATTGGGAGTAGCTGAAGCTTGCTGGACTAAAGAGTACGCTACTTCAGCAGCTGACAAGGGCATGGACATGCCGAGGTGCCCTGTCGCATCCATCGTGTCTGATGGGGAAGGAAGAATCCACGGATCTTCAAGGTAATTCGTGCGGAACGACGAAACATGGAAAATCTTAGCCTTATGGTGAGTTGATATAAACTTGACATCGCCTTGAGGAGGTGGGTAATCGAAAGTACCCATCAAAGATGGGCACAAACCGACTCCTATATTGATGACACCGGCTTGAGGATTATCTACCATGGGAACCGTGGATGCCCCCAAGGCTGGGTCAAGTCGAGAGAAAGACAACTGATCAATGGTCACTATCCGGCCTTCATGTGGAAACAATAGGACGCGGAAAACTGTAGCGACCACCGCTTGCATTGCATAATTCCAACTACAACCCAACAATAGATTGTAATCGATGGGGGCATCGACTACCTCTACTTCGACACACACGGTCTTCCCTCGCAACTGCATAGGGAAAGAAGGGATGATGCCATGCGGTCGGAAAGAACGACCATCAAACGCGGTGAGGAGAGTAGGTGACGGAGACAACTCAGGTTGACCAATGGCTTTCCAGCATGCTAACGACATAACGCAAGTCGAAGCGCCCTCGTCTACCACCGTGCGGAAGATATTTCATGTAAAAGTTTTGTGGGGTGAGCCACTACTATATGAAACGCGACGTGGTAAGGCAAACAAGGTTTCAAGTCAGTCGTATCTAACATGATAGTTCCCGGGTTACAAGTCTCAGAAGAGCCCAAAGCAGTCAACAAGGCTTTTCTCTGAGCAGGGAAACTTTGGAGGACCTCCAAAGCGGACATAGCACAAGGGGTTTGTGACAAATCTTCCACCACAGAGTAGTTCTGGGCGGCCCTTGCGTTTGGATTATGAGAAGCTCGTTTAAACACACCTTTTGGGATGCGAGTCATTGTTTCACCCAACGTCTTCTCGATTTGTAGAGGAAGAGATGGGATCTCAGCTTCTTTGCCCTTATTAGAGGCACTTGGTTTGCTATAATCGTGAGCTCTAGTCGCTATGAAAGTGTCACTTTTCATCATATATACATTCACGAAAGATGAACTATTTGGGGGAGGACAGTTTTCGTGGCTGCCCCCCTTCGTACTTGCAAAGGCTTGATTTAAATTCTGCCCATGCTGAAAGGGATTAGTCAACACAACTTGTTGTTGCTGCGTGACAAACTTCTGGGCCTCTGCAAGTCGAGGGCATAAATGGGTTGGGTGGTCTTCCACACAAAGGTTGCACGGATACCTCGCCTTCCTTTTTTCAGTAGTGCCCTCGCCAGCATTATCGGTTTGTTTCTTATCCGCCTTACTCTTATTGCATTGTTTCTTCTTTCCTTCAGGCTGCTGGTTGGCCTTTGGGTTAGTTGTCTGTACAGAGTGTACTTTCGACATTTGAGTAGGAGGAGCAGCCAAAGCAGGGGTCTGGCTGGCCGCTGAGTGTTGTATAGATAACTGCTGCAATTGTTTAGTCAATTGCTCAGCGGGCTTGGTTTGTGCCGAACCAACTATACCATCAGCATGTGGTCCGACTCTCTGTTTGGTTTTGTCCAAAATCGATCGTGGTGCATCCGGCAGGATGGTGTACAATAGACCAGACTGAGAATAGATAAGCTCAAATTGTTGAGCCCTCATGATGGCCTCTTCCTCAGAGAAGACCCCTGAAGTTGCGATGTCTTTGGATAACTGCGGAACTAAAGACTTAAGGAACCACTCAAGCAGGAATGCTGGTGGGACGGGTACCTTGATAAGACTCTTTCGGCGTCGCCACTCTCGAATATGATCGGAGATATGGTCCGCTAACGTCTGCTCGAAATTGGCTAGCAACTCTGTGCCGGCGTCGTATCTCACAGGTAACTGGAAATGGTTAAGGAAAGCCATATCCAGTTCGCCAAAAAAGCAATATCGGGAACGATCAAGCTCTATGTACCATTTCACGGCACTCCCAATAAGAGTGCGTTGAAACAATCGCAACTGGACGAGGTCATCTTTCAGTGAGTTCGATGAACACCATAAGTGGAAAGTGGTCACGTGATCACCTGGATATTCATTAGGCTTGGCCTCGAATTTTGGCATGTCCGAAGGCAACTTCGTCGGCATGGGAGGCCAACGCGGATCATGACAGATAGGATCATTCAACAACCGTGTTAAATCCGGCAAGTGTAACGTCACCAAGAAAGGTAGTTTAGGCTGCTGCTGATAGCTAGGATAAAAGGGTCCTGGGGTTTGACTGGCACTAGGTTGCTAGGAAAAGTTTGTTTGTTGGCCAGAGTTTTGGTAGAAACCATTGCCCTGACCAGTGTAATGGTTTTTCATTTGAGGAGACATCGTTTGCTGATTCCCCATGAAGGACATAGGATGTTGGGCATTCATCGTATTTGAGGGACTTTGGGAAGGATTCCCCCATGCTGGTCCTGTGGGGAGAGGCATAGAGGCCTATCCGGGGTTCCATTGGCTGTGGAAAGAATTGCCCCAGAACAACATTCCAGATGAAGGAACGGATCCTTGTCCTGAGTTCCAAGGTCCTGGTATATGTGCCCCCAGCGCAGGAATAGTACCCTGTGCCGGTGTAGACTGTCCAAAAATGGGTGTGCCCCCTGATGGGAAAGCAGTAGATGCGAAAGTGTTATTACCAAACGTCCCATTCCAAACAAACGGTGACGAACCTACCGGCAGAGTTTGCGCAGGCATTCCTTGACTCCCGACTCCAAGTAGACTCGTGTGTGTAGTTGGCCTGGCGGACTGTTGATGCAATCCACCAAGCGACGGGGACGAAGGAGGAATATGACCTCCAGCGTAAGGAAAATCATTGAAAGGGACATGAGTGCCCCCAAGTTGACCTTGCAGAGAAGAGTTTGAGCTCCCTGCCCCTAAACCCAAAGTCTGTGAAATGGAGGAAGTGAGTGCAGGAAAAGTACCTGAACTAGGCATACCGTATGAAAACGGAGTGCCTGTCGCACTAGGTGTGTAAGGTTGTGTGGACGCCGTGATAGATGAGGACGGTCCACTGTGCGACGTAGTTGCGGCTGAGACCATGGTGGCCCGAACCGTCGACAACGACAGGTTAGGAGAAGCTTCTCCTGTGGTAGCAACAGTGATGGGAATGGAAGAAGTCCCAGAGGAAGTGATTTGTTCCATAACTGGGTTAGGCGCTGATAGGCTTTCATAAAATTGAATTGGCACAATAATGTCCGGCCAAGAATCAACATTTGAGTTTTCAACCGATCCAAGATTGGTGGTCGATGCCTCGAGGGGTTGTTCGGGCTCAAAATCCCCGGTTGCTTCAAAATACCCTTGATGGTCTAGCTTCCACCTCAGTGGTGGCGGGGGTGGCTCCAATATCACCAGCGGCAGGCCCAAAATCCTTCATGACTGACAGAGCTCTGAATCCTCCACTGTGTGAGAAGATTCACGAAACGCTAAGGTATTCTACAGGAACAAATGGTAACACGCACTAAAAGAAATCCCCTAGAAGATAAATCAAGCAAGCACTAAACTAGTAGGAAGAACAGTTACAACAACCAACACTAGAGCAACTTACCGGTGCAAGTGCAACTCGAATACGGAAGCACCCTCCAGGTATACTCTGCAAAGCATTGGTCCGATGTCCATCCTAGGTACCGCGGTATACCCCCGCAGTCACCTGTGTATGTCCCTAGCAAAGATTGGCAACTAGTTTGCCAGCATGTGAACAACTATCAGGCGGGTACAGTCGACAGTCGGGTAGACCACAATGAGCAGGGTATCAAGACCAAAACCTGTCAAGGGTATCGAGAGCAAGTGTTCCAGAAGATGACTAAGGACCTCAAATGGATTCGAGACCCATGAAGCTCTGTGGAAAATGAAAACGACGGAATCCCTGAACAGATCCTCTATATGTGTTCTCCACAATGCTCGGTCCAGCTTTGGAGGGGTTATCTTCGCTGCCTTTCCTTGTGCGACCTCATGTTTAGCCCCTGTGTTAGAGGGGGGTCCTAAATAACTTTCCGTAACTGGACTTCTACACTCCCTATTGATAGACTCCAATGTTTGGTTTGGGTGGCCATGGAGAATTTACTGTCCAACCTATTCCAAGGCCCTATTCTTAAGCTAGTGTATGCACCCTACAAACAGAAAAGTCTACTTGATTTTATTTAGCGTTGCTTTTAATGGGCTTTTTAAATCTCAAGGTGCGGAAGTGAAACTGATGGTGTGTAAAAAGACTCAAAGAAAAAATGAACAAAGATGCTTGGAAACAAAAACTTTTGATAAAATGCAAAACCAGCAAGTTTTCAACAAGAAAGACTTCTTTTTTTGAAATTACTAAGATTTTATGCAATAAATATGAAGTACTTTCACTCAGATCTACGAGCTACTTATACTAGACATGCACTGCAAAACTTATGCAACAAGACTTCTTTCCAAGCTACTGATGCAACAACACAATCCTCAAATCCAGAAGAAAATGAAATTTTTTTATTTTATTTTATTGCAATATCACGCAACAAGGAAAAATGATGACAAGATCAAAACCAAGATAAATAAATAGAAAACTCTGGCTTAAAGCGCAGATCGCAAACAAAATCAGAGCGCAAAAATGCAACAAAGAAATCACAACAGCACCAATTCTAACACTTGCCTAAAAACCATAAAACAAAGATTTTTTCTCTTTTGTCTTTTTTATCAAAAAATCATATAACAAACACAAGCTAAGGGGGAAATTCCCTAACCTACTGACTGTGCAGCCCCAGACTCTAGACCCCTGAGAGGATCTCTTCTCACCACAGGAGGGGATGACTGCCCCACCCAAGCTGAAAAGCTGCCAATCAAGCCTGCAACTGTCACCAATACAGCACGCGGGAAAACGCGTGCTGAGCTTTTACAGAGCGTGGGTACCTGCGGGATAGCCTTAAACAGGTCGCGGGTCTGTATAAAAGTTGATATACAACAATACACAGACAGCCCAGACCTGAAAAAGGCCTCTGGTATTAACAACCAGGGTCTCTAAAAAGGTTTCTGGGTGCTATTACTTCAACAGAAAAAGAAAAATTTGCAAAAAAGAAAACAAATGAAAAGAAAAACCAAAACAATAAGGTTGACTGAAACCAAGACAATAAACTAATCAAGACCCATACAGTATCCAGAAAGCCCCCTGAGAAGGTAAACTTCTGACAGGGAAGAGGATACTACCTCTTAAACTTCCTGGTCTCTACACGCTACTGAAACCACTACAGCAGGCGGTCACCCGCGGGCTGTAGAAGGTTAGGGCGCGGGTTACCGGTGGGCAGGGCTTCTGCAGGCCGCGGGTACCTCTGTGTGTCCCGAGAATCAATGTCAAGCATCAGTCAAGGAAGACTAGTATTGATAACCAGGTTCCCTGCTAGCATTGACCTAACAGACAACAAAAAATAATCAAAGAAACAGAGACTGAAATTCTTTGAACTACCCAAAAGATCTTTAACCAAATCTGGAAACCCTAAGAGTAAGACGTTCCCCAGCGGAGTCGCCAATTCTGTTGTGGGGTTTTTCTACCCTATGGACTAGCAAGCTAGGGTTTTAAACTTGCATGCAGATCATGACCCTTCAAGAAATAACTTTTAACCTCCTACCCAAACCTAGAACCCTTTTTCTCAGGCAAACATGGGAAGAATTGACTAACCTTTGTATCGATGGTTGAAGTAGATCCTCCGTTGAGCTTTTATCTCCTTGCTGTTGCTGCTCCTTCCAAAAAGCGATCCTGCAATCAAGACAAAACTACGCATGCATGCTACTGATCTACTAGAGGGTTAGAGATTACATGCAAATCAAATAACGTAGATAAGACTCATGTATTCGGGACGGGAAAAGTATCTTTTTCATTAATCTCAATATTAACCAACTTACAATGATAATAGAGACTGGCCACCATTCCACGATCCTGATCCTGGGCTCCTCCTCTTCTTTTGTCCTCCAACTGTTGTTGCTTGAATTTCTCCTAAAGCTTGAGGCAAGGCTAAAGGGTTGGGAAAAAATGGACTTGGCAATTTGGCAGAGTTTCTTTGCTATGATTTTTCCTCCTTTGAATAGTACCCCTAACCCTCCTTTTATAGGCTGGAAGGAGCTAGGGTTTTAGGTGAACTCTCGGCCATGCATGGCTGGGAGTTCCAGCTAACTGACAAAAAGCTCTTCGTCCTGGCGGAAACATTTCTGATTTTTTGCTTTGTTAGGTAAACATAGGATGTAGTGGGCCAGCCAGCATTCACACGCGTGCTGAAGAAGGCCTGCCAGCATCCCAACGCGCCCAGTGTTAAGTTAGGGCACGGGTTACTTGATTGAGGAGGTTTTTGAAGAGTCTGTTCGGCATGGATTTGGCAAGGAAAGACAATGAGTAGGCCTGATGCTAGGTAAGCAGGGATAATGCCATTTAGGGTTATAACAATGGGTAGGGTATGTGTGCGTAGCTAGTAGACACATATCTCATGCATGTACTAACGATAAAAAATCATTGCCTCTAGTGCATAGTTCCTATATGATCACCAAGACATGTAGGACAACATATCAAGTAATGCATCATTTAATAATCTTAACGAACTAAATTACACTAATTCATCAATAAGTCATTGTCAAACATAAAATATCATTAGGAAATCAAAGAGGGTTTTAAGCATGGTAGGAACCAAGTGAGTAAACAATAGTGGCATCTTTAATCCCCAATCAGTATTCTCAACTAATATCGAAACATCCTTCCTTCCTAACCTACTTCCATATTCCATCCTATCCTTTCCTCTATTGGACTAAGTTGGAGCATCAACTATATTGACCTAACTCTAGATAGAACCCATAAGCGGAAGTGTCATACATCTCGACCAAGCTTCCCCAACAGGAAAATAACAGTTGCCATCACATGTCTAGGGGAGCGTGACTTCACACAACCCTCCCACGACTCTAGGTTTGGGATGATAAACGGTGGGAAATGCCTCCACCCCTCCTCATAGAACTAGGGTCAACACCCTACATCAAGCCATACTGTGCAACTACTGTTCTTAGAGTCACATCATCAATAACCACTCTGGGCAAGTTGTGTGTCCTATCAAAACCACACGATCATAGCAATATTTGAAACCATAAATTAAATCATAAGTACAACTTATAACATACACTATCTTCTTGATGTCTACGACATCCAAGTTACCTCAATACTATAGTCATTTGGATATCACATAGCTCATCATCCTGTAGGTTATTTCACCAATAACACATATTGATGCAGAGACATCACAAATTTATATATGAATCCATATTTTCATTGACGCTCAATTAAGAATGTATGTTTATTTTTATCATGCCTTGCATATCTTACACATTCACAACGTAACTTAAACTGGTATCCATGTACCAAAATTCCACATTTAAATTTACATGTTTAACTAAATCACATAATCATTATCATCACGAACATATAACAACAAAATATAATATTGTGCACCTCACAAATAAGTCTAGACATACACCTTTCACATGTCTATATCAGTTTCATAGAGTCCAAATAGTTATTAAGCAATGAATTACTATAATGAGAAAAATCGAAGTTATAATTGCCTAAGGCGAAAATATGGGGCGTTACAAATAATCATTATTGGACAAGTTCTGGATTGATCACAACAATTTTGAAACCGTAATGAAGGATTGGTTCGTCAATGAGGAATGACCAACAAAAGAAGGAGAAAGAAACGTCGCAACACAGTATTTAAAAAACCCGTTTAGAATTATGAATTCTATGATTTGTAGACTATATGGTGAAGAAACCAACAACCATTTCAGGATGGAATGGTTTCCTATGGCCTATACGGTGGTTAAAAATGACAATTATTTCAATTGGGATAACATCCTATCGTTCAACATTGCAAATCGAGTTTTGGAACCTAAAGTTATGAAAAATCCTTGTTTTTACATGTCATCCTATATTATAGAAAAGATTTGTTCATCCAATTGTTTTCTTTCCTTTAACTGGGCTTGGAACTCAAATCAAATCCATGTCCATGTGTATTATTCTAAAATATGGGAGGCTAACTCAAAAGAGAATTTTTATGATATTTGTGATTGTTTTCTCCCTCCCTTACACAAACCCATATTTGGTTCTTTAGCACATAGGATTTTCGCAAGAGACATCAAATCCCTAAAAGGAATCAAGAGATGGTACATGAAAAAGTATTATACTTATGTTAGAATATTTGGGGCCACAGGACAACCACATCTCTTACAAGGATGATTTTAAGGATGGAAATTTATATTAAAATGTAGAAACATGGGATAATCTTACTAGTTCTTAATATGAAAAATGTAAAATGTTTGGCAATAGTTTTGTAAAAATAATCAAATTTCTAAGGATTTTATATAGTTTCTATAAATGTTTGGTGATTTTTAAGGTAAAATTATTTTATTATATAGAATTTTGGTGAATTGTTTTTAGAAGAAATGAAAATTAGCAAAACTTTTTCTGGGAAAAACTATGGAAAATTGGCCCATTTGCGAATCTATGATCCGTTACCCAAATATGTACCTAATAAACTAATAGCGAGAGAGATATCTTCCCATACAATAAAAGGAGAGCTACTGCTTATTTATCATAGAAAAACAAAAGGTATTGGCCCATTTTTCCTCTTCACATAGGCTTGTTTTCTATGCAGAATAAGAAACAAGCCAAAATGGAGGTTGGAATCCTAAAATAATTATGTCTCTGCGTTGTGGAACCAA
>ML782987.1:258939-274764 GCA_009831015.1 Picea engelmannii
AACCCCTCATATCGTAATGTGGCGGCCAATGATAGATCTGGCGTCAAAGCAAGGAGACCCACCTTCGAATCGCTGCCGCAGATAAGAGATCAACTTTTAGCCAAGGAGCAAGGTCTGAGAACGAAAATGGATACTGAAGCAGGAATATCCCAGCCCAAGCTACCACGGAGTTGGGAGCCAGGTAAATGCATTCCACAACTTGAAAAACCTCTGAGATATCTCATTAGTTCAACCAGGGTTGGAGAGCACACACAATTTATGAAATAACATGCCCTCATTGGGAAATTCCTGGGCCTTTGGCCCACAGAGAGGGACCTTAACAAGTGGATTAAGCATTGGTGGAACCCCAAAGGAGATTATGAGGTGCAACTCAGCTCCAAGGGTTTCTTCACCATTATTTTATACAATCTTGAGGACAAGGATAGGATCTTTGAGAATGGACCATACTTCTTCAACTCTGCAGGGTTGTTTCTACGTTTCTGGACGGAAAGATTCAGCCTGGATAAAGAAGATTTCACCATGGCCCCCGTATGGATACGTCTATACTCCCTCCCACAGGAGTTCTGGTTGGAAGAGATCCTTATGGGTATAGGCAATACCCTTGGACAATACGTCAAAGCCTCAGAAGCCACGAAGCAGAGAAAATACACATCTTATGCCAGGATCTGTGTATACATGAACATCTCCAAAGCACTCCCTGGATCGATGACCCTTGAATACCAGGACGAGGACTGGATACAAACCCTAGATTATGAGCACATCCCTTTTAGGTGTAGGAGATTCCATGAGCATGTCCACCTATTTCGGGACTTCCCTCTCATCAAACAAGCTGCAAAGGCAAGTGATACTCCACAGAAGGACGACTTTACCACCGTCACCTCAAGGAGGTGGAACCCCCCGAGAAAGCAAATCCCAGATACCAGTCAAAAAATCGCAACCAAAAACTCGTACGAGATTTTGGACCAACTGTCGGAAGAAGAGGAAATCCAAGATCCACTTAAGGACCCTCAACAGAAGCCAACAAACAGCCCCAATATCAACCCCAATCCTGTAGTAGGGGAAACCCACACAGAAGATAGAGGAGAAGGGGACGGAGACACCCCAATGTTGATTGACGACCGAGACCTGGCAGGAATAGACCTGGAAAAGCTGGAGGAAGCGCTCAACCAAAAATATCTACACACCCTCCCCAAAGAACAATTGCGCAAAGTCCACAAATTCTTTCTAAACTCCTCAGCTGGATCCATGGCATGCCTGGGCAAAGCAACGGACCTGAGCTCTGGTTCGAAGAGAATCCCTCGAGAGAACAAAAGAAGAGGGCAGAAATCAGTGCACCAACTGATCAAGGAAGCCGACAATTTGATGATTAACTCGGGTCAGATCCACAAGCTCTCGGAGGGATACCTCCACTCCGCCCCCCCCCCNTAAAGATGAAAGTCATCACCTAGAACATCAGAGGATTGAACAGTAGATCCAATCAAAGGACTCTACGAGACTGCATCATAGCAGAAAAACTAGACATTCTGATGCTACAGGAAACCAAATGCCGAGGAGCAGAAGCTGAGGCTATCTTTCACCGTATATGGAGAGCATGCAACTCTTTAACAATAGATTCAATAGGGGCCTCAGGGGGCCTAGCCATCCTATGGGACCTGAAAAGCATCACAATCAACAAACCCTTCACAATGATAAGCACAATAAATGCCCATTTCGAGGTCATTGGATCGAATCAGGAAGGAGCCATCACCAACGTCTACAGGCCTCACCACCATCAGGACAAAGATATTTTTATGCATCGGCTGGAACTAATCAAAACCCTGACTGTAACACCAAACTGGATCCTAGGAGGTGACTTCAACATGATCTTGACGCTGGAGGAGAAAACAGGGGGCACCAAGAAGCTAGAACAAGACAGTGGTAAGTTTTGAACCCTTATAGACAATCTAAATTTGGTAGATATAGAAACCAACAATGGCACTTTCACTTGGTCCAATCGCAGATCAGGCAATCAGCATGTTGCCTGTCGGTTGGATCATTTCTTAGTCACTGAAGAGCTATTGGAATCAGGCTCCTATTTGGAGAGCCTCATTCTACCAAAAGCAAGCTCAGATCACTGGCCTATAGCGCTGCAGCTAAATCTGGAAGACCCACCCAGATACAAGCCTTTTTGCTTTGATAAATTCTGGTTGCAGCATCCGAACTTTCAGCGACTTGCTAAATCCTAGTGGGAACAAGCAGAAATAGATCACGGATCCAAAATGTACAAGTTCCAACAGCGCCTTAAAAACTTCAAACAAAGGCTGAAACAATGGAATAAAAATTGTTTTGGCGATATACTCCAAAGAATCAGGGCTTTAGAAAGTCGATTGGGGGACATCCAAAAAACTTTTATCTCTAGCTTCAGAACTGCAGAACTAATGGAAGAAGAGGCCCAATTACAGGAACAACTCGAAGAAAGAAGGAAGCAAGAGGAAATTTTATGGAAACAGAAATCTCGGGTGCAGTGGCTCAAGGAAGGGGAGAGGAACACAAAAGTTTTTCACAAAGCTATGATACACAGAAGACATGTCAACAAGATTACCCACCTGGAAGACAGTCGAGGCAACATCATCAGGGAGCATGCCAAAATCGAAGAAGAGCTTCTTAGGTACTATCAGGACCTGCTCACGGAACCAAATGTCGACAGAACGGAGGCCATTCAGAGGGTCACGGAGCACATACCGTCGCTAGTCACTCCAGATCAAAATGCAGTGCTGACACGGCCCATTACCCAGGAAGAAGTCACTCAAGCAGTCAAAAACATGCCTCCAGGAAAAGCCCCCGGACCAGACGGCTTCACCACGGACTTCTTTTGCTACTGCTGGGACCTGATCAAATACGAGGTATGGGAGGTGGTAGAAGAATCATGAGCATCAGGACTAGTACTACCAACTCTAAAAACTACTTTTCTCACCCTCATCCCGAAGGAAGAAAGAGTCACGAACCCCAAACAATTCAGACCCATAGCCTTGTGCAACGTGATCTATAAAATCATCATGAAGGTCATAGCCAATCGTCTAAAACCCATTCTGCCTTTTGTCATCTCAAAGGAGCAAGCGGGGTATGTAGAAGGGAGACAAATCATGGACAGTGTTATCCTAGTGCACGAGATCATCCACTCCCTTAAAACCACCCGAACTCCAGGTATGCTCATCAAACTCGATCTCTCCAAAGCCTTCGACCGAGCCAATTGGAAGTACCTTAGAGTTGTCCTAGACTCTTTTGGATTCGATCAGGGGTGGACAAATTGGATCTTAAACCTCACCTCCTCTGCTTTCTTCTCCATTCTGGTCAACGGAGTACCCTCCCAACTGTTTTCATCGACAAGAGGCATACGACAGGGGGACCCCCTCTCTCCCTTTTTGTTTGTACTCATGGCAGAAGGCCTGGGACGTTATATCCAGGCAGCAGTTTGGGAAGGTTCCCTCAAAGGCCTTCCCTTGCACAACATCCAGCCAGCACCCTCTCATAGCCAATTTGTAGATGACACATTACTTATGAACTCTCCCACAGCTAGGGAAGCCATCAAACTCAATTCCATTTTGTCAGACTTCTCCGAAGCCTCAGGCATGGTGCTCAATTTGGACAAGTCCAAACTTTTCTTCTTTAACACCCCTTCTTGCGTCCAGATCCACATTTCCAGACTTCTGGGGATACCTAGGAGCTCCCTTCCATCCAATTATCTTGGAGTCCCCCTTGTAGGATCAACAATTCGCTCCATCTCTTGGGACAACCTCCTTCTCTCTATCTCGAACAGGCTGAGCAACTGGACCTTTTGACCTCTCAATATTTCCTCCAGATTGGTCCTTATCAGATCAGTACTACAAGCACTACCTACCTACCTGTTCACAGCCTTAGCCACACCCAAAAAGATCATTAAAGCCATCAGAAACCTTCAACGAAACTTCCTCTAGAGTGGTCATCAGCCCAATAAGAAATGGGCGCTAGTCAGCTGGGAAACACTTTGTAAGATAAAAATTCAGAGAGGACTGGGACTAAGAGATCCAGGGAAGCTCAATTAGGTAATGGGGGCTAAAATATGGTGGAGATGGCTCAAAAATCCAACAGCAGCCTTGGCACAACTATGGAAACGAAAATATGCCCCAATCACACCAGAGGACCAGCTAATCCGCCACAACAATCAACTACAGGGCTCGCATATTTGGAACACAGCTTGGCAGAATCGCAAGCTGATACAGGAGCATGCCTTTTGGGAAATCAGAGACGGTGCAAGCGCCCTGTTTTGGCAGGATTCATGGCAGCAACTCAAACCACTGGACGCCATGGAGGAACTATCCGACCTCCAACATGGCCCCCTCGGGAACAATGCCCTAAAAGTCAGAAATTTCTGGAAACCTCAATCACGACATTCAAAATGGTGACAATGGAAACTCTCACATCAAGAGCTCGAGATCCTGGATAATCTCAACCTGCAGGGCTGGCACACTCAAGCCAAACGCAGGAAAATTCTTACAAGAGAGGGACCAGATATTCTGAGATGGGGATACTCAACAGCCGATACCTTCAGCATAAAGGAATCCTATCTACTGCAGGGTCAATATCAAGAACAAAGAAAAGAACACATCTGGAGTAAAGTTTGGAATCCGGCTCTTTGGCCTAAAGTCTCCACCTTTTTATGGCTCGTGGTGCATAACAGAGCCCTAACGTGGGACAACTTAAGGAAAAGAGGCTTCATAGGACCATCCATTTGTGCCTTATGCTGCCAACAGAAGGAAACCAAAGAGCATCTCTTTAATGGATGCCACTACAGTCAACAGATTTGGGATCACGGAGCGCAAGCCATGCGCCAATCCAACCAAGACCGCAACAGCATTAATAACACAATAGAAAACTGGGATCACAGAAATTATAGCAACCCCATACTGAATCTAATTTGGCAGCTGCTACCGGGATTCATCCTCTGGCAAATTTGGAAGGAAAGAAATAAGAGAATTTTCTGCTCCCAACCCATCGATCCAGCAACTACATGGGAGACAATCAGATCCCTCATTAAAGAAACAATCAGAAGCAAATCATGGACAGAAGAAGATCTGCAATGTAGCCCAGAGGAGCGAGGCATTCTACAAAACTAGCAGCCTATCTTTAACAAACAATTGGGGGCAAAACCTCCTCAGAATGCATCAACAAGCCCAACCAGCTGGACGCCCCCCCCAGAGCGCTTCATCAAAGTAAAATTTGATGGCGCATCTAAAGGCAATCCAGGAATAGCAGGATATGGGGCCGTGCTCAGAGACTCCACCGAGGTAATACTTGGGCTGGAAGCGGGATTTTTAGGAGACACAACCAACAATGTAGCCGAGCTAACTGGATTACTCCGAGGCCTCCAGGTAGCCATGGACAAAGGTTATCATCAAATAATCCTAGAAGGAGATTTGCAAGTCATTATAGGGCTAACAACTAAGATAATGCATGGAGGTAACCTTGAAAAAGCTTCACCAAGTTGGAGACTTCAATACCTTCTTGAATATTTTAGCCACCTACTTCAACCTCACTATAGCATCACCACCTCTCATGTAAGAAGGGAAGCTAACAAAGTGGCAGACTGTCTAGAAAATGTGGCAATGGAGAGGGAGATGGAACACTTCTGTTGGGAGACTTGGCTGCCACCAGATTCAAAGATCTTCAATCAGTGCCATACACTGGCCACATAAGACCTTCAAGCCCCGGATGGGGTGACACGTAGAGAAACGGAGCCACGCGGGAGCCAGCCGGGACACCCCATTAATACATCTACCGGCCAACGTCCCCTCACAATTCAATCCTGCCATGAATTCTCGTGATAGCATTAACCCGACGAGGCCTCTCGCTCGCGGGAGTTGTACCAGTCTGGCTAGCACCATTCAAGTGGCCATTATAGCCATGGAGGCTCAGCTCTTGCTACTTTTCATAGCTCGGATCGGTGGAGGGGAGAACCAACAGCTTTGGGCCATTCTCACTCTAGCAGAATAGAAAAATTACTATCGCCTCTCTGAGAACTCACAGGTGCAGGTGACATATCATAGAATTCCTTGCGCGATAGGAGGCAGAGCGACCTCTCGGGGGAGCAATTGGAAATTCCATAAGACCTCCATCATGCCAAGATTGTGTGGGACTCCACGAAGGGGAGCGGCATGGTATGCCGTGAAGTCCAGGAGGAAGAGAAAACAGCAATTCGAGGAAGCTCTCACCATGGCCACTCGACGGAGGAAAGCGAGACCACGCACGCCACCCATGGCGTATGTGGTCGAAGAGATTCCTGAAGGAGGCATACCAGAGAGCATTCCGGAACACCTGCTGTTTACTGTACCCAAAAATTGGCACCCGCCTTCAGACTTTGGTCAAGGAAGATGGCTCTCATCAGCTGGCGACAACGTAGCCCCCCAAGCCGACAGTACCGAAGCGCCCCACTCCCCCTGCTATATAGAAGAGGAGAGACCCTCTGACTCATTCAAAAAAGCTAAGAAGGACAAGCCACCTGGGAATGACAAGGACTTCAGTGAAGGAAACAGTCAGGAGCAGCCGCCCTCAACCAACTGGGAATGCCTCAGCCTTATCTTTGAGATCAGAAGCCTGCTGGGGGACCAGACCTTTCGGCCGGCGAGGATTGAACAATGACTGGATATGTACTTCGCAGCCCACTCCCGGACACATCCGAGGCGCCAATGTCCAACTTGTGCGCGTGCATACGCCTTCCCAGCTGGATGGAAGATGATAGAGGAATAGCTCAAGTGTGATGGATAGCAGGTCAATGAAAGTCCAGGCTTGGTTTTTGTTTTCCTATCTTGTTATTAGCTCGACTTTGAGCCTTCTAGTTTACAGTCTTTTTAGATAAAACTCATGATACTTAGTTGTAGTTTCCAAACTGCCCGTCCTGGTTTCCTCCGGGCGGGACGTGGCAGGGAAAAACTTAGTTATTTTGAGACCAGAATGACATTTGGCAGGGGCTGTCCAGCTGTCCCGGTTTCCTATTTAGGCGGGACAACTGGCATCCCAAGTAGCTCTTTTTTGTACATTTTGGTTAAAGTAATATAACAGGTCCCACCCCCTTTTTATTTACAAAAAAAAAACTTTATTTATAATCCTTTCATTTTTAAGTTGATTAATCTTTCTTACTGATATCTATACATCTCCTATGGATTGGATTAATCCTCTAGACACCATTTCTCTAGTTTACTTGTTCCACAACCTTTAAAATTGCAAAGAATTAATGAAGAAAAAAGGGCAATAAATGAAAACAAAACAAATAACTTAAAACAATGGATCTTTAAAGAGCCTTTATGTGATCCCAATCATTTGCTATAATGTTTTTAATTGAGATTAACCTACCTATCATCTCATAGTCCATTTTTTCTTAAAACTTTAGTTATTCATGTCTTGAAAGGAATATGTGATCATTAAATCAAATCGGCGATCATTTTTTGTTTTTCAAAGAAGTTTCTTTGATTTGTTATCGCAATGTAAAGAAGATCAAGATCAAATATTTTACTCTAGGCCAGTATTTATGAGATAATAGATTATATATATAAAAAAATTGACACATTTATATTTGTGTATATTTCACTAGAAGAGCATCACAAAAGATCTCATAAATAAAATGGAAATCTAAACAATGAAGATTAAATAGCTTTAGATTCCATAATAATTAGTTATTGATTTTCAGCTTATGCATGAAATAGATAAAATGCAGAAAATAGAGAATAGTAAAACACAATCACACCATCCACAAATAAACACAAAATATGACTTACAAATCCCAATAGCGGAGAAAAATAAACTAGATGGTGAGGTTGTTATGCTCTTTTTCATATGATATGGAAATGATGCAGGTACAAAGAAAGAAGCATTATTGGTAGAGTTAGATTTGAGCTATGGCTTGTATGGATGCTAGAAACTCTCCCCCTCCTTTGTTATGCTAAAAAAATACGACTCAGATGTTTTGCTCAACTATGGAGCATGATACAATTAAAAAGAATAAAACCGCTTCTCCTCCTGGTGGCACGTTATGATAGCTATATAGGGATAGGTTTTTGACTTCCTCAACCCAGATTTTGGAACTTCTAGAATATTCTTGAAATTACATAAGTGGGTAGCCCCATATGTGTGAATAATGAGGATTGATGTCGCATCCTCTAGTACCATTTTGGTTGACATGGTAGGTCAACTTGTAGGAGGCGTAACCTTTTCATACTAGCTTTGATTGAGATGATTTCCTCAAAATGGACTCATAAGGTTTGAGACCCCGCCACTAAAATGTCCTTGCAAGATGATTCATGTTGAAATGGGTACTTGACACTGAGCGGGGGGGTAAATCACTGTCACAAAACTTTGGACAATTTTCCACTTTTCACAAATTAACTAAACAACAAATATTTAATTCATTTTCTCGATCAATATATATATAAGAATCAATATTTTATTTATTAAATAACTTGAATGAATACATAAGATCAATCTTTGAATATAATCTCCATACAAATATGAGAGACCCAACTCTTTGTTACAAGACCCAACTTGTAGTTCTCAGATCCAACTGAGAAATGAGGAATCCAATCCTCATAGCATGTCTCAGCTTGTTGATCTTAGATGCAATGTGAGGAATCCAATCTGCATATAAGACCCAACCTGTAAACAGGCACCAGCACCAACCTGATAGAATGAATCTTCATTCAATCCATTATATATAAATATATATACTTCAACAAATTCAACTACATCTCTTATAACCATTACTTCTTGTCTATATAGTCTTCCAACTGGTGTGAATTTGAATCATTTTGTCTTTTGATTTTGAATCATTCACTAGCAAATTTGGGCCATTTTGCAAGAACCATTTCGACACTCTTGCGATGTTATGTCACGAATTTTGGGTTTTCCAAACGTCGCTTCGCGTGACATGGCATGTGGGACAAACCTAAATTAACGTCGCAAGAGCGAAAAAAGTAAGGAGTTGTCACAATTGCAACAAAGAATAAATATCGCTGCGAGAACGAATAAGTAGGGAAATCGTCGAAAGCGCGACAAGGTAGGGAAATCGTCGCAAGCACGACTAGTCATGACAATCTGCCTATTGTCACAAGATCAAGAAATGTAATTTTTTTTATGATGAATCAACTTTCAAAGGGTTCGTCGCAAGCACGATGAACACAAGGTATATTGCGACGAACTTGCTAAACAATTTTTGTGATTGGTATATAAAGTTTGTCGCAGGGTCATCACAATTGAGATGAAAACAAGGTATATTACGACGAACTTGCTATACAATTTTTGTGATTTGTGTAGAAAGTTCGTCGTAAGATTTTTTATGGGGTTGTCGCAATTGAGAGGGCAATGATTTGATTTTTGAACAAAACAAATAAAATTTGATTTCTGAGCAAAAAACAAAAAATTGATTTTTGAGACAATTATACAAGGTTCTATGATTGCACACTAAAGAGGTCATCCAAGTGAAGTTGTTTCATTAATAGAGTGTTGGTAAGCATGTGCAACATAAGAAAATCATTTCCATGCTAGGAACCAATTGGTCCTAGTCTAAGGAGGTCATTCACACATCCTCTTGTGGAATTGCTACATGATAACATAGCTAGGAACTAGAGATAAATCCATAGAAAGAACTCGAGCTAGTAACAAAATCCAGCATTCATAGTTAGATCTATTAACACTAGGAGTTACCTTCTGATTGAATAAAAGGTAATCCCAGTACCCATCAGGTTATATGTGAATGTATGAGTGTTTTTTTTAAAGGATCAGATGGAAAAGACTCGAAATGATAATATCCCAACTCAGAAATAGGGCTAACATGTAACAACAAATAAGGTTTTGACTAACTTCAACCAATAGTGTGAGAGTAAATGGGATAGAGGGAAAACTTGAATGAGAGAGGTGTAATGGCTACTGAAAACATCGGATCTACAAGAGCCTAAGGAAGAAAGTTTCTTAAGACAAGATCTTCCTGAAATTAGGAACTAAGAAGCTAAGTAAACACCATTCTAATACAATGATCAAACATCCACCATAATATTACCACAATTATCCATGTGAAGCATCCAAAACATGAACATTTAGCATTAGAATCATATAGGCTAAAATAGAAGTTGATTTCTATTAGTCAAAAAGTCTTAAGTCCAATACACATCTAGATCACAATCACTCCAAAAAATATTACAGTTTAGGGAGCCTTTCTCAACCATCTGAACCCACTAAAGCAATAGATATATATATTTATAAGAAGAAAGGGAAGCAATGGTTGGAGGTACGAGATGGCCTCATTCCCTTGAAAATCTCAATACATTTATTTGTTCTAACAACTCAGATAAATGCCTAAGCTATAAAATAGGAAAATGTTGGTGACTAATCTAATCACGCTTCTAACTACTTTGATCCTATTTTTCTTCTCAGCTCTTGTTTTTCCATGTCTCCCTTTGGATCCTGTAGTTTTCCTCAGAATGCCAACTGTGACTTCTGTCACTTTCTCCATCTTTAACTTGTCCAAAGCCGTTGGCCTAGTCTTCCTAGATCCCTCGTGTTTCCTGGTAAACTTCCTTGTGTATCAACTCTGGGTAGCACACCCTAAAATGTAACAATGAGATAAGGTAGCACCTATGTACTGTGTATGTGTGTAGATTGGATCCCTCTCAAATATTATGCAGTGCCTATAGGTAGCGCCATTGTGTTGCACCCATGTACCAATTCTACCCTCTGTGTAATGTTACGCAGTGCCTTACGTAGCACCACTGTGTCCAGCTTCTGTTCTCTGTAAGATATTACGCAGTGCCTATACATAGCGCTACTTATGTTGCGTTTGCATACAAATTTAGGTATCATTTACAAAATGCAGCATCTTTGAATCTAGGACATGTGTGGAGAATTTCGTGTCCTTCCAATTATGACATATGCCTTGACTATACCATAGATAATGCCATTTACTACTGAGTGAAGCTACCACTTTAGAAAAAAATCAAAATCCATATAGCTAAATGCCTAGGAGCCTGTATATATGGAAAGCATAGTATCTTCATATCAGTTAACCCTCCCAAAAATTGAGCTTACCCCTTACCAACTATTTTTTCATCTTAACACTTAGCCTCACACTCTGTCTAGTAGAAAGAGTCCCTTCAATTGGCTCAACAGATTTCTTCTTCCTAGCGTTGGCAGGATTCTTCAATGTAGCTTAGCTTTCCTTAGTTGCTAGTTTATCATTTTCAATGGCAGCTTCTACCAACACCTATAAATTTCTTTGAGATGCCTCATCTTGCAAGTCTCTCAGCTCTGCCTTTATCTTCCTATTTTGAGCCTAAAAGCCTATGTTCATTCTGTAAAGATTCTTCAGTTGTTTACGAAGAGGTAAAGCCTTTCTTGCTGTGAACCTTGTCAAGTCTAGGGAATGGTTGTAGCCAATCATGAGCTCATTCATCTAAGCCAAGTGGACCTTGTCTTATTCTTTGGGACGATCTATTTCTCTCCTTGCATTCCTAAGCTGCTTGATAAGTCTTTTGTAGGTCTAGCTGTTAGGAGGGATAGTGGCATGCTCAGTCTCAATGGGATTCTCCTCATACCCCTCTTCCTCCTGCATGGGAAGTGTCTTGTCTGTCTCATCAGGTTCCTTGTTGACTCTACCTTTATTATTCCTTCTCTGCACTGGGGTTTCATCCTTTCTTACCATAGGCTTCTCAATGTTTTTCTCAAAGTTTTCATCTTTTGTTTGGAAGGGTATTTTAGAACCTTTCTCCTTTCCCTTTTGTATAGGGGTTTCCTTCTTGTCTTTAGTAGACTGCAAACTATATTTTCTTCTCTTCCTCTGAGTAAGGGTTTCATATTTCTCCCTCATATGCCCTTTAATGATTTTTTCTGTCTTCTTTACTGCAACGCCTTCTCGCAAATGATGCTCTTGAAAAACCTCCTTATGGATTGATGACCTAGTGAAAGGTCTATTACCCTTGATTTCAACTACTGGAAGAAGAGAGGGAAAGAGAATATTCTTCCCCTTTTTAGATGTCACCTTGGTAGAATAAGGCACTTCTTCTAACCTTGGTGGAGGTGGTGATGAGAAATCTCTATGTGGAGAAAAACAAACTTCCTCCTCAGCTTCCATGACTTGCTTATTGATCTCTGAAATAGGGGATCTTCCCTTTCTCTTCTTATTGATCCCTACTTTAGTACTTGTGAGTGATGAGGGACCTGCGATTTGTGATTGGGGAGTAGGCGTTGGGTCCATCTTGAAGTGAGAAGTAACCACAAAATTCTCCCATGAGATCTCTTTCTTTCCGAACTCTTCAGAGACTAACATTCTAATCAATCCAGAGTGAAAAAGGATAGAATCTACATCCTTAGATTTGCCTTGAACCCTATCTAAAATTTTACCTATACTTCTCAATAGGTAATAAGAAACATTCATCTTAACTTTACCAGTAAAATGTAGCAACAACCTTACATGGTAATGTTACAAGGTATTAAATCTCCCTTCACAAGTAAAATATCTCTGTATGATTTTCAACATTCTATCAAACTAATCGATCAACTGATTCCTCGAAATACGCTGAGATAACTCATTGATTCAATATTCAGGTTTGAAGAGATCTTTAACAAAGGGTGAACACAAAACCATGGCCCTGAACCAATTTCACCTGAAATGGGAATTCCTGTTGTAGTTGAGATGGAGGTTTCGGTTACCTCAAATTCCAAATCCCCAACTCTGGTTTTCTTGCCATCAAATTTAATCCAAATTGTTTTTCTACTTATGGATGGCCTCTCTGCATGTTCTGGCAGAAAGAGAGGCATCCTTGTCTTTGAAGCATCTCCCTTTCCATGGTCTATGTGTCAAAAAGGCGCATGTCCATAGGTTTTTTCCTAACTATCTTGCCACCTTTGTGTGATTTCTTCAACTCAGGGGTCTCCATGACTCAAAATGAGGTTCCTTAACAGGCTTAAGGGATGTTGATGACCAGAAAATTTCAATTCTAGTATCAAATGCACAAGGATGGCCCTTTAAAACTGACAGTGCTTAGAAAGATGATCTTGACTATGGAGAATAAAATTTTAGACATTTACAGGATTTTTAGAGCATTAGACTATGAAGGGGTTATTTGAAATGGCTCTTTGTATAGGATGAAAGGGGAGCATGAAAAACAGAGAGGGATTGAGAAGCGCCTCTGGGTAGCGCAACACATACGTAGAGGATAGGCTATTACAGACCTATGACTTAAAAGGCTAAAGTAACAAATAGTAATTAGACCATGGAAATGGGTGAGGACATTTACAGGAATGTGAATATAGCTCCTTTACTACCCTGCAAGCTCAACAAACAAAAAACTTGAGCACAAATTTCTTGTGAAAATAAATATGCAAAGGAGACTGCACAAGATACCTGTAAATTCAACACATGTTGAGATCCTCAACGCGATATTAGGATGAAATTGAGGAAACTTCGACCCTAAAATTTCTCATAGCATCAGATTTAGTTGACACGCGGTCGCCTGATCGAAACTGACAAATTTACGTAGCGCAACACTATTGAACTTTTTCAAAATTTAAAAACCGTTACCAAGGATCATAAATGCAAGATCTTTGAAGGATCTTAATCGACTTCTGGCACTGAAAAAAAGGGACATGCTCTCAATCGTGGCAATCATGACTTGGAGTGGATGGGTAATAAATGTGACAAGCACTACAGAACTATCTGATTAGTAGGCAACACTTCCAAATCAAAAAATGATTATACAGGTAAGCGGGTACAATGAGTCATGCTTACTCGGTCATGAGTGAAGATGAAGGGGTGTCATATCATATTTACAATGGGAGGGATTGATTTAAAGATAAGTCATGAAGGGAACCAAAAGAGTCATGAGCCTAAGAGGTTCTAGAACCACAAACCAAATTGAGGACCAACAAGGACTATGATTTAAAACTCTTAATATTCTAAGGTGAACTTAACATCAAACTTTAGGAGGATGAGACTCAAAAATTTAAATCTAAGGTTTTTCTTTAAACAATATTAATCAAACTAAATACCCAAGGACACATAGTGTGATAACAAGATCCATGATCAAGAGAAACAGAAAGATGACACATTGTTCTATATTGGTCCTCTAATATTTTCTTGTGGAATATAAGTTGAATTGGAGTTTAATTAAAAGAACAATGAGTGTCCTATACAAAAGTTACTGAAGGTGAGATACTAACATGGTATGTCTCATATGTAATATGTAGAAATGATGGAGGAACTAGTGATGGAAATGGATCCACTTGCTAATATCCCTTTGGCATATTAGTAGTATGTGGTTTTACTGTGGGATGTAGGAGGAAACAATGTTACCCTTGTGGATCCCTTTGGAATATTAATAGATGATCCCTTTGGAATATTAGTAGATGATCCATTTGGAATATTATTAGAATGTGGTTTGATAAAATTTGGTGGTAGTGAGAACTCTTGAGTATAATCAAGCTTTCCTTGATTGTTGTGTGGGACTTCATATTTCAAAGTGCAATTTTGGGAGCTAACGATTGGCATTGTTACCAAGGTCAAAAAATTTTGATTCCCTAGATTCAATAGATCTGGTATATCATGGTGTTGGGAAGTCTTATTTATTTGAATCATTACTTTACAATTTATTTTATTGAGGGTGAGAGAAAGAAATTATATGCAAGGCATTTCAAGGTCTCACATGGTAACTCCAATTATGGATCACATCCCTTTGATTGTTATGGATAATTTTTCTCTAGTCCAGGAGGATCAAGATTTTAACTACTATAGTTTTTTGCAACACAAAAGATATATTGATGGGGGTGGTCAGAATAATCTTTAAGGATTGAAATAATAGAATTGGATAGAACCCTAAGAAGGGAATTCTTTGTCAAATCATTGTCAATGGAGAGTTATATGAGGATCCTCTATATGACATTTACTACCATGATTATGAAGAAAAACATGATAATTTGATATTTTTCTTGTAGATGACTGTTAACATTGTGTTATGGGTATGGGAGGTCATCTTAAACACATCTAATGCATATTGTGGGGCTTCACAAACCATAATGATTGTTTCGATAGTGGGTTCCTTTCCTAATATTTCCATTGAATGTTTAGTTACAAGTTTTGCATTATATTCATGGTGGTTTTTGTTGCTGCTCAGTTCTCCTCTTTAGTGGAGGCATGGCGTTAGTTGGAGAAGATGATGACATCTCATTCTCTCTTTTATTATCCACAAAAGTTGCATTATTTTCTTACTTATTTTAGCTTAGGTGACATGCTATCACAACTCTCTCAATGTAGTTTATTTTGTTGACCTCATCAATGGTGTTGGGTTCCCTTTATCTTGGTATTGGTTTGTAGGACTAAGGTGTTGGCTCAAAGCCTTTACATTAATCTCTAATAATGATACTAGGGTTTTAGGTCACTTATTGTGATTTTTTGTTTTGTTTTGAGGGTGTGTTTATCCCACACACCTTATTGAATATATGTGGGGGATAAACTAGGTGTTTTCTCATAGACACATTGCTCCCTTGCACATCAATGAAGGTTTTTTAAAGGGACAAATTAGTTGACATATGGTCAAAACTCTCTCATTGTCGTTTATTTTTTTTTCTTCATTGATGGTGTTGGGTTCCCTCTATTTTAGTAGTGGTTTGTAAGATGTGTGGAAAAACCTGAGTAATTTACAGTAATGAATGGGATAATAATGATCCCAATATTGAAATATAAAATGGAGAATGTGAACATGTTCATGGCATGTTTAAAGATAAAAGTGGTATGGCATGTGATGCTATATAACTTCATGATAGCGTTGATCTCTC
>ML782987.1:275379-329463 GCA_009831015.1 Picea engelmannii
CACGAACCTCTATATGGATTAACATGACCATGAGAAGATTAAAGTAGGAAAATATGAAGAAAGTCTTGAAACCTTGAATAACCCTCCACATATTGTAGACATGAAGATTGAGATGATGCACATGTGTGAAAGAGTAAATGTTTTACATTGCCATTTCCAACCCCTCATGTTTAATCCTTAATGTTGTTGAAGAAAAAAAAGAACTTTCATGAAACTAAAAACATTAAATTGTTGCCAAAATTGTGCCCTCTAATCGACAAAGTGAAGGTTGGAATTTATGTCAACATTATAAAAATGAGTGTTTATATCATGGACCTCTATATGGATTAACATGACCAAGAGAGGATTAAAGTAGGAAAATATGAAGAGTGTCTTTACACCTTGAATAACCCTCCACATATAAATTGACAATGGCAATGTGATTTTGTTTCTTTGTCATGTGAGACACAATGAAAAGACACAATGAAAAGAAGGGTAATGCTCTGAAAACATATTATAAAATGTTTGACATGGCCATTTCCAACCCCTCATGTTTAATCCTTAAAACTTATTATTGCATCTTCCCAAAAAATTATTTTTGCATGTTGCACCAAGTTTAAATTTTGCACATTGCTTGGAAAAGTTGCTTGCCACATTTCACATGTGAGGGGCTATCACCTACAAAAACAAGAAATATTAAATTTGTATGGCCAATTTTTAAATATCATTGAAGTAGTTGATTAATATGAAAAAAAAACTTTGAAGTGTAATTATTTACATGGTCCTCTAGTCAGCACCATTGGAATGGTTGTCGACCTATTCACCTTATCTTCATGTCAAGGAGGATCAAATATGACATTCTCTGCCATTGAAACGTCAAAATTTATAAGTACAAAATTATTAAGTATATAATTAATATATAGCCATTTTACCATCATGGGCCTCAGTCACAGGAACATCTTAGGGATGCACCTCACTGGGATGGGGTTGTTGGTGTGCACCATGATCTTATGGCTGTGTTGCACTATAAATTCTCTGTTGTCCATTACTAATGGTTTCATTGATAGTGTTTCTCCCCTGATTTTATAAGTAATGAAAGGTTAATGTGGACTGATGTTTATTTACCTTATCTTGCAAATTGGATCTTGGGGTATGCCCCATGCTTTTCCTACAAGCAACCATAGATTTATAACCATACTTATAACCAAGTTGGAGGTCTTCGTCTGTAGTTTCAGTTCCAAATTAGTCGCCCTGCATTATAAAATGGTATGGTTTTTTAATGTTTTTGGTTGCAATTACCTGAAAGATGTGAGGTGATACAAATAATATTTTTAACATGTTTGGGTACTTATGATTCTTGACTATAACCTCGAGTAGCCGCCCTGGCTTAGCTTGTGTTGGCCATGTTTGGAAATCCTTTACTTGGTTTCCTTCGAAGTGTCAGGCAACCTATCATCAAAATTTTCAAGTATGTTATATATAACCACACTTTTATTTAGATCTAAAGAAAAATAAAGCTAGTATTGAAATCAAAATATTGTAATTTACCTTTGTGTACTAGTTATTTGTTCTCCTGATTTTTTCAAAATATTCTCTTTTTCATCATTAATAATCACCTTCCACTCCCTCTCTGGAATAGAGGGGGGACACTCATACATAGGATTTCCTACCAAGCTTCATCTATAAGCATCTTGCATATATTTCAAATATTTTCCAGTTGCATATGTGATCGCTTTTTTGTTGAACATGTCTCTTCCAAAGAGGCCTTAGAGATAATCCATAAGTTCCTTTTTGAGGTTTGAATTCTGGCAATTCCACTTCATGCATAAGGTTTCCCCAAAAATCAACAAGGCCTTGCTCTCTAGGTGCCTATGAAAATGGTAGTTTCCTACACACAAAAAGATATGATCATTAAATTAAAATTAATAATCTAGATGATTTGTGTATGAGAAGGACAACATTAAACAATTAAAATATGAATTAAAACTGCCTGGGAGTCTTGATTGTTTTAATGGAAGTCCATTATCGTCGACCAAAAATGTGCACAGAAGGGTCGTCGTGCTTGTCACATGTCTAGCTCTAGGAAATGAATCCTTGTCAACCACATCACCATGAGCTTCATCTCTGCCACCATCTATAGACTTTGATCAAGGTGTGGATGTCTGGAGGTGCATGTCATGGCTCCTATCTAAATTTGGTGTGGAAGATGGAGAAGTAAATATTACTCTAGAAGTTGTATGAACACCCAAATGAGGACTCTATAGCATCTCTCTAGCACCACTACTACCAACACTGGGCAGAATAGGCTCCAAAAATATCTTTATAAAATAGTGTCTCTCTAGCACCACTAAATACCTTGTCCTAAAAGATAAAGAAAGACTGGAAACCAAATATCAGGAAAAAAAAGAAAAGGAAGTAGAAATGGAAATAAAAGTTAATGAGGCTGAGGAAATGTACAAACAAAGAAAGAGGAAAGAAGTCAAAGATAAACTATCCAAGTAGGAAAAAACCAAAGATAAGGATCTTTCCTCAGAAATAAATAATGGGGATAAATAAATGAGCACAAAACCAGATAGGGGAAAAGCAGTAAGTGCAGAGTGAGGAACATTGATCACACAAGAAGAATCGAGGAAGAATATGAAATAAGAAGAAAGGATTAATTCTTCCAAAAATAAAGAGAACAAATCAACACGATAGTGCAATTGCTACAACATTTCCTCGCACTCAGTTGTAGAAACCCTAATAGAAGAATGACCTCCATTAGTATCCATTCCATGAATTTTAACAGTAACATTTGTAGGAATAGGTTCTGAAGGTGAAACCATCATTTTTGGTGACTACTAATACATCCATAATATGAGATGCATTGAGAAAAGAACACCAAATAGTAAATGAGAGAAGGTTGATACAAGTCATGAGACTCCTAAAACAAGTATCAAGTGGAAGGAAGGGATTGACCTTAAAGACAATGAAATACAAGTAGCTTTAACACATAGTGCCTTTGTTGGTGTAAATATTATTTCAGTTCATGAAGTTGCAAAAGCTCTTGATACAACAAAATATAGAATTACTGAGTTAGAAACAACCCTGGAGACTATTAAGGATGCCATGGAAATAAATATTAGGAAATATATCCTAGGAATAAAATACATCCACGGAGATGAGATAGAAAAGAATCCCCAGATCCAAGAAAGAGAGCTCAAAGAATAATTCAATAAAACAACTTACCTTAACTACAAGGGACATCTAGATGTGATCTAGGATCTTTTCCTCAATGTGACTTATTAAATAATTGTATTAAATGAGCATAAACAAAAATGCACCATAAATAAGGAAAGATCAATGATAAAGAGACATAAGCATCAGATCTAAACACAAAAAAATGATAACAGAGTTCATGCCTGGTGGACTACGTCTTCGGGTCCTTCTCTCTAATGGGTAGGGATTTTTATCAAATCAGTAAAATAATTTGGAAAAATACACAAGTATACCTCATTTTGGAGCTAATCTCTAGAAGCTTTGCTCAGATTGGAAAACAAGCAACACCACTAAATTCGTGGTGTCGAATTACCCAAAAATGACTTTATCCACTCCTCGATATGAGTCTGCCAGTCTTAGGCCCATCAAAAATCTCATCTTGATTTGTGTATCTCCAATTTTCATTAACGTCTATACTCCTACATCATTTTTCATTCCTAGTATGGACTGTCATGCACCCTACCTTACCCCATGCACTCAAGAAATTACATTTTTAAATAAAAAAATGTGGGTGGAGTTAACAATGTGGCCATTTGTCCCATTGGTTGGAATATGTGTATTAAGGCGAGTTATTGTGGATGTCCTGTAGTCAAACCAACAAGACTCCCATTTTTGTACACTTTAGTTGCATTCGTTACCAATAGTGGTGCCAAGTTGGAGGACTGTTGTCAAATTTAGTGGAATGTTGCTGAATTTGGTGGAAGTTGGTCAGATTTGGAGGGATATTTGTTAAAATGGAATATTGGGGGTTTCTGTCAACCAACCCCACTAGTTTTTCTTATTTTTCAGTTGTTGGCCCTCGCTGGGAATTTTCCCACTACCACGTGGCAACCCATGACTAGGCCACATGGCAACCATTCATTTGCCCACATCACCTCTCTGCACAGTCACTCCCATGTCACTTCTACCTATTCATCTCACCACATCACCTGTTGGGTGGTTGTATGGATGCCACTTGACTACACGGACTACCAAGTGGCGCTTTTCCATTGGTCCACGGATTGATCAGAAAAGGCAAAAAATGAGTGACACGTGGCAACCTTTGGTGCTGCCACATAATCATGTTGACATCATCATGACACATGTCACCCTATACATGTTCCATGTACTTTATATGGATGTTCACTTCATCCATACTGATGCTAACATCAGTAGTATAGATGTTGACTCATCCCTTCTCACTCGGCTATGTTGACCAAAACTTTGACCATGAATATCATTTGATCCGTAAATCCATTTGATGAGTCGTTTATGTCATTGGAAAGCTTGTGATGTGTTATTTGCAATGATACTAATTTCACTAGATTTTGAGGACTTTGAATGTTTTCCCTTTCTCTGTCTGCTGAGGCCATTTTGAGTTTTTTGAGGTGCTTTTGTGAATTCTAAGTTATTCTTAGACTTCTCTAGATCATTTTTGGATCATGCCTTCCCATTTAGATCTTTTTGGACCACCAAAATATTTCATCAATCAATAGATAAGTGATGGAAGACTTCCCTTACCTTGTCCTTCTCAATCCACTTTGCTTTTCTCTGATGTGTTCCCTTTAAGCCCACTCAAAGATAATCAACATAACCCCTGTGTGAATTCCTCGTCCTTCTATATAGGATGATATATTCCTTCAACTCATCCAATTGCTTCGGGGAAAACTCATCAACTGAAGGAAATGAAACTTCCTCACCTTGATCCATGATCATGGGAGGCTAAAGAAGTTCCAAGTTTTCCACATTTACAATAGATTAAATCTACATATAAGGTGGAAGATCTAAATGAAAAGCATTTGTGTTTATTTTCTCCAAAATACTAAAGGGTCCATATCAGATAGGCTTGATTTTCTTTCCTTCACCCTTCAACCGCTCCTTGTTGATGTGAATCCATACTCGGTCTACAAGATGGAACTGATGATCAGCCCTGTGTTTGTCATGTTGAGCTTTCTACTCTGCTTGACATTTCTCCAACTTCTCTATGACTACTTGGTGCACTTGTTGGATCCTTTGAATGAACTTGTAGGCCATATCTTCATTTATTTCTTCATTGGAATCGACATCTTTCCAATACATCAATTCCAAAGGAACTTTATGCAAATACCCAAAACATGTGTCGAACCACGAACACTAAGTGGAAGAATGTAAGGCTCTATTGTAAGCATGTTGTACATAGGGTATTTGTTCATCCCGTAACTTGGGATGCTTGCTGGAGTATCTTCGAATCAAAAGTACCACTGTTTAGTTAACAAACTTTGTCTTTCCATCAGTTTGTGGATGGAAAGAAGTGCTCCTATTCAACTTGGTGTCCATCATCCTCCACAATCTTGTCCAAAACTCTCCAAGGAATCGAGTATCGTGATCCAGGATAATGGATGTGGGTACCCCAAAGTGAACCCAAACATAATGAAAGAAGAGATTAGCAGTCTGCTCAACATTGATCTTCTTTTTACATGGCATCAACATACACATCTTACTAAACCTATCCACTACTACATACAAATAGTCATGACCCATTTTTGACATTGGTAAACCCCCTACAAAATCCATGGGGATAATCTCCCATGGATGGGATGGAACAGGAAGTGGTGAGTATAGCCCCAATTTTCTATTAGTGGGATTACAATTCGATCACATCACAAACCCCTTTACATATTTAGTTACAATTGATTTCATCTGAGGCCAGTAACAAAATCTTTTCAGATGAGCCATAGTTTTACCTACCCAAAAATTCCCAGATATGAGAGAAATGTGATCTTATCGTATTACATGGACTCATTCACTTATAGGAATACATAGCTTTCCAAGATTGTAGAGTAGTTTTGCCTACATACAATAGTTCTGTACCTATGCACCATGGGTTAGCTTTTCAAATACCTCTTTAAAATATTCATCAACCACATATTGTTCCACATAACTATCATGAGATAAAGAAGCATTCTTCAAAATAATAGAAGCGACAATAGGAGGTCTAAAAATCATATCAACTACCTTGTTACTTGTACACTTTTTGTATTTGATTAAGAAATGAAAATGTTGAAGAAAACCCATCCACCTGTAATGTTGATATTGTTGTAGATTGGTTTCTTCTTGGAGATAGTATAACGACTGGTGATCTGTATGTATGATTGTTTCCTTCCCTAACAAGTAGTGCTTCCATTTATTTACACTTTGAACTAATGCATACAACTCTTTATCATATGTAGTATAGTTAACAACAACTTCGTTAAAAGTTTTAGAGTGGTAACATATAGGCTTACGATATTGCATCAATACTTCACCCATGGAGTATCCTCTAGCATCTTTCTTGGTTTGGAAAGGCTGTTGAAGATTCAACAATGCTAATATTGGTGTGATATTGATCTTTTCCTTCAAAGTGTTGAAGGCCTTTTGTTTCTTTCCTCCCCATTGAAAAGTGTTCTTCATACTCATTAGGGCATGTAAAGGAGCTACAATAAATGAGAAGTTTGAAATGAATCACCTCCGGTATTGGACTGCACCCAAGAAGCTTCAAATTTTGGTTACATTTTTGGGCTCAGGACAATTCACAATTACGTCAATTTCAGAAGGATCTATTTTCAATTGTCCTCCTCCTAGAATATGACCTAAGTACACTAGTGTTTTCTTGACAAACTCACATTTGTACTATTTTACATACAAATTTTCCCTTTGCAAAGTATCTAATATTTGTTTTACATTCCTTACATGTTCACCCCAAGTCCCACTAAATATAAGAATTCTTTCTAAATATACAATTACAAAATAATCTAGAAATGACATGAATACATCATTCATCACATGCATGAAGGTCTTCGTAGCATTAAAAATCCCAAATGGCATAACTAATCACTCAAACAATCCATGTTTGGTTTTAAAGAAATTTTTCCATGCATCTTGTTCTGCAACCCTAATATGATGGTATCCACTGTGCAAATTTAACTTAGTTAAATAAACAACATTATTTAATTGATCAAGTAAATTATCTATAATAGGAAGAGGGTATCTAGTTTTCACTGTCATTTTGTTAAAGGATAGATAATCGACACACTTTTTCCATGTGCCACCCTTCTTTGGCACCATCACGATCAAAGAACCACAAGGAGATGAACTGGGTCCAATGACCCCTTGATCCAATAAGCCTTGTACTTGATTTTTGATCTATGTCATCTCTACAACTGACATCATGTACATGCCCACATTAGGAAGAGGAGAATATTGTTGATGATGTATTTCATTTTGGATTTCCCTCTTAGGAGGTAATCCGCCTGGTTCCTGAAAAATGTCATCATATATAGAAGCAATATCAATTAATTATTTCTTATGAGAAGGATCACAACATTGGAAGGCGTCATATGTTCTGACATCATTTTCCCTTACGACCATGAGTACATATCTCTTATTAGTGTTTATGAGTATTTTCGTCTATCCTGCACTAACAAGTGTTGTGTTTACCCTCATGTTGTGGGCTCTGAAAATATATTCCATTTCCCCTTTAGTAAGGTGATATTTGTTCTCATGATGAAAGAAGACTACTTTTCTATTATAAATATAAGTATTCCCTATCACTATGCCACATATATCAAGTGATACAACATCCACATCCACTTCATCAATTAACTTTGAATAAATAAAAAATTTGACCGTACACTGCTGGGTGACATTATGTTTTTCTTTATCACATACCCAACCAAGAGGATAAGGCTTTGGACGTGGTTTGGTTTCAAGACCCGTCTTTTTGAAAAGTGCTTCAGATATCAAGTTTACTTGGGAACCTGGATCAAATAATGTATCTATCTTAGTATGCTTAGATACAACTCTTATGTGAAATAATTCATTCCTCCTTCTGTCATCATCATGAGATTCATTATTGGAATTTGAACTAGCATGAAGGGAACCTTTACCTTGTACTCCAACTGTTGTGATATTTTCCTCATCTCCTGAATCAAAACCAATATCTTGTTTCACTATAGCAACGCTATTTTTCTTCCCCTTTCCATCGAACTATTTCAGTCTTTTCTCTGGATGTAATTTCCAACAATGTTTATCATCGTGACCATTCTTCTTTCAATGAGTGTAAGATGTATTTCCTTCTTCCCTCTTTACAGTGGAAGTATTTTTTTCCTTCCTTTGAAACTTTCCTTTAAATTCCTTATGTGGGAATTTGGAAGGTTTCTTTGTGGGATTTTCTTGAACATGATTTCCCCTATTCTCAAGGATAGTGGCTTGAAAACAAACTTTGTCAAGACTGGTGGGGTTTAACAATAGTAAAGTTTGGTGAATATAACTGTGAAGTGCACCAATATACTTCATTAAAGTTTCATAAGAATATAAAGGAATATTTAATGCAAGAGATTTATTCCTAAATTCTTCCATGAAACTTTGTACAGTTTGACTTTTTCTTTGTCTTAAAGTTTCCCATTCCATCATTTCTTTATGTAAATAACCCAATGGATAAAATTGCTTCCTTATTGTTGATTTAAATTCAGACCATGAGGAAAGAAGATTACCAGACTTACTTATGTCCTGAATTTTTCTCTCCCACCATATGAGAGCAATGCCTTCCAACCGAAGAGAGGCCAATTTCACTTTAACTTCCTCTTCATCAATCTGTTGAACACGACAATATAATTCAGCTTGTCGGATCCAATTATCCACCTTTTTAGGATTAGCATCTCTATTAAACATAGGTAAATAAAAATTTACATCAAGCTTTAATAATGATTTCTTAAAAGAAGCTTTATGGATATAATGATGAGAACGATGAGAATGATTAGAGGAAGAAGAGATAGAACTCTATGTTGAAGATGGAGGTTCAGGGGGGTCTCCTCCATCCCCATGATTCATTGAAGCATTTGCATCCATTGATGCTTCATTTTTCTTCCCTTTTTTTGCCATTCTCTTCTCGTAATCTCCATACATTTTCTTGGCCATAACTAACATGCGATAGAAGACAATGTGAAAGTTTTTATCCTGTTCATCACACTTGTCCTCTTCATCCATTTTATTCCTTCTGGATGCATGACCAATATTTGGGTTGAAAGTATAAAGAGTTCCTTCACCTTGTTTATGCTTGGCCCTAGTAATCATTCACACTCAACAATTCAATTCAAAGACGACTTCTCTAATAGCAACATGATCTGAGATCTTTTCATCAATGTGACTTATTAAAGAATAGTATTAAATGAGAATAAACTAAAATGCACCATAAATAAGGAAAGCTCAATGATAAAGAGACATAAGCATTAGATCTGAACACAAAAACCTACTAACAGAGTTTGTTATTGGTGGACTACGTCTCCAGGTCCTGCTCTCAAATGGGTAGGAATTTTTATTAACTCAACAAAATATTATAAAATATTTGACATTGCCATTTCCAACCCCTCATGTTTAATCCTTAATGTTGTAGAAGAAACAAAAGAAATTTCAAGGATCTAAAAACATTAAATTGTTGCAAAAAATGTGCCCTCTAATATACAAAGTGAATACTTGAATTTATGTCATCATTAGAACAATGAGTGTTTATATCACGAACCTCTATATGGATTAACATGACCATGAGAAGATTAAAGTAGGAAAATATAAAGAAAGTCTTGAAACCTTGAATAACCCTCCACATATTGTAGACATGGAGATTGAGATGATTCACATGTGTGAAAGAGTAAATGTTTGACATTGCCATTTCCAACCCCTCATGTTTAATCCTTAATGTTGTTGAAGAAACAAAAGAACTTTCATGCAACTAAAAACATTAAATTGTTGCCAAAATTGTGCCCTCTAATCGACAAAGTGAAGGTTGGAATTTATGTCAACATTATAACAATGAGTGTTTATATGATGGACCTCTATATGGATTAACATGAACAAGAGAGGATTAAAGTAGGAAAATATGAAGAGTGTCTTGACACCTTGAATAACCCTCCACATATAAATTGACAATGGGAATGTCATTTTGTTTCTTTGTCATGTGAGACACAATGAAAAGACACAATGAAAAGAAGGGTAATGCTCTGAAAACATATTATAAAATGTTTGACATGGCCATTTCCAACCCCTCATGTTTAATCCTTAAAACTTATTATTGCATCTTCCCAAAAATTTATTTTTTCATGTTGCACCAAGTTTAAAGTTTACACATTGCTTGGAAAAGATGCTTGCCACATTTCACATGTCACAAGACTTTCAATGTTTCATATATCATGTCACAAGATTTTGGAAGTTGCATATTGCATATTCAAGTTCTATTTGTTGCCTAGACTCCATTGCCCAAGCACAAGGCACCAAGTCTTGCTTGGATTCTCACGTTATATCCTAAAATACAAATAGATTGACATTATTAAAAGACAAAGAAATACACGTTTGGAACTCTTGAAACCCACAAACAAACAAGCATGTAAAATTTAAATCC
The DNA here is from genome assembly GCA_009831015.1 of Picea engelmannii. Classification (NCBI taxonomy): domain Eukaryota; kingdom Viridiplantae; phylum Streptophyta; class Pinopsida; order Pinales; family Pinaceae; genus Picea; species Picea engelmannii. The sequence continues at coordinate 286,004 of ML782987.1, forward strand.
AATATTGAACAATTCAATCTCTTAAATTTCACATTTACCAATGCATTCAAATCGCTAGGATGATATCCATGGAGCCACAAATTGATGAAAAAATTGTTTGTCAAGTCCAATAGAACCAATAGAACCAAGGAGTATTGAATCGATATATACCAAGTCTTATAAGAGAAGATGAAATTATCATTAAGTGTATAAAAAAATTACATTAACAGATATATACGAGCCATAGAAATAGCCTTGTGTATATTATCAAATGAAAAATTAACCATAATGTCAATGCATTATGTTAGCAACATTACTTGTCTTCAGCATCGGGATAACTAGGTCCACAGGTTGCACGAGGAGTGCCCAAGTGCAGTGCATAGAAGAAGTCCTTTTCAGACTTAAAATTAGGTGAGCAGGAAAAATTGTGGTGTCAATGGTCCGGATCCATCCATATGAGCAGATCAACGGTTGACGGGAAATCGCAGATAGCGAAGTTGCGTCGAGGATAGCGCATGGATAATGCCCATATTTTGTGCAGGAACGGATGGCAGTCAATCATTCCAAAGGAAACGTCGCAAAAGATCTGGTCACGTCGGCTTCTCGGTAGTCGCGAGTTCAAGGGGTGAAGGTTTTATGTCATTATATATCTCGAAGCACCGAACCCCGAAGTGCCGATAGCGCCCAAAGGCGGGCCCACAATATCGAGGAGCAGCCTCAGCCGTCCATCTAAAGCGGACACCTAGCGTGCTATTAGGCTCCCCCCTTTTTCACCCATCGCGATTTCAAAGCACAAGAAGCAGCTCCCTCATATTCCCGATGCACGAAGAGATGAGATTTTCCAGGGCCTGGGGCCCATAGCAGCATTGGGTAAATTTAGGACCGTCAGATTTGAGAGAGACACGTGGCACCCAATTGAGTCATCTCGGCATTTTTCACATCGCAAATATGATAAGAAAGGTCCAGCATCATCGTATTCCTGATGCGCGAGGTGTCGGGAGTGTCCAGGACCTGGGCCCACACCATCACCGAAGTGTGTTCAGAACCATCAGATCTAGAGGGGCGCGTGGCGTCAGATTAAGCCACCTCAGAGTTTCTCTCATCGCGATTTCAAGAAGAAAGGATTAGCCCCTTCCCATTCATGAATGACGAGGGTGACTTGGGGATAAGCACATGGTCACAACCCGTGGTCACTTGGGAAAGAAAAGAGATGTTCAGGAAGGGCCAAAGGCATTGTGTATGATTCACAGAAGGAATTACCGCGACCTCCAAGTGCCATTTGATATGACCTCGATCCTAGTTTTTACTTGGAGTAAATGAAGGCAAGGAGGAGTAGTTGAAACCTCTCCTCGGTCACTAAGTGTGAAGTATGGAGGGCCTGGCGAGTGGTCTGCTCGAGAGGGTCCTGTGTACCCAATTTTCTAGAAAGGCAATGCCAAGTTCTCAACTAACCAGAGGAAGTCGTCACATGCTAGCTCGACACTTAATGGCTCAGCTACTCCCCTCGCAGGAGCCATGCATAGTTAAGGTGGCGTATGACAGGGATTATCCGTCTGAATTTGGCTGAATGGACACCACGCCTTTGATGGCTGAACATGCCTCCGTTAGGTGAATTTTACTGAGTATATAGAGTCATTTTTTTCATTTGGTAAGTATCGATGGTAGAGCGAAGCTCCCAGTTGTGAAGTTTTAGCAAACACCCTAGTTCCTAGGTTATGCATCTATATGTAATATTTCTTGTTTAATGAAAGGTAGTTTTCTTATTTCATCTAGTTTTCATCTCATACTGAGGGAGTTCATGATCGACTGATTCACACGAATTATGACAATTATGTTGTGATGAAGCATTTATTGTGGAATTATTGTTTTCTCTGATTTTCGGCGTTTGAATGTAAGAAGATCTTGCATTTAGATGTCTTCTTCTACTATCTATTAGGAACTTTATGTTTACAACAGATTTTAGCATCTCTCTGATACAAGTCTTCCCCCTATTCACCCTTACTACAACTCACTGTCTGAAGTTATCTAAGACCTCACTTGCCCATGCATGCTTGGCCTAGTTTCGGAGTTAGAACCACATCGTTGTGAGTTAACTTCCATTTGATCACCCCATTAAACAAACCATGACATAAACTGATGGGTGTTGGGCTCTTCTCCTACTGCAATCCAGGGGTGACTTCTGACACTAACATTTATGGCTTCGTTGCAGGGGACGAAGTTGAAAATTTTCCCTGGGATTGAATGACATTGAACCTCTGATTCCGAAGGTGCATCGAGTATGAGAGCCTTTGAATATTGTTACTGTGCACCTGGCGACTCCATTGTGATGACTCCATTGGGGAGAACCTACTCTATTAATTGTGGTTTTCAGAGGTAGACACATGTGGTCTCATCCACAGCTACCTCTAGCTACACCTGAAACTGATCCAGAGGTGGTTCTCAGGAAAGGAAAGGCCCCTAAAGAAGAATCTTACACCGTCAAAATAGGTAATCCACCATCTCCTTCTGTAAGAAATCCATTTTCTCCTCGTCAGTTTCTTAATAGACCTCCTTCGGAGGTTTCCCATTTCCTAAATTTCGAGAGTGTTACTGCTAAGTTTTCCCCTCCTAGTTTGGGATTGGAGGGAGAAATCCTTGTCACTCCCCTCCCCTCTAAAGCTACACCTTGGCATAGACCCAAGACTACAGAATATTTCCCCACTCTTGCACAAAGAAGAGCACCTGCTAACTTGAGCTCCTTAGCCTTCTCTTTAAATCCCCTCTTGTTTCCCACTCCACTTCGAGACTCATTCCCACTAGACCCTTCCAGAACTCCTTCTCATCCAAGTTATCCTCCACCTAATATTCCTATGGCTGGTGCTAATCCCCCTCTGAATAGAATGGATTCCATAGTCACTGCCATATATTCCCCCTTAGTTCTACCCCATCCAATGAATCCTCTCCCTGCTGGAGATTACTTGAAATACATTCCCAAGTTCACTGGGGAAGGGGACATAACTGCAGAAGAGCACCTGGATTCTTTATACAGTTATGCATACAACCTCAAAATTGAAAATGAAAATGTCTGGATGAGAGTCTTTGTCCACAACCTGGATGGCGAGGTGAGGAAATGGTTTAGAGGATTGGCCCCCGGATCTATCGTGGGGATCGAAACCCTGGATGGTGTTTTCCTGAGGCAGTGGGGCGATAGAAAATATTTCATGTATTACATGACAGAGTTTGGGTCTTTGAAGAAAATGGAAGGAGAATCTGTCTCCGACTTCTCCAAAATATTCAATAAGATGTATAATAAAATCCCTGCCGAAATAAAGCCTTCAGAAGCCTCAGCCAAGATTTCTTATGCTAGTGCATTTGGTCCTGATTTCTGTTTGTTATTGAGAGAAAGGAGAGCCACCTCCTTATCTCAAATGCAAGATGCGGCCATAGAAGTGGAATCCAATGTATTCGCAACCAATAGATTGAGAAACAAGGCCGACGCAGACAAAAGAAAGGAAAGATCTGAAGCCTCAACTTCTAGCCCATCAGTGCCCCACCCTCAAATGGATGAACTGACCAAAATGGTGAAGTCTCTGTCTGCAAAGATGGAGCGAATGAAAGTGGAAGGGAGACAAGCATACAAGGGCCCTACGAACGCCAAAAACAGAGGAGGTTTTAGGAGGCCAAACAATATCACTTCCCCGATCGTGCAAAGGGAGAGGGGAAGAGACAGAGAAGACCAGAAGATTCAGGCCCCCTTCCAAAACAATTTTATGGCCGAGGAAGAAGAAGAGGAAACAAGAGAGCTTGATCCTGAAATCCATTGCTTTGGAGAAACTCCTCCTTTTCCTCATCTGACTCAATCAGCATACGATGAGTCTCTCATGAACAGTCAGCTAAATGAAGAGAGCAAGGAAAACAAGACTAGTGGCCACCAATGCAGGTATGACATGAGGTCTCAGAAGAAGGCAGTAACACCTGATGTTCCTGAGCAGTTCACTAGAATAGAGAGGCTTGCTAATGAAGTAGTGAACAGTCACAGAGGTAAAAAACACCAACCCCTCTCTCCCATAGTCTAGAGTCATTCCTCCTAAATAAGAGAAATCCCAGAGCTTACATCTTCTTTTAATTTCGAGCATGAAATTCAAAAAATTAGAATCCCTGTGCCCCTAACCGAATTGATTAAACATGAAGGTTTCAAGAAACGCTTCTCTGAGCTTTTACAGTCTGAGGTCTCAATCCTTCCCACAGACTCCATCAATTTGCAAGATGAAAAGCCTATAGTTATTCTAGGTCCTATGGTAGAAGACATGAATGACTCATCCCCTCCCTTCTACACTTCCTTGAACATACATGACAAGGTACTGCACAACTGCTTGATGGATTCAGGGGCTTCTCACAACCTCATGCCCAAAACTGTCATGGAAGAGTTAGGGTTAGAATTCACCCAAGCCTATCATGACCTCTATTCCTTTGACTCCAAGAAAGATCAGTGTCTAGGATTTATCAAAGACCTGGTCGTGACCTTTTTCCAGTTGCCCATGAAAAGTGTGGTCATGGATATTGTAGTGGCTGATGTCCCCCCCAAATTCGGTATGTTGTTATCAAGATCTTGGATAAAAATACTGGGGGGAACCTTGCAGATGGACCTCACATATGCTACTATCCCAGTGTTCAGAGGAGAACATAGGAGGCTATATAGGGAATCCCAATTGGCCTATATAATCAGTGATGAAGAAAATCCTACCAACCATCCCATTTTCACCTTAGACACTGATTTAGGTTCCAATTTACTGCAACTCATTCATGATCCTGAGCCTCCTCTTGAAATCAGAAAGTAGCCCACCTCTCCTCGTGAACTTCCTCCTTCCATCACCCTCGTTTGGAAAATGTTTTTTGATGGAGCCTGTTCCAGGTAAGGCGCTAGTGCTAGGGTGTTTTTTGTGTCACCTGCCCAAGAAACCTTATCTCGGTCATACAAATTAGAATTTGAAATCACCAACAATGTGGCAGAGTATGAAGCCCTTGTTCTAGGATTAAGAGCTGCAAGAGAAATGGGAATTCAGGAGATAGCAGTGTTCGGAGATGTAGAGTTGGTGGTCCAACAAATTAGAAGCGCTTATCAGGCTAAGCACCCTTGACTCAGAAATTACAAGAATGAAGCATGGGACCTAATTGACAATTTCTTCTCAGCCTTCAATATCTCTTTTATTCCAAGGGAGGATAATTCTGTGACCAATTCTTTAGCTGTCTCACCCAGTTTGCTCAAAGTTCCTATGTCGCCTATAGTCAAATCTGATTTTGAAATAAAATATAGGCCCTCTGTACCGAACAATGTCAAGCATTGGAAGGTATTTGAAAATGATTTGGAAATCAAAATATTTCTCCAATATGTTGATGTATTCTCTGCATTTCACATTGATTAAGATCCTGACACAGAAGGCGACCCTCACCCTGAGGTGTTTTTAAATAAAATTTCTAACCACTAGATTATTCAGCTACCTAGCAATCACATTTTGAGGGGACTAGTCTCGTTAGAAAGATTGTTCGATGGGAATGATGTGACAGTAAAGGGCAGGGTTGCAGATGAATATGCTGACACAACTGAGTGCAACATTGGCACACCAGAGGAGCCTAAGTTTCTCAAGTTGTCAAGGAGTTTAACCAGAGAACAACGAACCGAATATACTGAGTTGCTGAGAGAGTTTGTTGATGTGTTTGCATGGACCTACGAAGACCTCAAGATGTATGATACATCCGTCATTGAACACAAGATCCCACTGAAGGAAGAGGCTAAGCCATTTAGGAAGAAGATAAGACAAATAAATCCCATGTTGTTGCCTGTCATGGAGAAAGAAGTGAAGAAGTTGTTAGAGGCCCGGATCATCATCCCCTTGAGATATTCCGAATGGGTGGCCAATTTGGTTCTGGTAAGAAAGAAAAGTGGAGAAATCAGGCTTTGTGTCGATTTCAGGAACCTGAACAGGAGCTCAAAGAAAGACAATTATCCCCTACACAACATGGAACACATATTGCAGAGGGTAACCGGTGCATCTAGGATTTCCATGATCGACGGTTTTTTTGGCTATAATCAGATATCGGTCATGCCTGAGGGCAGAGAAAAAATGGCCTTCACCACTCCTTGGGGTACATTCATATATGCCAAAATGCCTTTTGGGTTGATGAATGTAGGAGCGACATTTCAGCGAGCCATGGGCATAGCCTTCATCGGGGAGAAAGATAAATTTTTGGTGATCTATCTGGATGACATAACAATCTTCTCTAGGTCTGACAAAGAGCATTGCTGTCACCTAAGAAAAGTTTTTTCGAAGGGTCAGAGGTTTGGCCTTTCCCTAAATCCCAAGAAATCTTTGTTTTCTATGAAATAAAGGAAGTTTTTAGGACATATAGTATCAGCAGAAGGAGTGAGGATTGATCCAAGCAGGGTAGAGGCAATTCAGGCCCTGTCACTTCCTAGATCTAAGAAGGAAGTTCAGGCCTTTTTGGGGAAGATTAATTTTCTGAGGATATTTGTCCCAAATTTTGCCGAGATGGTGAAACACATCACAGCCATGCTCAGGAAGGGAAATGAAGTGAAATGGACCACTGAACCCAAGGAATCTTTGGTCCAAATAAAGAGGGAATTGACTGAGGCACCCGTGCTGATCAGCCTTGACTATTCCAAAAATTTCCTAATCTTCTCTTTCGCTTCTTTTGATACAGTAGCGATGGTCTTGTTGCAGAAAAATGAGGAAGGATGAAAGAAACCCATCGCCTTCTTCAGCAAGGCATTAAGAGATGCAGAGGTCAGGTATGAAATTAATGAGAAATGGGCCTATGATTTAGTGAAAACTCTCAAGGATTTAAGAGTCTATGTCTTGCACTCAAAGATGACCGCTTATGTTCCTTCGACCTCTATGAAGGACATCCTGGTACATCCTAACATAGGCAGGAGGAGAAGAAAATGGATAGCCAATATATTGGAGTTTGATTTGGAAATAAGGCCTACCAAATTGATCAAAGGTCAAGGCTTAGCCAAGCTATTGGCTAAATCCAATTGCCAAGCTTTGGGGGTAAGTTTCATGAATGAATGCTTAGGAATTCAGTGAGGTCATTTGTCTAAAATAGACCCTCAAAGAGAGCCCCCATTGGCTCTATGTCCTTGGTATAAGGATGTCATATATTTTCTACAGGAGTTGCGGCCCCCAGATGGCCTGCAAAGAAACAAAGAAAGAGCTCTGAAGCTCAGGGAAGTTAGGTACTGCCTTATTGATCAAATTTTATACTGGAAAGACCCCCTGGGGGTGCTTTTAAAATGCATGGACCCACAAGAGGCCGACAGGATCATGGTCGAATTTCACAGTGGCATGTGTGGAGGAAACCATTCCTAGAATACTACAACCCACAAAATTCTTAGAGCTGGGTACTACTGGCCTACCTTGTTCGTTGATGTCCATAGAGGAGTTAGAGCCTATATCACATGCCAAATATTTTCAGGAAAGCAACAGCTCATGTCTCTGCCATTACAACCTGTAGTTGTTTCGGGACCTTTCCAGCAATGGGGCCTAGATTTTATTGGTGACATCCACCCTGCTTCTAGTGGGAAGCACAGATGGATCTTGATTGCCACGAATTTCTTTACTAAGTGGATCGAAGCCATCCCCACCAGGAGTGATTCCTGCAAGGTAATCATTGGGTTCATGGAGGACCTCATCACAAGGTTCGGCTGCCCAAGTAAGATTGTCACTGATAACACAGCCTCTTTCGGGTCTGAGCCATTAGCCAATTTCTATGCACAGTTCGGGATCAAATTGATTCACTCCACCCCATATTACCCACAGGGCAATGGTTTAGCAGAATCCTCCAACAAAATCCTAATAAGGATCATTAAAAGATTACTAGAGGACAACAAAAGGGCTTGGAACTCGAAGCTGAAATTCACTCTATGGGCCGATCGGGTGACCACAAAGAGATCTATAGGCATCTCCCCTTTCCAATTAGTCTACGGAGAAGAAGTTGTCTTCCCTTCTCAGTTGTCCATTCCCGTAGCAAAATTCTTCCAGGATTATCAAGAAGAGCCCAATGATATGATCAGAAGGATTCATCAACTGGTAGAAGTCCAGCAGGCCAGAGAGCAGGTAAGGGACAACATTCAGGATCATCAATAAAGGATCAAGTAGGTTTTTGATAAGAAGGCCAAGAAGGATTTGTTCCAGACAGGAGACCAGGTGATGAAATGGGACGCTCCTAAGCAGGATAAGGGAAAACATGGAAAATTTGAATCCATGTGGATCGGCCCCTTCAAAATATCTGAAGTTTTCTCAAATAACACTTACAGGTTGCAGGATTTGGAGGGTGAAGAGGTTTTCAACAGCCCAGTAAATGGGCATTTTCTTAGGAAATGTTTTGTCTGAGCCTTCGGTGGCTCCTTCGTTTGTAAATATTGTTCTTTTGACTCTTCGTTTATTTTTATTTCGTATTTGTATTTTTCGGCTTAGTAGATGACTCCATAGCCCAATAGCAAGGCACTGGAACTACAAAATAAGTCCTTAGAGCATCACAGGGATGACTCTATCCCCCATGGAGCCTAATTTTAGCAACATTACTTGTCTTTAGCATCAGGATAACTAGGTCCACAGGTTGCAGGAGGAGCGCCCAAGCGGAGTGCATAGAAGAAGTCCGTTTCGGACTTAAAATCAAGTGAGTAGGAAAAATTGTGGTGTCCATGGTCCAGATCCATCCATATGAGCAGATCAACGGTTGACGGGAAATCACAGATAGCGAAGTTGCGTCGAGGATAGAGCATGGATAACACCCATATTTTGTGCAGGAACGGATGGCATCCGATCATCCCAAAGGACGCGTGGCACAAGATCTAGTCAAGTTAGCTTCTCAATAGTCATGAGTTCAAAGGGTGAAGGTTTTATGTCATTATATATCTAGAATCCCCGAACCCTGAAGTGTTGATAGTGCCCAAAGGTGGGCCCACAATATTGAGGAGCAGTCTCAGCCGTCCATTTGAAGCAGAAACCTGGTGTGCTATTAGGCTCCCTGCCTATTCACCCATCATGATTTTGAAGTGAAAGAAGCAACTCCCTCATATTCCCGATGCACAAAGAGACGAGAGCTTCTAGGGCCTGGGACCCACAGTAGCATCAGGTAAATTTAGGACCGTCATATTTGAGAGAGACGTGTGGCACCCAATTGTGTCGTCTCGGCGTTTTGCACATCGCAGCTATGATAAGCAAGGTCCAGCATCGTCATATTCCCAACGTGCAAGGTGCTGGGAGTGTCCAGGACCCGGGCCCACACCATCACCGAAGTGCATTCAGAACCGTCAGATCTAGAGGGGCGCGTGGCACTAGATTAAGTCGCCTCGACATTTCACTCATCGTGATTTCAAGAAGCAAGGATTATCCCCTTCCCATTCACGAACGTCGAGGGTGCCTTGGGGATAAGCACATGGTCACAACCCGTGGTCACTTGGGAAAGAAAAGAGTTGTTCAGGAAGAGCCAAAGGCATCGTGTATGATTCACAGAAGGAATTACCGTGACCTCCAAGTTCCATTTGATCTAACCTCGATCCTGGTTTTCTCTTGGAGTAAATGAAGGTGAGGAGGAGTAGTTGAAACCTCTCCTCGGTCATTAAGTGCGAAGTATGGAGGGCCTGGCGAGCGGTCTGCTCGAGAGGGTCCTGTGTACCCAATTTTCCAAAAAGGCCATGTCAAGTTCTCAACTAACCAGAGGAAGTCTGCACATGCTAGCTTGACACTTAATGGCTCAGCTACTCCCCTCGCAGGAGCCATGCACAGTTAAGGTGGTGTCTGACAGGGATTATTCGTCCGAATTCGGCTGAAGGGACACCACGCCTTTGATGGCTGAACATGCCTCCGTTAGGTGAATTTTCCTGAGTATATAGAATCAGTTTTTGTATTTGGTAAGTATCGATGGTAGAGTGAAGCTCCTGGTTGTGAAGTTTTAGCAAACACCCTAGTTCTTGGGTTATGCATCTGTATGTAAGATTTCTTGTTTATTGAAAGGAAGTTTCCTTATTTCATCTAGTTTTCATCTCATACTGAGGGAGTTCGTGATCAACTGATTCGCATGAATTATGACAATTATGTTGTGATGAAGGATTTATTGTGGCATTATTGTTTTCTCTGGTTTTCTGTGTTTAAATGTGAGAAGATCTTGCATTTAGATGTCTTCTTCTACTGTATGTTAGGAACCTGATGTTTACGACAAACTTTAGCATCTCTTTTATATATGTCTTCCCCCTATTCACCCTTACTACAACTCATTGTATGAAGTTATCTAAGACCTCACTTGCCCATGCATGCTTGGCATAGTTTCAAAGTTAGAACCACATCGTTGTGAGTTAACTTCCATTTGATCACCCCATTAAACAAACTGTGACATAAACTGATGGGCGTTGGGATTTTCTCCTGCTGCAATCCAGGGATGACTTATGATGCTAACACATTATATGCATCATTAGATGTTAAAATATATAATGTACATCTAACTGTCTTATAAAATTATTACACATCATGAATTTCTTTTAGTCTTCTTTTGTTCTTTCCAAGTCTTAAGTAATTCATCCATATCCATGTCTTCGTTTACAGGGTGTTGTTCAAAACTGATGTTGTTTCATTCATTTTATGTCAAGTACGTCTAGTCTCATACCCACGGCGTGGATGCTGTTGTGAGGGGATATCACCTACAAAAACAAAAAATATTAAATTTATATGGCAATTTTTAAATATCATTGAAGTAGTTCATTAATATTAAAAAAAAACTTTGAAATGTGATTATTTACATGGTCCTCTAGTCAGCACCATTGGAATGGTTTCCAACCTATTCACCTGATCTTCATGTCGAGGAGGATCAAATATGACATTCTCTGCCATTGAAACGTCAAAATTTATAAGTACAAAATTATTAAGTATATAATTAATATATAGCCATTTTACTGCCATGGGCCTCAGTCACAGGAACATCTTGGGGTTGCACCTCACTGGGATGGGGTTATTGGTGTGCACCATGATCTTGTGGTTGTGTTGCACTATAAACACTCTATTTTCCATTACTAATGGTTTCGTTGATAGTGTTTCTCCCCTGATTAAAACAAAGTAAGACATTAAATTATGGATGATATCACAAGTTTACGTATTTTATAAGTAATGAAAGGTTAATGTGGACTGATTTTTATTTACCTTATCCTGAAAATTGGATCTTGGGGTATGCCCCATGCTTTTCCTACAATCAACCATAGCTTTATAACCATACTTATAACCAAGTTGGAGGTCTTCCTCTGTGGTTTCAGTTTCAAAGTCGTCGCCCTGCATTGTATAAGGGTATGGTTTTTTTAATTGTTTTGGTTGCAATTAACTGGAAGTTGTAAGGTGATGCAAATAATATTTTTAATATGTTTGGGTACTTACGATTCATGACTATAACCTCGATTAGCCGCCCTGGCTTGGCTTGTGTTGGCCATGTTTGGAAATCTTTTCCTTGGTTTCCTTCAAAGTGTCAGACAACCTATCATCAAAATTTTCAAGTATATTATATATAACCACACTTTTATTTAGATCTAAAGAAAACTAAAGCTAGTATTGAAATCAAAATATTGTAATTTACCTCTGTGTACTAGTTATTTGTTCTCTTGATTTTTTCAAAATATTCTCTTTTTCATCATCAATGATCACCTTCCACTCCCTCTCTGGAATCAAGGGAGGATGCTCATACCTAGGATTTCCTTCCAAGCTTCATCTATAATCATCCCACATATATTTCAAATATTCGCTAGTTGCAGAGGTGATCGTTTTTTTGTTGAACATGTCTACTCCAAAGAGGCCTTCGAGATAATCCATAAGTTCCTTTTTGAGGTTGGAATTCTTGCAATTCCACTTCATGCATAAGGTTTCCCCAAAAATCAACAAGGCCTTGCTCTCTAGGTGCCTATAAAAATGGTAGTCTCCTACACACAAAAAGATATGATCATTAAATTAAAATTAATAATCTAGATGATTTGTGTATGATAAGGACAACATTAAATGATTAAAATATGAATTAAAACTGCCTGGGAGTCTTGATTGTTTTAATGGAAGTCCATTATCGTCGACCAAAAATGTGCACGGAAGGGTCCCCATGCTTGTCACACGTCTAGCTCTAGGAAATGCAACCCTATCGACCACATCACCATGAGCTTCATATTTTCCACCATCTCTAGACTCTGATCAAGGTGTGGATGTCTGGAGGTGTGTGGCATGGATCCTATCTAAATTTCGTGTGGAAGATGGAGAAGTAAATATTACTCTAGAAGTTGTATGAACACCCAAATGAGGACTTTGTATCCTCTCTCTAGCACCACTACTACCAACACTAGGCTAAACAGGCTCCAAAAATATCTTTATAAAATAGCGTCTCTCTAACACCACTAAATACCTTGTCCTAAAAGATAAAGAAAGACTGGAAACCAAATATCAGGAAAAAAAAGAAAAGGAAGTAGAAATGGAAATAAAAGCTAATGAGGCTAAGGAAATGTACAAACAAAGAAAGAGGGAAGAAGTCGAAGATAAACTATCCAAGTAGGAAAAAACCAAAGATAAGGATCTTTCCTCATAAATAAATAATGGGGATAAATCAATGAGCACAAAACCAGATAGGGGAAAAGCAGTAAGTGCAGAGTGAGGAACATTGATCACACAAGAAGAATCGAGGAAGAATATGAAATAAGATGAAAGGATTAATGCTTCCAAAAATAAAGAGAACAAATCAACATGATAGTGCAATTGCTACAACATTCCCTCGCACTCAGTTGTATAAAGCCCTGATATAAGAATGACCTCCATTAGTATCCATTCCATGAATTTTAACAGTAACATTTGTAGGAATAGGTTTTGAAGGTGCAACCATCATTTTTGGTGACTACTAATACATCCATAATATGAGATACATTGAGAAAATAACACTGAATAGTAAATGAGAGAAGGCTGATACAAGTCACGAGACTCCTAAAACAAGTATCAAGTGGAAGGAAGGGATAGACCTTAAAGACAATGAAATACAAGTAGATTTAACACTCAATGCCTTTGTTGGTGTAAATATTATTTCAGTTCGTGAAGTTGCAAAATCTCTTGATACAACAAAATATAGAATTACTGAGTTAGAAACGACCCTGGAGACTATCAAGGTTACCATGGAAATAAATATTAGGAAATATATCCTAGGAATAAAATACATCCACAGAGATGAGATAGAAAAGAATCTTCAGATACAAGAAAGAGAGCTAAATGAAGAATTCAATGAAACAACTTACCTCAACTAGAAGGGACATCTAGATGTGATCTAGGATCTTTTTCTCAATGTGACTTATTAAAGAATTGTATTAAATGAGCATAAACAAAAATGCACCATAAATAAGGAAAGATCAATGATAAAGAGACATAAGCATCAGATCTAAACACAAAAAAATCATAACTGAGTTCATACCTGGTGGACTACATCTTTGGGTCCTACTCTCTAATGGGTAGGCGTTTTTATCAAATCAGCAAAATAATTTTCAAAAATACATAAGTATACCTCATTTTGGAGTTAAGCTCCAGAAGCTTTGCTCAAATTGGAAAACAAGCAACACCACTAAATTCGTTGCATCGAATTACCCATAAATGACTTTATCCACGCCTCGATCTAAGTGTGTCAATCTTAGGCCCATCAAAAATCTCATCTTGATTTGTGTATCTCCAATTTGCATTAACGACTGTACTCCTACATCATTTTTCGTTCCTAGTACAGACTATCGTGCACCCTACCTTACCTCGTTCAGTCAAGAAATTCCATTATTAAATAAAAAAATGTGGGTGGAGTTAACAATGTAGCCATTTATCCCATTGGTTGGAAGATGTGTATTAAGGTGAGTTGTTGGGGATGTCCCACAGTCAAACCAGCAAGCCTTCTATTTTTGTACATTTTAATTGCAGTCGTTACCAATAGTGGCGCCATGTTGGTGGACTGTTGTCAAATTTAGTGGAATGTTGCCAAATTTGGCGGAAGTTGGTCAAATTTGGAGGGATACATGTTAACATGGAAGATTAGGGGTTTCGATCAACAAACCCCACTAGTTTTTATTATTTTTTGGTTGTTGTCCCTCGTTGGGAATTTTCCCACTACCACGTGGCAACCCATGACTAGGCCACATGGAAACCATTCATTTTCCCACATCACCTCTATGCACAGTCACTCCCAGGTCACTTCTACCTATTAATCTCACCACTTCACCTATTGGGTGGTTGTATGGATGCCACTTGACTGCACAGACTACCAAGTGGCACTTTTCCATTGGTCCATAGATTTATTAGAAAAGGCCAAAAATGACTGACACATGGCAACCTCTCGTGCTGCCACATTATCATGTTGAAATAATCACGACACATGTCACCCTATACATGTTCCATGTACTTTATATGGATGTTCACTTCATCCATACTGATGCTAACATCAACAGTATAGACGTTGACTCATCCCTTCTCACTCGGCTAGGTTGACCAAAACTTTGACTGTGAATATCATTTGATCCGTAAATCCATTTGATGAGTCGTTTATTTCGTTGGAAATCTTTTGATGTGTTATTTGCAATGATACTAATTTCACTAGATTTTGAGGACTTTGAATGTTTTCCCTTTCTCTGTCTGTTGAGGCCATTTTGAGTTTTTTGAGGTGCTTTTGTGAATTCTAAGTTATTCTTAGACTTTTCTAGATCATTTTTGGATCATGCCTTCCCATTGAGATCTTTTTGAACCACCAAAATATTTCATAAATCAATAGATAAGTGATGGAAGACTTCCCTCACCTTGTCCTTCTCAATCCACTTTGCTTTTCTCGGATGTGTTCCCTTTAAGCCCACTCAAATATAATCAACATAACCCCTGTGTGAATTCCTCATCCTTCTATCTAGGATGATATCTTCCTTCAACTCATCGAATTTCTTAGGGGAAAACTCATCAACCGAAGGCAATGAAACTTCCTCACCTTGATTCATGATGATGGGAGGCTAAAGAAGTTTAAATTTTTCCACGTTTACAACAGATTAAATCTACATATAAGGTAGAATATCTAAATGAAAATCATTTGTGTTTCTTTTCTCCAAAATAGTGAAGGGTCCATATCAGATAGGCTTGATTTTCTTGCTTTCACCCTTCAACTTCTTCTTGTTGATGTGAATCCATACTTGGTCTACAAGATGGAACTGATGATCAACCCTGTGCTTGTCATGTTGAGCTTTCTACTCTGCTTGACATTTCTCCAACTTCTCTATGACTACTTGGTGCACTTGTTGGATCTTTTGAATGAACTTGCAGGCCATGTCTTCATTTATTTCTTCATTGAAATCGACATCTTTCCAATACATCAAGTTCAAAGGGACATTATGCAAATACCCAAAACATGTTTCGAACCACTAACACTAAGTGGAAGAACATAAGGCTCGATTGTAAGCATGTTGTACATAGGGTATTTGTTCATCCCTTAACTTGGGATGCTTGCTGGAGTATCTTCGAATCAAAAGTACCATTGTTCGGTTAAAAAAATTTGTCTTTCCATTGGTCTGTGGATGAAAAGAAGTGATCCTATTCAACTTGGTGTCCATCATCCTCCACAATCTTGTCCAAAAATATCCAAGGAATCGAGTATCGTGATCCGAGATAATGGATGTGGGTACCCCAAAGTGTACCCAAACATAATGAAAGAAGAAAATAGCAGTCTGCTCAACATTGATCTTCTTTTTACATGGCATCAACATACACATCTTACTAAACCTATCCAATACTACATACAAATAGTCATGACCCATTTTTGACATTGGTAAACCCCCTACAAAATCCATGGGGATAATCTCCCATGGATGGGATGGAACAGGAAGTGGTGAGTATAGCCCCAATTTTCTATTAGTGGGCTTACAATTCGAACACATCACACACCCCTTTACATATTTAGTTACAATTGATTTCATCCGAGGCCAGTAACAAAATCTTTTTAGATGAGCCATAGTTTTCCCTACCCCAAAATTCCTAGATACGAGAGAAGTGTGAGCTTATTGTATTACATGGACTCATTCACTTATAGGAATACATAGCTTTAAAAGATTGTAGAGTAGTTTTCCGTACAGACAATAGTTCTGTACCTATGCACCATGGGTTAGCTTTTCAAATACCTCTTTAAAATATTCATCAACCACATATTGTTCCACATAAATATCATGAGATAAAGAAGCATTCTTCAAAATAATAGAAGAGACAATAGGAGGTCTAAAATCATATCAACTACCTTGTTACTTGTACCCTTTTTCTATTTCATTACGAAATGAAAATGTTGAAGAAAACCCATCCACCTATAATGTTGATATTGTTGTAGATTTGTTTCTTCTTGGAGATAGTATAACGACTGGTGATCTGTATGTATGATTGTTTCCTTCCCTAACAAGTAGTGCTTCCATTTATTTACACTTCGAACTAATGCATACAACTCTTTATCATATGTAGTATAGTTAACAACAACTTCGTTAAAAGTTTTAGAGTGGTAACATATAGGCTTACGATATTGCATCAATACTTCACCCATGGTGTATCCGCTAGAATGTTTCCTGGTTTGGAAAGGCTGTTAAAGATTCAACAATGCTAATATTGGTGTGATATTTATCTTTTCCTTCAAAGTGTTGAAGGCCTTTTGTTGCTTTCCTCCCAATTGAAAAGTGTTCTTCATACTCATTAGGGCATGTAAAGGAGATGCAATAAATGAGAAGTTTCAAATGAATCTCCTCCGGTACTGGACTGCACCCAAGAAGCTTCAAATTTTGGTTACATTTTTGGGCTCAGGACAATTCACAATTACATCAATTTTGGAAGGATCTATTTTCAATTTTCCTCCTCCTAGAATATGACCTAAGTACACTAGTGCAGTCTTGACAAAATCACATTTGTACTATTTTACATACAAATTTTCCCTTTGCAAAGTAACTAATATTTTCTTTACATTCCTTACATGTTCAACCCATGTCCCACTAAATATAAGAATGTTTTCTAAATATACAATTACAAAATAATCTAGAAATGGCATGAATACATAATTCATCACATGCATGAAGGTCTTCGTAGCATTAAAAATCCCAAATGGCATAACTAATCGCTCAAACAATCCATGTTTGGTTTTAAAGGAATTTTTCCATGCATCTTGTTCTACAACGCTAATATGATGGTATCCACTGTGCAAATTCAACTTAGATAAATAAATAACATTATTTAATTGATCAAGTAAATTACCTATAATAGGAAGAGGGTATCTAGTTTTCACCTTCATTTTGTTAAAGGATAGATAATCGACACACTTTTGCCATGTTCCACCCTTATTTTCCACCATCACAATCAAAGAACCACAAGGAGATGAACTCGGTCCGATGACCTCTTGATCCAATAAGCCTTGTACCTGATTTTTGATCTATGTCATCTCTACAACTGACATCCTGTACATGCCCACATTAGGAAGAGGAGAATATTGTTGATGATGTATTTCATGTTGGATTTCCCTTTTAGGAGGTAATCCATCTGGTTCCTGAAAAATGTCATCATATATAGAAACAATATCGATTAATTATTTCTTATGAGAAGTATCACATCATTAGAAGGCATCATATGTTCCGACATCATTTTCCCTTACGACCATGAGTACATATCTCTTATTAGTGTTTATGAGTATTTTCGTCCATCCTGCACTAACAAGTGTTGTGTTTACGCTCATGTTGTGGGCTCTGAAAATATATTCCACTGGCCCTTTAGTAAGGTGATATTTTTTCTCATGATGAAAGAAGACTACTTTTCTATTATAAATATAAGGATTCCCTATCACTATGCCACATATATCAAGTGATACAACATCCACATCCACTTCATCAATAAACTTTGAAGAAATAGAAAATTTGACCGTACACTGCTTGGTGACATTATGTGTTTGTTTATCACATACCCAATGAAGATAAGGCTTTGGATGTGGTTTAGTTTCAAGACCCATATTTTTGAAAAGTGCTTTAGATATCAAGTTTACTTGGGAACCTGGATCAAATAATGTATCTATCTTAGTATGCTTAGATACAACTCTTATGTGAAATAATTCATTCCTCTTTTTGTCATCATCATGAGATTCATTATTGGAATTTGAACTAGCATGAAGGGAACATTTACCTTGTACTCCAACTGCTATGATATTTTCCTCATCTCCTGAATCAGAACCAATATCTTCTTTCACTATAGCAACGATATTTTTCTTCCCCTTTCCATCGAACTATTTCAGTCTTTTCTCTGGATGTAATTTCCAACAATGTTTATCATCATGACCATTCTTCTTTCAATGAGTGCAAGATGTATTTCCTTCTTCCCTCTTTACAGTGGAAGTCCTTTTGTCCTTCCTTTGAAACTTTCCTTTAAATTCCTTATATGGGAATTTGGAAGGTTTCTTTGTGGGATTTTCTTGAACATGCTTTCCCCTATTCTCAAGGATAGTGGCTTGCACACAAACTTTGTCAAGACTGGTGGGGTTGAACAATAGTAAAGTATGGTGAATATAACTCTGAAGTGCACCAATATACTTCATTAAAGTTTCATAAGAATATAAAGGAATATTTAATGCAAGAGATTTATTCCTAAATTCTTCCATGAAACTTTGTACAGTTTGACTTTTTCTTTGTCTTAAAGTTTCTCATTCCATCATTTTTTTATGTAAATAACCCAATGGATAAAATTGCTTCCTTATTGTTGATTTAAATTAAGACCATGAGGAAAGAAGATTACCACACTTACTTATGTCCTAAAGTTTTCTCTCCCACCATATGAGAGCAGTGCCTTCCAATCGAAGAGAGGCCAATTTCACTTTAACTTCCTCTTCATCAATTTGTTTAATAGGACAATATAATTCAACTTGTCGGATCCAATTATCCACCTTTCCAGGATTAGCATCTCTATTAAACATAGGTAAATAAAAGTTTACGTAAAGATTTAATAATGATTTCTTAAAAGAAGATTTATGGATATAATGATGAGAATGATGAGAATGATTAGAGTAAGAAGAGCTAGAACTCTATGGTGAAGATGGAGGCTCAGAAGGGTCTCCTCCATCCCCTTGATTCATGGAAGCATTTTTATCCATTGATGCTTCCTTTTTTGATGCAGGAGCATCTCCCATGTCAAGCGAGCCATCACGGAAGCATTGGACAGCTGGAAGGCATCCAACACAAATTTTTAAATTTTCCTTGGAAGATGATGCGCCAAACATAAATGTGGCAATTTATTGAAGCACACTTGTATATTGTAATGGAACTTGAGTGGATTTCTCTCATCCTTAGTAGGTAGAGGCATTTAAGCTAGTTAATGTAAAGTAGATAGAATTTAATTCTAGACTAGACAGTTGTAGAGCGCAAGAGGGAAACAGGATATAGACACCCTCATTGTGAATTGTAATATTATTCTGAGCATTGGAGCATAGAAGACGCAGAGAGATGTGTAAGAACACCCATGTACAGATATTTGAATTAATAGAAGAAAGCTTTAATTCAAATTCATGGTTTTGTGTCTATTCTCTGTATATTGATGTTGATATGCTCATGAATGTTTGCTTCCTGTTTACACTTGTTGTATATGTTGTGTAAGTGATTTCATGGTTGAGTTGAAGTATGAGAGGAAGTGGGAATGAGTTTAAATTGTTTCTCTATCTGAGCTAGAGTTCTTGCAAGGAGTGTAGTTGAAGTGTCTTCAAGGAGTGCGTTGACAGAAAGCTCAGATAGTTTATCTTTTGTTCTCATTCACCCAGAAGGTGCAGTTGGGTACAGGAGATGTGCGAGGAGTGTGCAGGCTGGGAAAAAGTCTAAGGGTTGTGAACCTGAGTGAAAAATCGAAGGACTGCTGCTGCAGGTGTGTGTAAAGTCAAAGACTTCAACACTTAGACGTGGTTGGAGGTTTTCCACAAGGAGTGCGTTCAAGAGTGTTTCTGAGAAGACTTAAAGTCGTGGGGGAAAAGCTCAGGAAGGATAGAGCCTTTGAATTGGTTGAAGGACAGTTCAGGGAGTTGGTGCGTGAATATTTAAGTAGGCATCATAAGTTCACGCTACAGGTAGATGAGTTCCACGGAGGAACACTTAGTCACTTTGCAGATTTCTCAAAGGAGGAACGAACGGTCGGTATTCTCTGAGGAGAATCAATGAATCTCCATGAGCCATCAGATCTCCTAGAGGAGTAGAGGAGATACTTGAGTAGATGTTGATCCGAGTCACGAGGACCATTGGATCTACATGTACATCATGTATCGAGGTTTCGTAGATCGAAACTCCAAATTATTGCAACAGGAATCGCGATATCGCGATATGCGATATCCCGACAGTCGAAGGACAATGTGTGGGCCACAACGGAGTTGGCGAGTGGAGGACAGGTGGCACGAGCTATCGGAATTTTGCAGTGAGAAGTGGTGAAACGTTGCATCAGGATTCGCAAAATCATGAACCCCAAATTCCCGATAGAGGTGATGGGACATTGAAAGGTCAACTCTCACGTGTGTCGGTTAATCGGCATATCAGGAGTCGAGAGTTTGTAAAACGAAGTGTTCGACATCGCGAGTAGTGAAATAGCGATAGGATAAGTCCCAACAGGAAAGGGAAAGGCCAGCGTTGACTGAGGTGTCGGGTCTCGGTGATTTGAGAGTACAGCGTTTGATCATCGACCTCGCGAAGTTCAATCCTCCCAGTGCAGAGAGGGGATCGCGCGAGAGTTCTGTGGGTGTAGATTTCCCGATAGGGAAATAGAAGGATGGTTAGTGTTCTTCGGGCAAAGGAAAGAAAAGATCCTGTGAGCGGGCGTGCCTACAGGCACGTGCTATGTCAAGTTTGGTATTAGAGCACAGAAAGGTTCTTTTCTTTCTGTAGTAGAGATGAAGAAAATTCACCATGCTACCAAGGAGAGTTAGAAAGTCACCCGATCCAGAGGACAGGGAAGTGCAGCGAAGAAGAGGTAGGCAGATGACAGATCCAATCATGGAGATAAAGATGCGTGATCTCTGAGCCAGACTTGAAGACATGGAGACAGTGCAAAGATGCACAACCAGTGCAGGGGATCTGAGTGATTCTGATAGTGAAGTTGAGGCTGAACGAGAAGAAGAAGTTGCAGTTGAAGATGCATCAAACGAGCGTTTGATCAGAGCTATTGCCAGGATGGGTGCAAGAGAAAAGATGGACATTCCAGTTTACGAGGGAAACTTGGATGCAGAGGAGCTTCTAGATTGGATTAGAGCTCTAGAAACATACTTCGACTATGAAGATGTCAAAGAGGAAAAGAAAGTCAAGCATGTTGTCACACGCTTGAAGGGACATGTAGCATTGTGGTGGGATGAACTGCAAGATGATAGATGCTGCAAGGGAAAGCAGAAAATCAAGAGCTGGGATAGGATGATTGCGAAGATGAAGTCGAAATTTATCCCTAGGGACTATCAAATTACTCTGTTCAGGAGAATGCAGAACCTGAGACAGAAACTAATGACAGTGAAACAATACACTGAGGAATTCTATAAAATGAACATCAGAGCAGGTCATCGGGAGAGCAATGATGAAAAATTTTCTAGGTATATGAATGGCCTGAGATATGACATTCAGGATGAGATGAGCATGGTAACCATACGAATGGTGGAAGATGCTTATCACATGGCTTTGAAAGCTGAAGAGAAGTTGAGCCGAAAGCAGAGTCAAAGGGGCCGAGGTAGAAGTCAGCCCAGAGGAAAATCTGTTGCCTAGGACGGAAACCAGAAGCCCAAGGAGGAATGGAAGAAAACTCCAACTCGAACAGAAAGAGGTGGAACCTCACAATGAGGGTAGCAATATGCTGAACAGAGAGGGCATCATAATGAGCAGAGAGGATATTATGCTGACAACAACACTTTTCCTTGTACTAGAGGTAGAGGAAGAGTAAGAGGTGGAGTAATCACATGCTTCACATGTGGAAAGAATGGGCACAAGTCTTATGAGTGTCCAGATAAAAAGAAGGACATTGGAGAAGCTCACATCATCAAAGCACAGAGGCGGGATGTTGAGGCAGAATATGGTGAAGCCAGAAGATCGCTAATTCTGCGAAAAGTCCTTTTGACACCTGAGAAGGAGGTGGAAGGTTCAGTCCAAAGGACCAAACTTTTCAGGACTTCTTGCAAGACTAAGGACATGGTATGAAAGGTCATCGTAGACAGTGGTAGCATGGACAATCTCATTTCTACAGATATGGTAGAGAAGCTGGAGCTGGAGACGATTGATCATCCAAGCCCATACAGAGTTTTGTGGCTACAGAAAGGACACCAGGTAACTGTCACTAAACAATGTTTGGTTGAATTCAAGATAGGAGGATATAATGATAAAATCTTGTGTGATTTCATTCCTATGGATGTTTGTCATCTATTGCTAGGTAGACCATGTCAATATGACATAAATATGATTCATGATGGGAAAATGAACACATATACCCCGGAGAAGAATGGGAGGACACATAGGTTGCTGTGATAAAAGATAAGGAGGTGAAACTGGAGTTAAGCAACACTGTACTTCTCATGAGTGGGAAGGAACTTCTTACAGAAGTTAAGAAGAAGGAGGATCCACAATTCTTTGTGGTTAGAAAGCCGAGGATTGTTATTACTAGCACAAGAGTGGATGATTTACCAAAGGAAGTTCAGGAACTACTGGAAAAATTCACTGACATCATAATGGATGAACTACCTCGTTCGTTGCCACCAATCAGACGTGTGAGTCATGATATTGATCTCATACCAGGAGCTAGTTTTCCAAACAAAGTTGCGTACATATTGACGCCACAAGAGAATGAAGAGGTTAAGAGGAAAGTCTATCATTTATTGGACAAAGGATTAGTCAGGGAAAGCTTGAGTCCATGTGTTGTTCCAACAGTACTCAGTCCAAAGAAAGACGGAGGCCAAAGGATGTGTACTGACTCAAGGGCAATCAATAAGATAACCATCAGGTACATATTTCCATTGCTGAGGATGGATGATTTGATGGATTTCTTGAGTGGAGAAAAATATTTTTCAAAGATTGATTTGAAAAGCGGATATCACTAGATTCGCATGAGAGAAGGCGATGAATGGAAGACAACATTCAAAACAAACGAAGGGTTGTATGAATGGCTTGTTATTCCATTTGGCTTAACAAATGTTCCAAGTACCTTCATTAGGTTGATGAACAAATTCTTGAGGGAGTTCATAGAGAAATTTTTCATTGTGTATCTGGATTACATACTGGTTTACAATAAATCAGCAGCAGAGCATCTAAAGCATTTGGCTACGGTGATGCAGAAATTGTAGCAGGAGAAGTTGTTGATAAATATGAAGAAATCCTCATTTATGAAGACAGAGCTCATTTACTTGGGGTTTTTCATTTCGGTGAATGAGTTGAGGATGGATCCAAATAAGGTGGAAGTGATCAAGAATTGGCCATCACCCAAGAATATTTTTGAGGTGAGAAGTTTTCATAGATTGGCTAGTTTCTACCGAAAGCTCATTAGGAATTTCAGTGGAATTAGTGCAGCAATGATGGATATAGTGAAAAAGTGGCATAAGTCTTTTGACTGGACTGAAGAGGCCGAAAAGAGTTTTAATATGTTGAAGAGGAAGATTACGGAACAACCAGTTTTGGTGTTGCCGGATTTCCAGAAGACATTTAAGGTGAAATGTGATGCAAGTGGGTTTGCAATAGGGGCAGTCTTGAGTCAATAAGATAGGCCGATAGAGTATTTCAGCGAGAAGATGAATGAGGTGAAATTGAAATACTCCACGTATGATAAGGATTTTTATGCTATCATTCAGGCATTGAAGAAATGGAGGCATTACTTGATCCCGAAAGAATTTGTTTTGTATAGTGACAATCATGCACTACAGTTTGTGACTCAACAGGAAAAGTTGAATCAGAAACATGTTAAATGGGTTGAGTATATGTAGAATTTCACTTTTGTGATTAAGCATATTTCGGGTATTACTAACAATGTGGTTGATGCTTTGAGTAGGAAGTGTTTGTTGTTGCAGGAGTTCCGAGTCAAAACGTTGGGTTTTGATGATCTCAGGGACACATACAGAGATGATCTAGATTTTCAGGAGGAATATGAAGCAGCTCAGAATCCAGTTCTCAGAGACCGTAGCCAATGGATATAGTATATGATCTAGGAAGGATTGTTGTTTAAGGGAAATCAACTGTGTATTATGAAATGCTCCATGAGGGAAAACTTGCTGAAGGAGAAACACAGTGGAGGATTGGCAGGACACTTCGGTCATGAAAAAACATTCGCAAAGCTGAGCGAATCATAATTTTGGCCAAGGATGAGATCATAGGTCAAGATATTTGTGGACAGATGCAGGATTTGCCAACATTCGAAGGGGAGGAAGCAGAATGCGGGTTTTTATCAACCATTTCCCATACCTGAAAGGCCGTGGGACGCGATTAGCATGGATTTCATATTGGGGTTGCCAAGAACACAAAGAGGTGTTGATTCAATATTTGTGGTGGTGGATATATTTTCCAAAATGGCACACTTCATTCCATGACATAAGACCAGTGATGCAACTCACATCGCAAACTTTTTTTTCAAAGAGGTCATTCGACTTCATGGGTTGCCGAGAAGTATAGTTTCGGAAAGAGACGAAATTCATAGGGCATTTTTGGAGGACCTTATGGAAGAAGCTAGGAAATAACTTTTTGTTTAGTCAGGATTATCATCCTTAGATGGATGGATAGACAGAGGTGGTAAACAGAAGTCTGGGAGACTTGTTGAGAAGCTTGATGATAGAGCACCACAACAGTTAGAACAATATATTGCCGCAGGTAGAGTTTGTGTATAACGACTCAGTGAACATGAGTACAGAGAAAAGTCCATTTCAAATTGTTTATGGCATACATCCAAGAGGAATTTATGAACTGAGGGATTTATAATATACTTCTACTAGGAGCGCTAGTGCAGAGGAATTTGCAGAAGCGATAAAAGAACTTCACAGCCAGGTGAAGGAGCGACTGCTGAAATCAAACCAAGAATATAAACGCAGAGCCGATCAACATAGAAGACAACTTTAGTTTGAGGTTGGTGATCTGGTTCTGGAACATTTGAGAAAATAAAGGTTCCCAAGAGGAACATATAATAAGCTGAAGATGAAGAAAATCGGGCCATGTAAGGTCTTGAGGAAATTCGAGGAAAATGCTTATGAGATTGAATTACCCGATGGCATCAAAATTTCTCTGATATTCAATGTCTCAGATTTGTACCCATATAAAGATGGAGAAGCAGAGACTGGAGATGAGCAGCCAATGATCCAGTGGACAAAGCAGATGCCAGTTGCATAGAAGTCGCAGATGGAGTGCATACTGGACAAAACGGTGAGCAAGAGGACCAGGTGAAGGCAATAATTTGAGTATTTGGTCAAGTGGAAGAATCATCCAGTTGAAGATGCCATCTAGGAGACTGAAGTGGAGATACAGAAGCATGGACAGACCGTGCAAGATCTCATGGGCAGGAGAGCATGAAAAATTTCAAGTGAGGAAGTATGATGCAGGAGCATCTCCCATGTAAAGCGAGCCAGTGCAAAAGCATTGGACAGCTGGAAGGAGTCCACCACAAATTTTTAAATTTTCCTTGGAAGATGATGCGCCAAACATAAATGTGGCAATTTATTGAAGCACACTTGTATATTGTAATGGACCTTGAGCAGATTTCTCTCGTCCTTAGTAGGTAGAGGCATTTAAGGTAGTTAATGTAAAGTAGATAGAATTTAATTCTAGACGAGACAGTTGTAGAGCGCAAGAGGGAAATGGGATATAGACACACTCATTGTGCATTGTAATATTATTCTGAGCATTGGAGCATAGAAGACGCAGAGAGTTGTGTAAGAACACCCATGTACAGATATTTGAATTAATAGAAGAAAGCTTTAATTCAAATTCATGGTTTTGTATCTGTTCTCTGTATATTGATGTTGATATGCTCATGAATGTTTTCTTCCTGTTTACATTTGATGTATATGCTGTGTAAGTGATTTCATGGTTGATTTGAAGTCTGAGAGGAAGTAGGAATGGGTTTCAATTGTTTCTCTATCTGAGCTAGAGTTCCTACAAGGAGTGCAGTTGAAGTGTCTACAAGGACTACGTTGACAGAAAGCTCAGATAGTTTAGCTTTTCTTCTCATTCACCCAGAAGGTGCAGTTAGGTACATGAGCCATGTGAGGAGTGCTCAGGCCAGGAAAAAGTCTCAGGGTTGCGAACCTAAGTGAAAAATCAAAGGAATGCTGCTGCAAGTATGTGCAGAGTCAAAGACTTCAACACTTAGACGTGGTTGGAGGTTTTCCGCAAGGAATGCATACAAGAGTGTTTCTGAGAATACTTAGAGTCATGGGGGAAAAGCTCAGGAAGGATAGAGCCTTCGAATTGGTTGAAGGAAAGAACAGGGAGTTGGTGTATGAAGGTTTAAGCAGGCATTGTAAGTTCACGCTGCAGGTAGACGAGTTCCACGGAGGAACACTTAGTCACTTTGCAGATTTCTCAAAGGAGGAACAAACGGTCGGTACTCTTCGAGGAGAATCAGTGAATCTCTGTGAGCCATCAGATATCCCAGAGGAGTAGAGGAGATATGCAAGTATTCCCATAGGGTTCAAAGCTCAGGAGGGGTAGAGCCATTGATCCGAGTCACGAGGACCATTGGATCTACACGTACATCATATATCGAGGTTTCATAGATCGAAACTCCAAATTATTGCAACAGGAATCGTGATATCCCAATAGTCGAAGGATAGTGTGTGGGCCACAATGGAGTCGGCGAGTGTAGGACAGGTGGCACGAGCTATCAAAATTTCACAGCGAGAAGTGGTGAAACGTTGCATCAGGATTCACGAAATCGCGAACCCCGAATTCCCAATAGAGGTGACGGGACGTTGAAAGGTCAACTCAAATGCGTGTCGGTTAATCGGCATATCGGCAGTCAGGAGTCGATAAAATGAAGTGTTCGACATAGCGAGTAGTGAAATCACGATAGGAGAAGTCCCGACAAGAAAGGGAAAGGTCAGCATTGACTGAGGTGTCGGGTCTCGGTGATCCGAGAGTACAACGTTTGATCATTGACCTCGCGAAATCGTGAAGTCTGATCCTCTGAGTGCAGAGAGGGGATCGCGCGAGAGTTCTGTGGGTGTAGATTTCCCAATAGGGAAATAGAAGGACAGTTAGTGTTCCTTGGGCCGAGGAAAGAGAAGATCATGTGAGCGGGCGTGCCTGCGGGTGTGTGCTGCATCATTTTTCTTCCCTTTCTTTGCCATTCTCTTCTCATAATCTCCATAGATTTTCTTCGCCATAATTAACATGCGATAGAAGACCATGTGAAATTTTTTATCCTGTTCATCACACTTTTCCTCTTCATCCATTTTCTTCCTTCTAGATGCATGACCAATCTCTGGGTTGAAAGTATAAAGAGTTCCTTCACCTTGTTTATGCTTGGCCCTAGTAAGCATTCACAATCAACAATTCAATTCAAAGATGACTTCTCTAATACCAACATGATCTGAGATCTTTTCATCAATGTGAATTATTAAAGAATAGTATTAAATGAGCATAAACTAAAATGCACCATAAAGAAGGAAAGCTCGATGATAAAGAGACATAAGAATTAGATCTGAACACGAAAACCTGATAACAAAGTTCGTTACTAGTGGACTATGTCTCTAGGTCCTGCTCTCAAATGGGTAGGACTTTTTATTGAATCAACAAAAGAATTTGGAAAAATACATAAGTATAACTCATTCTAGAGTTAAGCTGCAGAAGCTTTGCTCAGATTAGAAAACAAACAACACCACTGAATTTGTGGTGTTGAATTACCCAAAAATGATTGTGTTCACACCTTGATTTGAGTCTGGTAGTCTCGGGCCCATCAAAAACCTTGTCTCGATTTACCTGCTTGCAATCTACATTAATGATTGTAATCCTACATCATTTTCTGTGCCTAGTAGGGATTTTCGCGCACCCTGCATTCCCCCTGTGCACTAACGAAATTCCATTTTTAAATTCAAAAAAGTGGATGAAGTTAACAATGTGGTTATTTGGCCCATTGGTTGGCATATGTGTATTAAGGCGAGTTGTTGGGGAGGTCCCAGGGTCAAATCCATGGGCCTTCCTTTTTCTTACACTTTAGTTGCAACCATTACCAATAGTGGTGCCAAGTTGGTGTATCATTGCCGAATTTAGTGGATTATTGCCAAATTTGGTGGAAGTTGGTTAGATTTGGTGAGATATGTGTTAAAGTGGCATATTATGGGTTGGTGTTAGCCAACCCCGCTATTTTTTTTTATTTTTCGGTTGCAGGCGCTCACTGGGCATTTTCCCACTGCCACATGGTTGCCATTCATGCGCCCATGTCACCTCTTTGAACATTCACTAACACGTCACTTTTTCTGGTCAAATCACTATGTTACCTTCCGAGTGGCTATACAAATGCCAGGTGGTTGTACGAACTACAACATGACGGTCTTCCACTAGTCCATGGATTGACCAGAAAAAAGAGTGACACGTGGCAGCCTCTGGTGCTTCCACATCATCATGATATGTTTCATCCTCTGTGTGTCACACATACTCCTGTACAAATGTTGACATCATCCGTACTGATTTTGACGCAGCAATACATATGTTGACTCATCCCTGCTAACTGGGCTATGTTGACGAAAACTTTGACCGCGAATATTTTTTGATTTGTAACTTCATTTGATGAGTCATTTATGTTGTTGGAAATATTTGCATGTTCTCTTCATGATGATGCCAATTTCATTGAGTTTTGTGGACTTTGAATTTTTCCCTTTCTCTTTCTATTGAGGCCATTCTGAGCTTCATGAGGTGCTTTTGTGAATTATAATCTATCCTTAGACTTCTATAGATCATTTTTGGATCAAGATGAGATTGAAAAATTGAAAGATTCATATGCTTGAGGATAATAACCTCTTAAAGAAAACTATAGAATAGAACAAAAGTTAGACAGTTTGTCTAGAAATTGTAAAAGGAGAAGCCATCAATATGAATGAAGGAATCATGAACTCGCAAAATAAATTATTCTATGTAATTAAACAAATACATAAAACCAAATATGATCAAATGAAGTTGAGTCTACAGGTGGAGGATATGTAATAAATCTACCAAAAGTCCCAAGAGTCCTATAACATAATTATTGAATGGAGGGATATTCATCATAACTCTATGAAACACTTCATATGTATTCATATAAGAAAAGAATCAAATATATCTAACTTTTGGATTCATGGATGGTGATGATCAGAGATATTAAGAACACCTAGGTGTAGGTTAGTGTAACAAGAAAAGAACTATGGAAGTCATCCAATAGCCTACTCACACAATTTGAAATGGATCCCATGGGAGATTTATATAAGGAATCATCAACTCAAACAACAATATAAGATGTGGAAAGAAGGAGAAACCTAAACATGAATTCCATTGAAGTCATCAACAAAGTTAATGCAAAAGTTATAGAGATAAGGTTAATACAACCCGTCAAGTTAATTTCACTAACTGAATATTCCTTGCAATGTGCTGAGCATAAATTAAAGATAGAAATTATTACCCTCATCTGCAACAATGAAATAGATCTTGAAAGGACACACCTATTCTGAGTGGATACTTTAATCAAGGAATTAAATATATGGAAAAGTTTCATATATGATATGAAACCGTCAAGGCCTACTGGATTAGTAACCAAATTTTGCAATAGAATCATATCTTTGTAATTAATGTAATATGCCAATCGAGAAAGAGAGTTGAAGCTTCATTTCAATCCTCTGCTTGTTTGATAGTTATAGAAATATTAAATTCTTCTCTTTGTATTCTATAGAAGACATGAATGTAAAGAGTAAATAACTTTTTTTGTTTTTCAATTCATATTGTACTAATAATTTCATTTGAATAAAGAGAAAGAGGAATTTTGGAGACTTCACCACAGGAGCGTATGACATGAGGCGATGCGACTTGAGGCTACTTGATCCGTGAGAGGCCGAAGTCAAGTCACAGCAATCGGATTCTTTCTCTGGGTATCACCTAGGCAATCGGATCAGTCTCTGGGCCAAGGAAAGACATATCAGTTCAGTCGTGATTTCTGTAACTGTGTTTGAGATTTTTCTTAATTCTTTACTATTTATCTGTGTTCTAAGAGTTTCATTGTGTGAACTATTTATGAATTTTTCTCTTTGGAATATATTATCATTTTTTTCCTTTAATAAATATAGTCATACTGTTATTAACTCTAAGCACAATTTTTTGTTAACATGTTTAATTGCTTTACAACTTTATTCATCATCAGAATGTATGAATTATTTATAATTTGGAAGATATCATTATTGATTGTGTTTAATCCATATTAGTTGGATCCTGATCAGGATATATTTAATTTAGTGTATAATTATATCTTATTTTAGTTTTAGCTAGCATTATTTTAGTTTAATTTTATATTTTAATTCATTTGATAACCTTTGGATCTCAAATTCATATTTATATAGTTAATTTAGTGTGGAAAGAAGACCAATATTATTGTCATAAATACTATCCCAAATGAGAGTGGGTCTAATTGGGACCTTCCATTGGCCATTCTCCCTTACCTGTTTGAATGGTTCATTTGGGCCCATCAATAGTAATGACGCTAGAAGGATGGGACTACAAATAAAACCACAAACCCGTGTAGTTTTATTCCACAAGTAAATACTTCCTTGTCCATTGTTTCCATAAAATTCGTTCTCAGTATGTTTTTCTTCCCCCATCATATGATTTGAACACATCATCACATACCACTACTCAACGTTCTTCCACTCATTATTAATCTACATTTTCTTCACCGCAACCCTACATATTAACAAGCCCACATATTGATAACATTATGAGGTAGTCTCAAGAGCATGTAGACCCTATCCTAACTAGAGAATGGAGAAAACATATATGTAAAACTCCCATTGACTATTCACTACCTCAAGTTCAAGAGAATCCTCACAATGAACATCCATTCTTTATGAACCCTTTCTCATATCAAGAAAATCCTACTGTCGAAACCCTTCAATATCACCTACCCCAAGATACATCATATTTTTCCAAGAATTCTAATTTTAGACTTGAATGTTTCTTTCTTTCTAGTGGTTTAAGTGGTATACCTCCCTCTCCTCTCAAATCCCCACCTTATACACCAGGAAATGATTTGGGGGAGGACTGTGAGGAAAAATAACACGAGAGTGAACCAAAAAACAACTCATTACAACTTGTCGTGTATCACCCTCTAAATGTGGTCGGAGCTAATGCAAATCAAAATCCTTGGTGCTATCAACCTTGGCTTGTTATTGATGTATTTTTCATACCTGGGATAGTTTATGACATGCCTAAACACCCTGATAAATTCTTTCCAAAGTTTGACCCTGACTGGAAGGATTCTGCTGAAGACCATGTGTTGAGGAAAAGATATGAATTGATCTTACTCAAGCATTTTCAGAATTTACTTGGATAAATTAAAGTAGACATGAATATCACCCTATGTTTATATCTAACAAAAATATGTTTCCTAACTCACAAGTATTAATTACAAGTTCTTACACTATTTTTTTGTCAACAAAAAGCTTGCTAGAAATTCACTTTTTATGTATTTTTCTAAAAATATCAGTTGTTGAAATAAATGTAAGAACAAAAGTAAAGACACCAATATCATAATCAAAATAGATGAGACATAAATAAATCCTCTATTTCATTCCAATTCATCAAAGATTCATTGTCTTTACAAAACTTCACATATAAATTTTGGACCAAAGTCAAATTTAGAAATCCCCGATGGAACATACAAAAGGACGTTTGACAGAAAGCCAAAACTAAACTCTAAAAGATGGATCAACTTGCCACAGATTTCTGCCCACTCAACTCTACACAATAGCATTTATCATTCATGAAAGTTAATTCACAAACAGACAAGCCTACACAGACTATCAACGATAGATCAACACCTCTAAAGAACAAGTGTCTAAATGATTTGATTCAGCCGTGAATATTGTTGTCTACAATAAGACCCTGCTATCACAAAAGAGAAATAGGCTGTAATGAATATATGAACGAATGAAAACTGAACTATCTCAACATAAACTCAAAGATAGTTCCTCCCCTTATTTCAACTTTTAACAATCTACAATTCATTGGATTAGTTGAACTAAATTATTAGTTAAGCTAACATAAGGCTNNNNGGGAGGGATTGATAATTATAATAGGGTCATAATTAAATAATAACTAATAGGTGGGGACCCCTTGTGACTCCTTTAGTGATAAAAATCATCACATCATAACATAATCCATTTGTTAAGAAAACACACCAGTTGTGCCTCCCTTCAAAACATATTTTCCTTTGACAATTTTAGCTCATAAAACTTGAAAATATTTCAAAATAATACTCATATATGAAAAATAAAACATGTTGTTCAAAATCCATGGGGTCCACTATCATAAAACAATAAATAAAATAAAATTTAAAAACCATATTTTCCAGTCTGTGAAGCAACCCTTCCTTGGTTGTTGTTGTCACCTCCTGATTTCCCTGAATTTGCCTTCAGCTAGGTAGAGCCTTTAGGATTTATCTCACTGATCACATGGGAACAATACTCCCTTAGATGCATCTGTGAAGACATGGATTTGTCAAAGTCATCGGAGGGTGGGGAATGGGTAGCAGTGGATTTTCATTTATCTAATGCATGATGGGCTTCAGTCTTCAATATCTTGCTATCATGGGAAGATTTCACTTGCGAGTGGTGAGGGGAATCTTGGAAAATGGGGTTTAAAGGTGGAGGAGTAGGAAAAGTTAAGGTTGGCCAGCCACAGTGTTGGGAGACTGTTGGGTGGACAATCTCTTGCCACCCATAATTTTACAGGACTTCAGGCTGTAAAGAGACACAAGGAGGCACAGGGATACCGGGGGCTTGAGGGGCTTGGAAGGGATGCCTTTCAGGACTCAGTTGGACTATTTCCTATGCAATCGAATTAAAGAATCCAGCATGGAACAATTGGCAAATCTCTTATGAATAAGCATCAAAATGTATAGACAACCTAGGCTTTCTTGGGCCTCGGCTCCAGTTACCTATACCTATGTTTCCTCGACCATGGCTTCCCTAACTGAAAAAACTCATCCTGCATATGTTAAAAATTAGAAAATAGTATTTTAAATAAACATGCATGACAACTCCTTTAAAAAATGAAATAGATTTGGCTCATAATGTATCAATCTCATGCAATCCAATCCATACAAATTGTTCTAATGTTAATCAATGAGTAGGGGGGTGAAAACATGTTCTGGGATACGTGAGGTGCTTGTATTGAGAGAAAACAAAATTATATAATGAAGGGAAGAAGGAATGGTCACTGGTCAATGAAAACAACAATCAACTGTAAATCAACCCAAAAAACCATACTGCAAACCACACAAGACACTGCCACCTCATCCAATTAACACATAAAGTTTCTTAGCTGTAATCAATGTCAGAACAAGGACTGAACAAAATGAATATGGGATATGTGACAAGGTTGTAATTAGCGGAAAATGAGATGATTAGGGGGGGGGACATTCACTGTTCATGATATTAATCAAGCAATTCAATCATAACTTGTAGTAAGAACTATATGGATCAACCAACAATCAGATGACTGAGTAAAATTCCTGTGTATTTGCCTAATTCCACTGTCCATTAATATCCAATACAGTTTCATTACAACACAAGTTTTTCATGCATTGGTAGAGGTTTTGTTCCTTTTATTTGTACATTCTGCATTTTATGACAATCAACAATTACACTCACTCCCAATCTGAAATCATTATCCTCCACCACTGCCATACATTTCTTCAATCTACATTAAAAAGTCTTGCTTCCAGAAAAATAATGGAGATACTATTCATGTAATTGAATCAATCAAGATCTATACTCATATCCATTCCCACATATATATGCAAGGAGAGAAAAAACAAAGTAGTCAAACTTCGCATGCCACACTTGAAAAGGCAATTGACTATACAACCGACAGTCATCATTTAGACATAGGCTACGCAGAAGTAAAATTATGAAGCCATTTAATCATGCCACTGTAAAAACAAGTATCTCAATGTGACTTAAAACTAAGCCAAACATCCAACACAATCATCATCAACAGTGATCCATTTGAAGAAAAAAAAACACACTTATTATTCAGGGGGTATCATTAGGAATAAAAACAAGCCATCCATATTATACGTGGTGCACAACTGAGAGAATTCCATAGTGTAATAATTCCCATAACCACACAACAATATATAACCAAGATATAACTAAAAAACCTCAATATGGGATATTTATTAAGTCACTTGTGAGTGACCAGGCCGCGCACATTCAAGTGTATTCTACCAATGACAAAGATGCAGTAGAAATATCCAATACAATCTTCTAATTCTCGAAACATCATCTACAAGACACGACATGTGTGAAAAACACCAAACCCCTGTGACCAATGCCAACCATTATCCAAACATAATAAGCACAACTCTAACGGTTGTATAATAACCAACAATTTAGCACCGTTGTAAGGGAAAACAATCCACTAAACAAGTGTGATAAAGGTGTATCCCCACGAACCAAAATGAAAATGACAGAGGGCCTTCCATAACAAAAAAACTGATTCTTTGACAACAAGCTAGCAACTGTGAGCCTTTAGAAATGAAATTGGCAATGTAGAGCTCACACCATTATCACAGAGGTATTGGCCAAAATCCATACTAACACAAATTCTATACGAATAACAGGTGATGATGCCGGAGCATCGCCAATATCAAGTGAGCCAACGCAGAGACGATGGACAGTTGGACAAGCGCCCAACATAAATTTTGAAATCACCTTGAAGTTGATGCGCAATCATAAATGAAGTCATTAAGAAGGAGCGCACTTGTATATGTAAATGAACCTTGAACGATTTGCTCTCTTCCTTAGTAGGTAGAAGGAATTTATAGTTGTTAATGCAAGTAGGTAGAAATGAATGTGTAGATTAGACAGTTTTAGAGCGCAAGAGGGAAATGGGATATAGACACCCTCATTGTGTATTGTATGATAGTAGTGAGCATAGAAGAGAAGCAAAGAACTATGTAAGAACACCCATGTACAGATATTTGGATTAATAGAAAGAGTTTGATTCAAATTCATGGTTTTGTGTTTTTCTCTGTGTATTGATGTTGAATGATATTCTCATGAATGTTTGCTTCCTGTTATACATTTACTTTATATGTTGTGTATATGATTTCATATTTTGAGTTTGAAGTCTGAAAGGAAGTAGGAATGAGTTTCAATTGTTTCTCTATCTGAACAAGGATTCCTGCAAGGAGTGCAGTCGAATTGTCTGCAAGGAATGCGTAGGCCGAGTCAATCTTCAGGGTTGCGAACCTAAGTGAAGTGTTGAGAGACTTCTATTGCGAGAGTATCCGACAGTATCCGAGATGGGGTGAAGCATTGAAAATTCAAAGATTGCGAGAGTATCCGAGTTTTGACAAATCAGGATTTGGGAGTCGGTGAAACGATTTGTTCGACATCGCGATCGCTGAAATCATGATAAGGAAAATCCCGAAAGGAAAAAGGGAAGGGTCAGCGTTGACTGTTTTGGGTTTCGAGGATTTGAGAGACCAACACTTGACCACTAGATTCACGAAGTCGCGAAGTTCGATCTCCCAAGTGTAAAGAGGGGATCCAGTGAGAGTTTGTTGTGGGTGCATATTTCTCGATAGGGAAATAGAAGAGCGTCAGAGTTCTTCAGACTGTGTGAAGGAAAGATCTTGTGCTGACGTGGACCTTCTGACCTATTGGTTGTGGAGGGAGCGTGCATCGGCGTCAAATGGTATCAGAGCACAGAAAGGTTCTTTGCTTTTTGTAGCAGAGAAAAAGAAGAATTCACCATGCCACCAAGGAGAAGGGACAGGAAAATACCCAATCCACCAGAGGATAGGGAAATGCCAAGAAGAAGAGGCAGGCATATGACAGATCCAGCCATGGAGAGAGATATGCGTGATCTACGAGCTAGAATCAAAGACATGGAGACAACGCAAAGACGCATAGTCAGTGCGGGGGATCTTAGTGATTCCGAGAGTGAAATTGAGGCTGAACATGAGGAAGAAGTTGCAGCTGAAGATGCATCAAACGAACATTTGATCAGATCTATTGCAAGTATGGGTGTAAGAGCAAAGATGGACATTCCAATTTACGAGGGAAACCTGGATGCAGAGGAGCTTATAGAATGGATTAGAGATCTGGACACATACTTTGACTATGAATATGTCGAAGAAGACATGAAAGTCAAGTATGTTGTCACAAGGTTGAAGGGACATGCAACATTATGGTGGGATGAACTACAAGCTGATAGACGCTACAAGGGAAAGAAGAAAATCAAGAGCTGGGATAGAATGATCGCAAAGATGAAGGTGAAATTCATCCCCAGAGATTATCAAATTACTTTGTTCAGGAGGATGCAGAACCTGAGATAGAAGTTGATGACAGTAAAAGAATACACTAAGGAATTCTACAAACTGAACATCAGGGTAGGTCATCGGGAGAGTGATGATGAGAAAGTCGCCAGATACATGAATGGCCTGAGATATGATATCTATGATGAGATGATCATGGTAACCATCTGAACGGTGGAAGATTCTTATCATATGGCTCTGAAAGAGGAAGCGAAATTGAGCCGAAAGCAGAGTCAAAGGGGCTGAGGCAGAAGTCAGCCCAGAGGAAAATCAGTTGCCCATGATAAATATCAGAAACCCAAAGAGGACTAAAAGAAACCTCAAACTCGAACTGAGAGAGGTGGAACCTCACAGAGAGGGAAGCATACTGATCAGAGAGGAGATTATGCTGACAATAACACTTTTCCTCGTACTAGGGGTAGAGGAAGAGGAAGAGGTGGAGTAATAACATGCTTCAGATGTGGAAAGAATGGGCACAAGTCTTATGAGTGTCTAGATAAAAAGAAATAAGGTGGAGAAGCTCACATGACTGAAGCACAGAGGTGGTATGTTGAGACAGAAGACGCTGAAGGTGAAAGATCGTTGATGATGCGAAAAGTCCTTTTGACACCAGAGAAGGAGGTGGAGAGTTCATTCCAAAGGACCAGACTTTTCAGGACTGCTTGCAAGACCAAGGACAGGGTATTCAAGGTCATCGTGGATAGTGGTAGCACGGATAATCTTGTTTCTATGGAGATGGTAGAAACGATGAAGCTGGAGACGACTTATCATCCAAGCCCATACAGAGTTTCTTGGCTACAAAAAGGACACCAGGTAACTGTCACTAAACAATGTTTAGTTGAATTTAAGATAGGAGGGTATAATGATAAGATCTTGTGTGATGTCATTCCTATGGATGTTTGTCATCTATTGCTAGGTAGACCATGGAAATATGACAGAAATGTGATTCATGATGGGAGAATGAACACATACACCCTAGAGAAGAATGGGTGGACACACATGTTGCTTCCAATCAAGGATAAGGAGGTGGAGCCGGAAGTAAGCAACACTGTACTTCTCATGAGTGGGAAGGAACTTCTTACAGAGGTTAAGAAGAAGGAGGATCCACAGTTCATTGTGGTCAAAAAGCCAAGAATTGTTTTGACCAGCACAAGGGTGGATGATTTACCAGAAGAAATTCAGGAACTGCTAGAAGAGTTCGCTGACATAGTAGTGGATGAATTACCTCGTTCGTTGCCACCGATTAGAAGTGTGAGTCATCACATTGATATCATACCATAAGCCAGTTTACCAAATAAAGACGTGTACAGATTGATGCCGCAAGAGAATGAAGAGGTTAAAAGGCAAGTCCAGGAGTTGTTGGACAAAGGTTTGGTCAGGGAAAGCTTGAGTCCATGTGTTGTTCCAACAGTACTCAGTTCGAAGAAAGATGGAGGTTGGAGGATGTGTACTGACTCGAGGGTGATTAACAAGATAACCATCAGGTACATATTTCCATTGTCGAGGATGGATGATTTGATGGATTTCTTGAGTGGAGAAAAGTATTTTTCAAAGATTGATTTGAAAAGCAGTGATCACCATATCTGCATGAGAGAAGGTGACGAATGGAAGACAACATTCAAAACCAACGAAGGTTTGTATAAATGGCTTGTTATGTCATTTGGCTTAACAAATGCATCGAGTACCTTCATGAGGTTGATGAATGAAGTCCTGAAGGAGTTCATCAGGAAATTTTTTATCGTGTATTTAGATGACATATTGGTTTTCAGTAAAACAATGACAGAGCATCTGAAGCATTTTTCTACAGTGATGCAGAGATTACAGCAGGAGAAGCTATTGATAAATATGAATAAATCTTCATTCATGAAGACAAATCTCATTTATTTGGGATTTGTTATTTCTGTAGATGAGTTGAGGATGGATCCAGATAAGGTGGAAGTAATTAAGAATTGGCCATCACCGAAGAATATTTTTGAGGTGAGAAGTTTTCACGGATTGGCTAGTTTCTACCGAAAATTCATCAGGAATTTCAATGGAATTAGCATAGAGATGATGGATACAGTGAATAAAAGACACAAGTATTTTCGTTGGACTGAAGAGGCTGAAAAGAGTTTTAATCTGTTGAAGAGGAAGATTATGGAACAACCAGTTTTGGTGTTGCCAGATTTCCGAAAGACATTTCAAGTGAAATGCGATGCAAGCAGATTTGCTATTGGGGTAGTCTTAAGTCAAGAAGACAGGCTGATAGCATACTTTAGCGAGAAGTTGAATGAAGCAAAAGTGAAATACTCCACTTATGATAAGGAGTTTTATGCTATCATACAGGCATTGAAGAAATGGAGGCATTACTTGATCCTGAAAGAGTTTGTCTTATACAGTGACAATCATGCACTGCAATTTGTGACTCAACAGGAGAAGTTGAATCAGAGACATGTTAAATGGGTGGAATACATGCAAAAT
The DNA here is from genome assembly GCA_009831015.1 of Picea engelmannii. NCBI lineage: Eukaryota > Viridiplantae > Streptophyta > Pinopsida > Pinales > Pinaceae > Picea > Picea engelmannii. Next base: position 324,997 of record ML782987.1, read on the forward strand.
TTCAGTTTTGTGATTAAACATATTTCAGGTACTGCTAACAAAGTTGTTGATGCTTTGAGCAGGAAGTGTTTGTTGTTGCAGGAGTTTAAAGTCAAAACGTTAGGTTTTGATGATCTCAAGGACATGTACGCAGAAGATCAAGATTTTAAAGAGGTGTATGAAGCAACGGGTAATCCAATTCTTAGAGACAGAAGCCAATGGATAGAGTACATGATCCAGGAAGGATTACTGTTTAGAGGTAATCAAATGTGTATTCCGAAGTGCTCCATGAGAGAGAACTTGCTAAAGGATAAACACAGTGGAGGATTAGCAGGGCACTTTGGTCACGAAAAGACATTCACAACATTGAATGAGTCATATTTTTGGCTAGGAATGCGAGAAGACATCAAGAGATTTATGGACAGATGCATAATTTGCCAGCATTCGAAGGGAAGGAAACATAATGCAGGATTTTATCAACCATTGTCCATACCAGAGAGGCTATGGGATGCAATCAACATGGATTTCATATTGGGGTTGCCAAGAACATAGAGAGGTTGTGATTCAATCATTGTGGTGGTGGATAGATTTTCCAAGATGGCACACTTCATTCCATGTCAGAAGACCAGTGATGCAACTCACATTGCAAATCTGTTTTTCGAAGAAGTCATTCAACTTCATGGCTTACCAAGAAGCATACTTTCGGATCGAGATACAAAGTTCATAGGGAACTTTTGCAGGACCTTATGGAAGAAGCTGGGAACTAACTTATCATTTAGTTTGGATTATCATCCTCAGACAGATGGACAGATAGAAGTAGTGAACAGAAGTCTGGGAGACTTACTGAGGAGCTTGGTGACAAAACACCACAACCAGTGGGACAACGTATTACCACAGGCGGAGTTTTCTTATAATGACTCAGTTAACGGGAGCACAAGACAAAGTCCATTTCAGGTTGTCTATGGCATGCAGCTAAGAGGAATTTCTAAATTGAGGGATTCAGAACAGATTTCAACTAGGAGCACTAGTGCAGAAGAATTCACAGAGGTGATGAAGGAACTTCACAACCAGGTGAAGGAGCGATTGTAGAATTCAAGTTAGGAATATAAGAACAGAGAAGATCATCATAGGAGACAACTTTAGTTTGAGGTTAGTGACCTGATTCTAGCACATTTGAGAAGAGAAAGGTTCCCGAGAGGAACATATAATAAGCTGAAGATGAAGAAAATCGGGCCATGTAAGGTCTTGAGGAAATTTGGGGTGAATGCTTATGAGATTGAATTACCCGATGGGATCATAATTTCTCCGATATTCAATTTCTCTGATTTGTACCCATATAAACCTGAGGAAACAGGGAAGCAACTAGTGATATAGTGGACAAAGCAGATGCCAGTTACAGATAAGCCGCATATGGAGTGCATACTAGACAAAAGAGTGAGCAAGAGGACCAGGCAAAAGCAATACTTTGAGTATCTGGTCAAATGGAAAAACCATCTAGTTGAAGATGCCAGCTGGGAGACCAAAGCGGAGATCTAGAAGCATGGGCAGACCATGCATGAGCTCATGGATAGGAGCCCATGAAAATTTTCAAGCCAAGGAGTATGATGCAGGAGCATCGCCAACATCAAGCGAGCTAGCGTGGAGACGACGGACAGCTGGACAAGCGCCCAACATAAATTTTGAAATCACCTTGAAGTTGATGCACAATCTTAAATGAAGTCATTAAGAAGGAGTGCACTTGTATATGTAAATGTACCTTGAGAGATTTTCTCTCGTCCTTAGTAGGTAGAAGGCATTTATAGTAGTTAATGCAAGTAGGTAGAATTGAATGTGTAGATTAGACAATTTTAGAGCAGAAGAGGGAAACAGGATATAGACACCCTCATTGTGTATTGTATGATAGTAGTGAGCATAGAAGAGAAGCAGAGAGCTGTGTAAGAACACCCATGTATAGATATTTGGATTAATAGAAAGAGTTTGATTCAAATTCATGGTTTTTTGTTTGTCTCTGTGTATTGATGTTGAATGATATGCTCATGAATGTTTGCTTCCTGTTATACATTTACTTTATATGTTGTGTATATGATTTCATATTTTGAGTTTGAAGTCTAAAAGGAAGTAGGAATGAGTTTCAATTGTTTCTCTATCTGAACAAGGATTCTTGCAAGGAGTGCAGTCGAATTGTCCGCAAGGAGTGCATTGACAAAGGGTTCAGATAGCGTAGCTTTTGTTCTTGTTCAGAAGTGTAGTTAGGCATAGGATTCGTGCAAGGAGTGCGCAAGCCGAGTGAAGCTTCAGGGTTGTGAACCTGAGTGAAGTGTTGAGAGACTTCTGTTGCAGGTGTGCGCAGAGTTGAAATAAATTCAGCACTTGGAAGTGTCTAAAGGTTGCCGCAAGGAGTGCACATAAGAGTATTCTCTAAGACTCGAAGTTGAAGACAGTTCAGAAGGATCTAAAATCTCCAAAAGGTCGTTGAAGGCAGGAAAAGAGGCCAAGTACCTTGAAGTTTGTAAGAGGCGTCGTAAGTTTGCGCCACAGGAGGATGAGTTCCACGGAGAGAAGCATCTTAGTTAATTGCGCAGAGATTCTCAGAGGAAAGAACGGATGGTTGAAATTCTCTGAGGAGAATTCATGAAGTCCCGTGAGCTGTCAGATATCATGGAGAAGCAGAGTGGTTACGCAGAAAGCGTTGAGAGGTTAAAAGCTTAGGAGGAGTAGGACGATGGATCCAATCCACAAGGGCCATCGGATTTACATGCGGATACTTGTATCGGGGTTTTGTAGGTTTAAGTCCCGTAAACCTTATAACAAGAATCGTGAAATCACGAAAGGGGATATCCCGAAAGCCAAGTGGATTTGTGTGGGGCCACAGTAGAGTCAAAAAGTGGACAGGTGGTGTGCAGCTGACACAGAGTCAACCTTCGTTGACCATATCAGATTTTTGTGGGGTGAAGTCCCAAACTCATTTCATTAGGATTCGTGATCCCGCGAAGTCCGAAGTCCCGACAGGGTTGAGGTAGCGTTGAAAATTCAAAGCTCGTGAGAGTATCAGAGTTTTGGCAAATCAGGATTCAAGATTCAGTGAAACGAGTTGTTTGACATCGCGATCGCTGAAATCACGATAGGGAAAATCCTAAAAGGAAAAAGGGAAGGGTCAGCGTTGACTATTTCAGGTTTTGGGGATTCGAGAGACCAATGATTGACCACTGGATTCGCGAAGTTGCAAAGTCTGATATCCCAAGTGTAAATAGGGGATCCCATGAGAGTTTGTTGTGGGTGTAGATTTCCTGATAGGGAAATAGAAGAGCATCAAAGTTCTTTAGGTTGTGGTAAGGAAAGATCCTATGTTGACATGGACCTTCTGACCTGCGGGTTGTGGAGGGAGCATGCGTCGGCGTTAGGTGAGCCTGCATTCAAAGTAATAAGACACAATAAACTTAACATGCTCGACAAACTTCTTATGAAGATCCAATATTGAGGGTTTAAGGGTTTTCACAGTAGCCATCGCAGGAGGGAGGGGGGCATCGACTATGATGGAACTTCAAGGCTAAAGGCCTGCACTCAAGGAGGACCACAATGCCTGTGACTGGGAGGCATTTCCTTGATAGAGTTGAACAAGGTTCTAGTTAAACCCAGTAACCTCGAAGAAAATCATCCAGTCATCTTTTTTAAGGAAACAACTTTAACAAAATGTAGTGTTAACAAAATCTATCACCTAGGAAGACCACCAACTCTAATGAACTCACAACAATTATACACAGAACCATCGATTTTCCATTCAAATATGAAACCACACAGTTGCAACACTCAGGACAACACAAAGCCATACAACTGAGCCAAAAACATTTCATAACTATAGTGAAGTCAAGAATGGCTAAAAGAGACATACTTGTCAATCAAAAAACTTAAGACGAGAAGTGACTGAGTGGTTTCACCCTGCTAGAAATATGGAGCATGAGCACAACAGCCAAATCAAACAATAGTCTGATTAGGGTGGAGGCCAATGGGAAGCATAAAGGTGACGTGCAGTAAATGCATGTCGCCTCCACCCATATCACATTTACTCCATATTACATGCCAACGAGCCCCCATTAACACCATTAATAAACCAATGTATCTAGAATATCAACTCATTAAACCATAACATAATCCAAGTTCCACACTCAACCATTTGTGTCGTTACCTTGCCACATGTGCCACCCATGCTATAATTCAAATGAATCGTTTGACCACGATACAACAAAACCATCACCAATAGCACAACCATCATAGAAAAAATTGCAAAGCCATTACTTCCATAAGCCACCAAGGTTTATAACATATGCATATCGACTACCGATTGCATCAATAAATGCATAACCAATGTATTATCACTTGCCAATAATGCGCCACCAAACTTCCACAATATGCATATCAAATTTAACATTTTCAAATTTCCATTTCCTTGTTAGTTAGGACTTAACCACTATCAATGAGTATTTCATTTAT